>CM073466.1:14850000-15450000 GCA_037074535.1 Gleditsia sinensis | reverse complement strand
CTCCTTAACTTTCGGTTAAAACAAGACAGAATTATTTAAATTAAACCTCATATCAAACTAGGAAAACCAGTAAGCTACAACTTATACTTGATTATAGTGCCTTAACATTTAAAGGTACCACGTCATCAAGATATCACCTTAGATAGGAGAACCAAAAATAGAAATGATAGTATACCAACCACGGCTGATAAAGTGCTTGTAGCTGTCATTAACACAGAAAGCGCCACATTGCCTCTGGCAACACAGATAGGTCATCAGATCTACTAACCCTTGGCATAAATCAAGAATTAAAGTAAATTGCATTTACCTTTTCTGAGATTTGTGAAAACTACACTCACATCTTCTCTAATTTCAAATTAAGATAAAAAAAATCCTCTAAGATTTATAAAACTTACACTCACACCCCTTAAGTTTTAAAAAAAACTACACTAACCTATTTAAATTGTATTGAATCAAACTATTTGAGTTTTTAGGAGAAAATATACATAAAACATCAGCTTCATTAACAATTTTATGAATTGAAGGGAGGTGTTCGTATAATTTGAAACTAGAGAGGATATGAGTGCAATTTTCACAAACATCAAGAGGTTAATGTAATTTACTCTAAGAATTAGTTGGAAGAAAAATTATGAGAACCAATATACCGTGCAAGATAAGTAACAAGGTTGCTAGCGGTACCTGCAAACAATTAAATACTACTTTGAACAGGGGGAGGATGGAGTACAAAATATAAAGCACCAGGGTAAAATACAAACCAGCAGGGCAGCAGCCAACCAATATTACACCTGCCGCATAATGTGATGGCAGGTTTAAGAGTTTGCTTACAAGAAATCCAGATATTGGCATCACCTGAAACATGTCAGCAATCCCATTCTCACTAAATAACTAAGAAAATAAACTGAAATTGAAGAAGAAATATTTTGACACAAACGGGTATACATCATCATGATACATGGTTTAGATTGCCAGTAAATTCAAAAGAAATGTGCTGTTTGGTATAAGAGCCGCCAACTGTTTCCCAATTATGCTTCACATAACAAAGAAAACAAAAACAGAAAATAAATAAATGCATTCATGCATGCATATAGTAGGAGCAAGTGGCTATATATTATTGATATCATTTAAGCACATGAAAGTATACAACTGCTACTTCTAGCACAAAATAAGCTCAATTTCCAAGTGGTTCTATGTGGAATCAAATGCAATAAACTGTGCAACAAATATAGCTGGTAGTAAGGACTATGTAGTACAGGAAAGTAGTACAGGGAACGGACAGTAAAAGTATAAAATTAAAAACATGCTATAAGGCCCTTGTTTAATCAATCAAGACCTTTGAGGGTTACATGGAAATGGATAGAACAACATAAATTAAAAAATATGGGATTTCAGATCCTTAAAGTCTTGAAAGATCAGAGGTAGATATCTGGCCCGAGGCCCTTGGCTATTGATACTATCATTTCCGCACCATTTGAAAATTGGTCAATTCCATTGCCTTAATTGCATAAGACTTTGCAAGAAACTTCGTCAAGGTTGGTAGCTTAAAATAGTTGTACCTCTAGTAAGTCCTAAACCTTTGTGCATGTTGAAGATTAATGCCTACAAGTCCTAAAGGACTTTAAGTGCTAATGCAGCCATCAAAATATGTCGGCAACATTAGTGTGATAAGCACAGATTCAAGGATGGCCATATGTGGTTTTCTAGTTTTATGTAAACTTGGTACGTGTCTTCTGCTACAGATACATTAAAAGTGGGGGGACCTTCTTATCTTCATCTGGGCCATCAAAGAGGGAGTCCAATACTCATTACTGGCTTCATATTAAAAAATATACCAAATTTGACTGATTCGAGTTTACAGTTCATTGCAACCGATGCTAAGCAACTGAAAACCCATTAACTATCATCTTAGAATAGTAGAATGGATTAGCTGTCCAACAATATCCTATGAAGCTAATAGGAAATCTTGAAGGAAACAAAGAAAGGTTTTTAAATCTGTCACAGTTGGTACAGCCCTTCATGAAACAGACACAAAATGATGGATGGAAACTTTTGTTAAGACTGACAAGTGATTGTATAATAATCCCCTTTTCTTTCTATTTTATACAGTATGTATTACTGTATGCTCTGTCTCAGCAGCTTCTTTTGGTGCGAACAGAAATTTTGTTCATTTCCATAAAAAGTCATTTTTCTGTTAGTTTTTTGATAAATTAAAATCCCTATAATCGACAATCAAGCAAATAAAAGGGACAGCATACTTACTGAGTAATTACATTTATAATGTACAAAATTTTTAGTTAATCAGGAGAGGGCAACCAAGTACTGAATTTAGCTACTAAGTACTAACCGAATACTGAAGCACGAAACCTGAGAGTACTTCCTTAGGCATAGCGAGAGCTCTACGAAGATCATCAAGAGTGAGTGTCATACCCATCCCAAGCATGATGATGGTAAGGCCAAGAATGCTCAATTTGGGAGTGACCCAGTTGAAGGAAGTCGGTTTCACCAACCCCAACACGCACCCAAGAGTTACCCATAAGGGAAATGCGGTTGAAAAGGCCTCCCCAACCAGCTCCAACCAATCCCGAAGACTCCGACCACCATTAGCGCTATAGCCATTCGATGAAATGCCGCTAAGAAGAGGACCGGCGTTATTGAACCTACAAACTGTGGGGACTTTCAATATGGAAGCTAGAGTAGTGAACGGAATCCAAGTAGACTGGTTTAGCGGTGGCGATGAGTTAAATTTGCATTTTAGCGTGAATTGAGTAGATGACGAACTGCTGGGAGAAAACAAAGCCAAAGGTGACTCAGCTCTTACAGAACGTGCTGAAACGAGATTGGGGTCTGATTGCACTTTGAGAAGTGCATTTCCATGATTAAAGGTCGCGATTGATGCTAGCATGGTTTCCCTGTGTTTTCTGTTAGAAACCTTCAAGGCTTCAACCCAACCCAACCCGAAGAAACCTCAAACTCCAGAAACTACTTGGACTTCGAAGTTCGGAAATTTGGATGCACGTTGGTCGCAGACCCCACAATTTACCGTCCAACTGACATCCTACGACCTCTTACGGGTATTTCGCAGAAGAAAATTTTTTGAATTTCTGAAAATAAAATTAAAAATTTTTTGTTTGATTTTAAAATAAAAATTTTAATTTTTGAAAATATTTTTTAAATAAAAATTTTTATGAAAAGATTACCAAAGATTGGTAATCGGTGATTCTCATAAATGTGAAAATCTTTATTAAAAATAAAATATATATTTATCCTTCAATATTTTATATAAATTATTTTATAAAAATAAATTTAATTATTAATATATTTTTTAATCATTTTAAAATTAATAAATTATTAATAATAAATTATTATATTTTTTGTTAAAAAAATAAACAAACAAAAAAATTTTAAAAAATAAATAAATAAGAGTATTTTTAAAAGCTATATACATAAATAAAAATTTTTAGAAAATATTATTTATACAATTTTAACAATTTTAAAAGCCAACCAAACACATTTTATATATTTTTAAAAATTATTATTCTCATCAATCATATTTTTAAAAAAATATAATTTTTAAAAATAAAAAATTTTATCGTATATCAAACACTTAACCACTTTGGATGCTTATGCATGTTGTCAGTCAGAAGTGACAACCACCTCTTGCATGCATATATTTTGGACAGGAATCTCCTATTCTCAAATTTATTCTTGAAATTTTATTGAGAAATAAAATGCCAGTCTATATATTTTGTATTTTTATAATTTACCTTTCTACATAACATTCATTTTTTTTCGTTTATTTAGGTTTGGTGTCATCCTATTATTCTATTTCAACTCAAATAATATTATTTACTTATTTTTATTATAAAGAGTACTATTTAAATTTTTAGTTAAATTTAGATACAAAGAAGAATTGTGTTTTGACTAATATCTTGCAACTCATGCTTCACATTAATGGTTGCACAAAAGAAAAAAAAAACATTAATGGTACTTGGTTTAAAGCTCTGTCACCTTATACGATAAAGGCTTTTTTATTTTGATTATTTTTTGTTTTTATTTTTAATAAAAAAATGACTGAAAATATATTCTGTAAAATTTTAATGAAAATATTTTTTGATGAAAACAAAAAAATATGATTTTAGAAAATAATTTGTGATATTTTTATAATTTTAAAAAAGTATCATAATCATTAAAAAAAACCAATAAGCATAAATTACATAGAAAAAAACAAAAACATGATAATTAACCAGTGAAAACTCCAGTACAAAGGTCATAGTCGTTGATTAAATTTTATATAAAGAATTAAAACACACACAGAGGTCTGTTTAAATAATTTTTAAAATTTTTATTTACGTAAAATTTAATCCACCGTCAATTGTTCAAATAATTTCAAATAGTAATATTTAGATAACACATAAAAATGCGAAACATACCAGACGACGAAGAATGGAAGAGGATGCACTACCACTTCCCATCACTGGTCACAATTAAATAGTACAATTAGACTACAGACCACGACTGTGCAATTACATACACAAAGAAGGAATTGCATACCTGAATTCCCAACAGCAGCTGCGTAGCACGAGCTATTTTCTCTGCATTAGAAACCTCTGCACCAAGCTTCTCCAGCTCCCGGGCCATTGAGATAAACTGCTTCTCCATCACCTCACCATGTTCGTAATTTTCTGCATATCCTTTATTTTCATATTCAATGGCAGCTCTATAAGCCAGAAAGTATCAGAAAGAATCATAAATTGAATTATTTTAAATTAAAGCATTATTTTGGTTTCACTCAATTGAGAGCAAAGAGGAAAAGAGAGCGAGAGAACTTACCTTGCACTTTGCTTTGCAGCTCTTGTTTCATAGCCTCAATATCTGCTTCCAAAGCAGGCATCCGTTGTAAATCTGCTGACATTCTGGCAAGATATTGTGTCATCCTCTGTACCTGACTGGTAAATTCCTGCCTCATAGCAGTAAGAATTTTTAATATCACCATGAACCTGAAGAAGTTCAGCCCCCATGGCTTCCACCCGATGAAGACCCTTTTCCATCTGGACAAACTTGGCATACAATTCTCTCATCTGCAAATCCTTGTCTTTTCTCAGCGACACAGCAAAACATGCCATCTTCTGCGACTATGCTGTGCAGCTTGCAATTCCTGTTTAAGGGCCACATGGATCGCTGCCAGCCTCTGATTATCCCCAATAGCCCTTGAATTGCTTGATGTTGAACCCCAAGACACTCCTGTATTGTAGCCCAGCCCAAATTTTGATTCTCTCATTTTTTTCTGGTAGAAGGTCTCTGCCACCAAAAGGAGGCTCTTGGACCGGAGGAGTTAGTCCAGCATGAGAGGCGCCTTTCATTGGAACAGGCAATCCACAATTTCTTCCAGACATTGTATATCTAATTATTCAAATACAAAGAAATGTGTCTGAAAAAATTGAGAAACATACGGGAACCCCCTAGTTAATGACCTGAAGAAAATGAATATAAATTAAACTGGATATCTTAAAGGCTGAAGCAAAAAAATTACAGAAGCGTCAGCTATAAAGTTCAAATACAAGACTAAATGTGATCCTTAAAAAAATATTTTAAAAAAATTCAAATAAAAAACCCTGCAAAACAGGCAAATTTAACCTATTTCAAAGAAAATTTGCCCAACAAAAACCACCCGTGACTAACGGGAAAAGAGATGATGTAAAGTCACGAAATTACCGAAGAAAAATTCAAACAGAAAATATTCTATGCGATGAAATTTTTCGGTAAGATTTTATGGATTGAGATGACAAAACTTTCAGAAGCAAAATTTCCAAGGAAGCAAGAATTGGAAACTTACGCAGAACATCTCATCTTAAATTTAGCAGCGTACTAGATTGGATTTCATCCAGAAAAAAAATGCAGCTTGGGATCATCTTTCTCCCAAGCAATCCGAACCGGAAGAGGAGCAGAAGTGAAGAAAACAGTCGGAAGAAAAGAGACAAACAAAAAAATTGATGCTTTAACTAATATTATGATTAATATAAAGAAGTCAGATATCTTTTTTAAAGCTTTTATTAAAATAATAATTTAATATATAAATTTATTTTAATCCACTAGTTTTTTTTATTAGAGATAATTGAAAGTTAAAGACAATGTTTAATTTGAGAATTTAGAAAAATTGAACTCACTATTTTCTTTTTCTTTTTTTAATAGATATCGATTTATTAATGAGTTAAACATATGCACACTTTGAATGCACTAGTTAAATTTTCAAAATATTAAACTTATTATATGTTTATTCTTTTATCAAGATGCTACAGATTAATGTACAAATATAATGAATTTGTAATTCTCAAACAGTAAAAAATAACAAGTGTGACTGCTTTTGATATTTTAGTTAATTGTGTATGATTAAATTTTGTATTAATATATTTTTGCTTAAAATAATTAACTTTGATATCATTGACTATAGGTTAAGTAGCCCTAGCTCCCTCAAATACAGTTCAAAAAAAAAAAATCAACATCAAATTAGATGTTCAAATTAAATTTAAACAAAATTTTGAGAATTAATTTGAAAAGGAGTGTAAGTCCAATATAACTAGAGGTGTAAACAATTTAAAAGATCACATTCAAATTGCATAGATCTAACAATAAAATAGCATATCGAATAAATCATATTAGATTTTTAGTAAAACTGGGTTGAATTTTTTTTTAATTTTAAAAAATCATATATTATCAATTGAGTTGAGTTAAATATTAAAGTTCATTTCAACCTAAATCCAGCCAACCATTATCCAAAGTAATAATTTTTAATTTTACATTCAATGATTTTTACTGTATCTTCACGTAACAATGCAAAACTTTTTATTTTCTTAGAAACTTTTTTTATCAAAAATGATAATTTTTTATTCTATTCTACCAACTCTTCACTTGACAATATATTGAATGCAAAGCATTTGAGTTTCCCGTAATCCTTTTTATGATTCCTTCTCTCTCCCTCCCCCCCCCCCCCCCCCCCTTTTTATCAATTTTTTTAACCCATTAGTCTACTCCCACCCTCCATTAGCCTTTCAAGATTCAATAACCAGCTAGCATCAAAACAAAACAGGCGAAATTTTAAAAGTTTCTTTGCCTTTCTTTTGACCCTATCTCTAAAAATGAAAACAAGCATTGAAATCTTTATTCTACCAACTCATCTCTTTCATTTGCTAATAAAAAAACAGTTGAATAGCCATCTCCTAACAGCACCGCGAAGTCACAGTAACAGATTGCATATGTCAATGAGGTGAGTAGACGAGGGCGTCGTCTCAATACTTTAGCAGTAGTGCTGATGTTCTTCTTCTCATAGTTAAATTAGTTGACATTTTTCTTTGAAAAAAAAAATATTGATCCATAAAAAACACAAAGAAGGAGAAGGAGACTATAGAATGACCCAACTAAAAATCCTTTAATCTAAAATAACCCAAACCATTCAAATGACTTGATTCATCAGTCGATTTTGAATTTTCTTTTTCCAACCTAACTTATATTCGATTGGGTTGAACTGAACCCAACCTTTATTCTTCCCTAATCCAAATAACATATATATTTTAAAAAAATAATGATATATTAATTTAAGTTAATTTTTAGTGTAAAAAATATCTAATTTAAAAAATATTTTATATATGAAAATATGTAATATACATACATTTATTTTTTAAGAAAATTTTAATTTTTTAATTAATTTAAAATAAATAAATAATATTTTATCTTTAAGTTTAAGCAAATTTATTTCATCTAATCTATATATTTTATTTTTAAAAACAAAAGTCAGATTAAATATATAGTCAAATTATATGTTTTATTTTTAAGATGAATTTTTATATTTAAAATAAAAAATCAAAATTAAAATTAATTGTATATAATTTTAAAAAATAAATTATTAATTTACTCTAAAAGATTTTAATTAAAGTTCTGAAAGTTTTATAATAGAAAAATGAAAAATAATTTGATCAGAAAAAAGAAGAAGAAAAAGCTGCCATTTTGACTAAAAATGGTCGCTATTGCGTTTGACGCTCTAAACACTGCAGCGGGAGGGTTTTTTTTTTCTTCACAGCAAATTCCCAATCGAGCACCAATTGGTGAGTTCCTTCTTCCAAATTTGCAGTGATTGAGTTTTGAAATCCATGTTTAGTTTTCTCTGCAAAACCATCCCTTTTCGGGGGCATATAATGAACAACATTTCTCCAACAACACTTCAAGAACAGCTTTGTCTACAGAATCAACGGTTGTCTGTGACTGGGAGGTACTGTAGTTCGAACACATCAAATGGGCATTCTTTCACGGTCTCATATCTCATTAACACATGTGGGTTCTCACCAGAAGAAGCTGCTTCAGCTTCTAAGTATGTCAGTTTTGAAACTCGAGCAAAACCAGATTTGGTGATCAAGTTCTTGGAGAATCAAGGATTCTCACAAACCCAGATTTTTTTGTTCGTAAGAAACGACCCAAAGTTTCTTCGATATGATCCCGAGAAAACCTTTCTCCCTAAGATTGAGTTTTTAAAATCCAGAGGAGTTTTGAGTTCAGATATCCCTGCTGTCATATCTAGTTGCCCTTCTATCCTGAAGAGAAGTTTAAGGAACCAAATCATTCCTTCTTTTGATTACTTCCAAAATATGTTTCAATCTCGTGACAAACTCATTAAAGTTCTAAAAAGTTTCTCGGGAATTCTTCTTGATATCAACTCCATTGTCGTGCCTAATATGAAGCTATTAAAAGAAGTAGGTGTTCCTGAATCGAATGTTATCAAATTGATACAACTTTATCCCAGGGCATTGACTAAATCTACTGCTCGATTTAGGGAGATTGTGGAGGAAGTGAAAGAAATGGGGTTTAATCCTTTGAGGTTCAACTTTGTTATGGCTGTTTATGCATTGACATCATTAAGCAAATCCACATGGGCAAAAAAGGCTGATGTTTACAAAAAGTGGGGTTGGTCTGACAATGACATTGTTGCGGCATTTAGAAGGTATCCATACTGTATGAAGGCATCGGAGGATAAAATTGATGCACTAATGGAGTTTCTGGTTAACAATTTGGGCTGTGAATCTTCCGGTATTGCCAGATATCCAGTACTTCTTACATTGAGCTTGAATAAGCGAATTGTTCCACGGGGTTGTGTCATTCAAGTTCTGTTGTCAAAGAGTCTGGTGAAAAAGGAAAGATTGCTGGCGATATTTACCTACACAGAAAGGGTCTTTTTGGAGAGGTTTATTCTGTGTCATGAAAAGGAAGGTGGTGAACTATTGGAGCTGTATCAGGCTAAATTGGATCTTGCACGATGATTGAAGAATAGAAGGGTTTTGAGGTATGGACTGAGCAGAAGCAATTGTGGAACTCCTTTCTCACTTGATTTCTTTGGGTTCGATATGTTATCAATTTCTCTCTTGTTGTTTGCTCTAAATGAACTTGAATATGACCTATCAAATCAGTCAATAGTTTTTATACACTAGCTTGTAATTGTACTTCATTTGAATCGGATCCTAAGTTAACAATGTCATCTGTAATACTATGTAGTATTTTATTGTTACTGTTTCTTAGAAGAAGAAATTTTAAGTTGAAGGAAATAGAAAAAACTAAAAAAGCTGACTGTAACCTCCAAGTACATAGCATCATAATTGAGAAAAAATGGTAGATTAAGAAACATATGAGTGCATTGAAATAATGAAACCTCAATCTTTTTGAGAGTGTCACAGAATCCATTGCAGGAATGTGATCAGCTAAACACCCCAACATATCAAACTAATGATCCTATCCTGTATATTGTACTTAGCCATCTGTAAAGAATGATTTGAAACAATTTCATAAGTGGCTACTCTCTGAACCACAATCCTATTGATGCATTACATTATCAATTTCCATTTTTGTCTTCATATTGCACTAATTCGGCTCATATATGTCCAGTTAATTTTTGTACTCTGTATACTGGTTTTAATTTTTCACAACATTCATAATATGTTTCAAGTATTGAATGCTTTATATATTATCACATGAGTTAGTTAATTATGGGTTAGGGTGTGGACTTCGATTTATTTTTAGTAATCTTGAGACTGTAACTTTGACAAAATTTTATGTTAAATAAAGTCAAAAGCACAAAACAGGATCATTGTATAAGAAAGTCAATCTTGTTAGTTCAGCTATTAAGTTACATACAGTTCCTTAGGACTTTGCTATTATGTCCAATTGAAACAAGCCATGTAGACATTTTCCCCAATTCAGCTTTACACCCTGCAATCCATTAAGCTTCTGTTCTTTCATGTTATACATATTGACACTCTGTTTTCTTGCAGTGTTTAGTGTGCTAATGAAGCTGAAGACGAAGGACTTTGGAATTAGAAATATGCTAAACACCTCATTCTTCTCTCTTCTACATTCCGCTGTCTAGTTTTTCACTCTTGCTCTTTCTCCTTATCTCTCTCGCACTCTCACTTTGCATATGGCTCATTATAGTCCTTGGAAGTTGGAGCCAAGTAAAAAATTACATCCTTCGTGGTCTCTGCCCATTCCATTACAATATAGCAGGTTAGAAAACTTTATGCATTTTGATCTTTCCATATGACAGTGACTTGAAGCCCGTAGGTCTCCTTTTTTCCTCTAGTTGTTCAAGATGAGTTGCTGCTTTGTCATGAAGTTTACATTGAGATTTGAGTATTCCTTCCTTTTGCAAAATATGGCTAGCATTCAAGGGCTTCTTATTTCCTCTAGAAGGCATTCTGGATTTCTTGTTTCTTGTTCTATTTAGAACACCCAAGTTCTGAATCATTTCAAAGAGACACTAAAATTAGGTTAGAAGAATTTTTTTGAATGTCATCCATGTTTTAAAGGATCTCTGCTAGAATCTTTTTAACTTGTAACGGTTCTTGCTGCATTGTATAAGTGTGCAAACTTTAAAACCAGATTTGCTCCTTTAAAGAATGATTATTAGCATTTTATAATACCCAAAAGTTCATATTAACTATTTTCACATCAAATAGTCCTTTTTTTTTAGCAAAAAAAGTTTAGGAAGCTTCAAGGTAGGGTACGCCACAATTAGTGGATGCCTACCAACAAAAGATCATCAGCAATAAACAAACCCTAGACATTTTGATCAACATAGCTCGAGCTTGTCAATGGAGTCAATCCTTGTTGGTAAATAAAAAGTCTTTACCATATGACAAAAGAGTGTTATATATTACTGTAAGTAAGCATCATGTCATTTAGTTGCATGTAATGTAGAAATATCTTTAATTGGCTTTTTGTTTCAAATTTATCTTGTGTTTACTACCGATCTATTTGTATATATTTTTTCTGTAATTACTATAATCAATTCTATAGAGAGTAAGTTTTGGCGTAACGGTAAGGTTATTGTTTTGTGATCTGGTGGTTACAGGTTCAAATCTTAAAAACAGTCTTTTTGCTTATGAAGGTAAGATTGCATACATCTATCCTCTCTAAATTCTACCAAGTGGGAGCCTTGTACACTAGGCCGCCCTTTGCTATAATCAATTCTATGTAACTAAAACTTAGTGTAATGCTGAAGGTATATCACAAATATGTTGTTAACTTGGAGATAGAGTTTCTGCAACATCTTTGCTCTTAAATCTTTGGATCATGGATAGAATATTGGCCCATTGACCTCTTTTAGTACCCAAACCCGGATTAAAGAGAGAGTTGTTTAGGCTTGCAACAACTAATGTAAAATTGTTTCAAATCTACATATGCATAGATCAATGACGTGATAGTGCTAAGGTTAGGTTGTTGCCTGGAAGCAATGCGCTGTATAGCTTGAGTACAGAGTCAAAAGAATAAGAGCCGCTATAACGAGGTTCGGGTGCAGTAAAATATATAAAAGGGTTTTCACACTTTTGTGAATGGACATAGGTAAAAAAGTTAGTTTATGAAAGTAGAATCCGTTTTTAAACTTGGAATGTAAGCACGTTTACAGGTAAATCAATAAAAATAGTTGATACCATAATTAGAAGAAAGATTAATGTCATGTGTCTATAGGAAACTAAGTGGGTAGAAAAAAAGGCAAAGGAATTAAATACTTCAGGATTAGGTAAGACAAGAATTGGTAATGGGGTAGGCATAATGATTGATAAGGAATGGAGGAACAATGTGGTAGATGTAAAAAAAATAGGAGAAAGGATCATAACTTTAAAGCTTGTAGTGGAGTGAAACATGTTTAACGTAATTAGTGTATATGCACCATAAGCAAGATTAGGAGAGCATTACAAGATAATTTTTTAGGAAGATTTAGAAGATTTGGTTCAAGAAATACCTTTGGGAGAAAATTATTTTTGAGGGAATCTAAATGGTTGTGTGGAAAGTGAATCTAGAGGATATGATGGCATACATGGGGGATATGAGTTAGGAGAAGCAAATGAAAAGGGTAGCAAACACTTGTTTTAGGAAGTAGGTAGAACATCTTATCACATATAAGAGTAGGCGGCGATAAAACTCTCAAATAGATTTCTTTTTTGTAAGAAAATCAAATAGAAAGTACTGCATAGATTGCAAAGTTATACTTTGAGAGAACTTGACTATCTAATACAGAATTTTAGTTATGGACGTACGAATTAAGAGAAGAGTAGAAAGAAAAAGTAAAAAAAAAATTACGAGAAGTGGTTTTTGAAGGATGAACAACAAAGGAGCCTCCAAAGAAGGGTATGGGAAGATGGGTTTTGGGAAGTACAGAAAAGTGCTAACAATATGTGGAACAAGTTATCCAATAGATTAGGAATATAGTAAAGGAGACATTTGAAGAATCAAGAGGTATTAGACCTAAAGTAAAGAATTTTGGTGGTAAGATGCAAATGTGCAAGATAGGATTAAGATTAGGTAAAAACAATGAAAATTGAGAAACATATAAAGTTGCTAAAAAAGATGTTAATAAGATTGTGGGCGAAGTGAAAACTAAAACTTTTGAAGGGTTATACCAATCCTTAAGAACTAAAGAGTGAAAGAAAATTTTTTTAACTTACGAAGGGTAGGAAAAGAAAGACGAGATCTTGATCAAGTGAAATGTATTAAAGATGAAGAGAATAATGTATTGGTAAGGGAATAAGATATTCAGACACGATGGAAGAATTACTTTCAAGTGCTTTTTAATAAAAGACACGAATTTTCTTGTTCCTCTAATAGATTAAATATTATAGAGGAGGATTGTAATTATATTTTTTATTATAGGATTTAAGAGTTTGAAATAGAAATTTTTTTGAAGAGAATGGATAATGACAAGGTAGTAAAACCTAATAATATACCAATTGAGATGTGAAAATGTCTAAAAAGGAAAAGTATAAGTTGACTCACTAAATTGTTTAATGAGATAATGGGATTAAAGAAAATGCCGAATGAATGGAGAAAGAGTACTTTAATCTCTATCTATAAAATTAAGTGAGACATACAAAATTGTATCAACTATAGGGAGATTAAGTTCATGAGCCATACTATGAAACTATAAGAGAAGGTGGGTAGAGATTAAGACAAAATACTTGAGTTACAGAGAATCAATTTATTTTCATGTTAGGAAGGTCAACTATAGAAATAATTTACTTACTACGAAAATTGATGGAGAGATATCAAAAGAATGAAAAAGATTTACATATAGTTTTTATCGATTTAGAAAAGTCATATGATAGAGTGTTGAGAGAGGTTTTATAGAAGGTTTTAGAAAAAAGAGAGTATATATTTGAAAGCACAAAATGGAGACCCAAAGAATTTTCTCATAATTATATGAGTACATCAAGGTTAATCTCTGAGTCCATATTTTTTAATTTAATTTTAGATGCAGTTATTGAACATATCCAAGAACTGGAGTCCGATGTATGATTTTTTGTAGATAATATAGTTTTAGTCAATGAATCGAAAGAAAAAATAAATGTAAAGTTAGAGTCATAGAGATAAACTTTAGAAACATATGACTTTTGTATAAGTAGAAATAAGATATAATATATGTAATGTAATTTTAGTAATAGACGCATAAATATAATTAGAGTTAAAACTTGGAGATTATCCTATAAAACAAGTCACAATTTTTAAATATCTTGAATCCATTATATAAAATTACGGAGAAGTAAAAGAAGAGGTAAAATGGAAGAAGATTTCGAGTGTCATTTGTGATAGAAAAGTGTTGTTTTAAATTAAGAGAAAATGATACTATACAGTTCTAAGACTTGCAAAGTTGTATAGTATTGAATGTTAAGTTGTTAAAATTTGATATGAGAATAAACATAATATCTTAGAAATATGAATGATGTGTTGGATATGTGGACACACTAGATGAGATATAATTAATAATGATTGCATTAGAGAGAAAGTGGAGTAGCACCTATTGTGGAGAATATGGTAGAATCTCACCTAAGGTGGTTTGGACATGTATGGAGGAGACCTGCGAAAGTCTCGATAAAAAGAGTAAATCAGATAGAGAACAGTCCGATAGTCAGAGGTAGAGAGAGGTCAAAGAAAACAATAAATGAAGCCATTAAGAAAGATTTAACAATTAACAATCTTTCTATTGATTTTATTTATAATAGATCACTTTGATGGCGTTTGATCTATGAAAATATTTGGTTGTTGTTGTTATTCTTTTACATTGACATCATAATTACAACCAGTTTTTTTAGGAGTTATATTAGTTGCAAGTTTATGTTCTTCAGACTTTGTTATTTGTAGTTAGATTGAAAAACCTATTTCTGCATGATTCTTACCAAAAATGCGAAATTGCATTACAATCAACTCTTTCTTTACATCTCTTCCTAACTGACAATTATATAAATTGCCAGTATTGCCAATATTGTTGAAGTAATATCCATCATTACACTATATGATACAGACCATGAAAAGATCACTTTTTCTCTCCTTTCTGGAGAATTTTACTGTTTTTTACCGTGTGAAATAATTATTTTTCTATTGCACAGTTCACAATTAGTTTTTGTATGCTTGTTATTACTTGCGAGCTTATACTGTGTAATCAACTATGAATTTAAGTGAGTAAATTGTAGTTCTTGATCCTGCTTAGACTATCATGGTTTAGCAATGGAAGGGGTGATGATATTGGAAATTTTGTTATTCTTTGTATTGATTTGGAGTCTTATTGATCCTTTAACAGTTTGTATCCCTGATTAGGTTATATCCAGTTCCGCGAGACTTGTATATGCTGCAACAAACCAAAGAGCAACAAATTTTTTTTTTTTTGGGTTCATTTGGCTCCGACTATTGAGACCATCTGTCGAGATGACTCCAGAGCAAAAATATATTATATGTATATTATTATCATTTAATTTCTTCAAAATTTGAACTCCTTTATGATTTACTTTGAGTTTGGAGATATGGTCATTCAAGAGACGTGTCAATTTTTTTAATATGATTGGGTTCGTCGGTTAATGCAGATGTGAAGCACTCATATCAAAGAATTTAAGTTGCTTGGAGCTTAGTCAAACTGCTAAATCAAGCTATATGATCTCATGCAAAGCACTTGAAACCTTGAGAGGCTTTACTATGAAACTCATCTCTCTGAAACATTGAAGCACAATAACAAAGGGTTATATTATGACTGTAAGCTTCGAGGTGTTAAGTCGATTTGCTAGGTAGTAGTAGAAAAGAAGGCCTAGTTAGCAGAAGGGAGAAAACTATAGAAGGCCTGATTTGGCTTTATGTAGCTAGCATGATAGGAGTGAGATACTCTTGTAAATTTTTGTAATTCAGATCAATAATTTCAAGTCTTTATATTAAAATCTCATTCTCTGTTCTTTTTTCTTTACCTAACATTGTTCAATGTTTTTAAGTAGTGGGATTTGTTTCATTGTTCTCAAACTTTATTGGAACTTATTGTGTAACTCCGTAAAGTAATTAGTATAAATATTTCTTGATTTTGTACTGTTGAGCCACCTGATTTGTATGTTATAAATGCTTTGCATGTGTGGGTATGATTTTGGGTAGCATAATAAATACTTTTTATTTTAAATTCTGCTCGGATTTGCGACAGATTTGATGGAGATTGTTGATTTTCCTCCTAGTTTGCTACAGATTAATTATGTATTGTTTGATTCTTCTACGCATTTGCTACCGCTTTGTTATGGATGGTGCCATTTAGCTTCTCCTTTTCTAAAAGTTTACGAGGCTACAGATTAACTAGGACTAGCTTCAAAATAGCTATGAATTAGCTTGAAATTAACTACACATTAGTTTTTTATTAGTTACGGATTGACTACGAAATTGAAAAGCCTTACATGGTAGGGTTATAAATTAGCTACGGATACGGATATGCTACCATTTAGCTAAGGACTTGCGTAAGATTAGATACGAATTTTTCTCTAGTTATTTATACAGAGACTATTTTAGCGTTTTTTGAAAAAATGAATAACTACTAATCATACAAACTTTTTGAAGCTGATAATATTAGCTAATCAGCTGTTTGGATATCGTCAAAATTCATGGAGTAAACTTCTGAAATTTAAAGAAATTCTTATCCGATCTCCATCAGTCTTTCAAGTTGAAGAATGGGCATAGAAAGTTTTATAAGGGCTGCAAGGCAATATCAAAAGCTAGTGGTGTTTCCAAATGCACTTGTAACAAAAGCGAAGTCATGGATCATAGTAGAGGAGTGCCCATTAGTAATATTCCTTCCAAATGGTTAGAATTTTTTGTTTTTCTCTCCATTTCCAGAAACAAATATGAAGGAATAGACATACAAATCTAATTTGCTCTTTTTTGGTCAATAGTTTTATTAGCTAAAATGAGTTTTTTCAAGCAAAATTGTAGTAAAAATAGATTGTTTTAAGACTATCGATCAAAGTGTTAACGACATGTTTCATATTCCATAGGAGTAGGCAAAGACATAAAGCAAAGAGTTACTCAAATCAATATATATTGTTGTAGCAACTCTACTAACATATTTGTAAATGAAGGTTTCTTTTTTGTAAAATAGGAAGGGGATGCAAGAGGCTTGCTATTTGATATATCTAACCAAGCTATTTGATTTCCTTTTCTCTGCAAGCTCAAATTTTCTTCTGAACTGGAAGTTACATGAAAAAAAATATTGGAAATTGAAACAAGTAAAAAAAGAAAAGCAACTGCACTTATTTACTCTGATATATGCTCTCTATTGCAATTTATTTTTTAATCTAAAATAAATTACAATATCATCTTAATTTATATATTCTATTGCAATGAACACTCTACCGTTTAAATTAGAAATTAAGTTAAATTTTTTAAAAATTACGTAAGCCGCATTTGACTCTTATAATATACTAAAAAAGTTCATTATAACCTCCCTCCAACTTGAGTTTAGCAGGGGTGAACAAAAATCGAACCGGACCGAATTAAATTGAAAAAACTGAACCGAACCGATAAAAAATCGAACTAAACCGATTAAAATCGATTTAGTTCGATTTTTTTTTTTTAAAACCGACTGGTTCGGTTCGGTTGGGACGATCCAACCAAACCAAACTGAACCGAACCAAATTATTTTTAATATATTTAATTTATATTATTAAATTTATTTTTTATTATATTTAAAAATATTTTATATAATTTTTTTTAAATTTTTTAAAATGAGTCCAAAAAATTCGAAATAAGCTCAAAAATTAAAAAAAATAGGCCCAAAAAAATTTAAATGGGTAAAAAATTAAAAAAATTTGACAATTTTTTTTTTAAAAAAACTGAACCAACCGAACCAAACTGAACCGTCTTTTGGTTTGGTTGGTTGAACCTCAACCGAACCGAATAGGTCTAATTTTTTTTTTTTTTTATGGTTGGTTCGATTTGGTTAAAATTCAAAATCGAATCGAATCGAACCTATGTATACCCTTAGAGTTTAGGGACCATTGATTAGAACAAATAAACTGGTTATAAACAGATAGGGGATACAGTAGACTTTTTAAGTTTGTCGGATAGTACAAAGATCACATGTAGTATATATAATTGGAGAATATCAGATTTAATATTTAATTTAAATGAAAATATACTTATTGCAATGGAATATATAATTTGCGATGAACATTGCAATAATTTTTAAATTAAAAAGAAACTGCAATTTAAAACATAAATGAAAGTAAATAAATACAATTTTCTCTTTAAAAAAATGAAAGACTTGAATATATCTAGAGTTAGCTATTTCTTTTGGTTTTCTCTTCCGTGCCATCTCCTTTTAGGCTGGTATTTCTCCAATCCATCTCTAAGAGTAGAGTAATCTCCACCCACTCTTTTCCGAAGTGTACACACTACACTGCTCTCTATCTGTAGAGGGCCAAACAATGAATCTTTTATTACCAAATCTATAATGAATGCAACGCTTTGTAAATTGAAAATTGCTGCACCTGTTAACAGTACATGAGGCTTCTTTTACGGCCTCATTTAAGATTGAATAAGATAACATAAGCTAATCCAAACTTGCACCATATTTGATTGTAAGGATTCATATTTTTTTAAAAATCACCTTTGTTCTCTTTTAGGTTAGGAGGAAGTATCCTACACATATGAAACTAATATTCTTGAGATACTAAATTTATCTTCTTTTATAAAGTGCACTCTAGCATAATTAAACTCTCACATTGCAAGTAAAGTTCATTCTATTTAAGTCTAGTTTGCTTGTCACTGAACTACACTCTTGTGGGTTACTTTTGTCATCTTTTTTTCTTTCAAGTTCTCAAAATATTTTTATAGGCTACTAACATTGTAGAGCTAATCCTCTTCGAACTTGTTGCGACAAATAGATCGATCTTTCTAATAACACTTATGTCATTTTTTATTTATATACATTGTGATATAATCTTTATCATTCTTACATAATTCATTAACTACTACTATTATTATTGTGACCATTATTGTCACTATCTTAGTGCTATTATTGTTATCATTGTCTTTATGTTATTATTATTATTGCTGTCACGATCTTTTATTTATATATATATATTGTGATATAATCTTTATCATTCTTACATAATTCACTAATTATTACTACTATTATTGTGATCATTATTGTCATCGTCTTAGTGCTACTATTGTTATCATTGTCTTTATGTTACTATTATTATTACTGTCACGATTTCAAAAGCATAACTAATAATACTTACATTGCAATTACCACTATTTTTACAATTGTCACAACTATCACTACTAGCATGAACTTAATATTATTATGAAAACATGTTTATTTGGATAGTAATTAATACAATTCATCAACAAATACAAGATAGAATTTTGTTATACAAATTAATATCTTATGCATTAGTAAAATAAATATATTAACATAAAAATTCATACAATAAATAGTTTATACTATATTACATTTTATTTTATACGACATATTAAATTGGGCTAATTGGTATAGTACCAACCTTAGCAAGAACGCTGGCATCAAAGTGTTCATGTGCAAATCCACTTGGAATAAGCCTGCATTCACTTATGACCCACTGACTTTGTTCTCCATTTGGTGACTGTCCCCAATAGAAGACAAGATCTTTCTTCAGCCCAACAGTTTGTTCGTTGTGCATTACCGTCTCATCATCTCCTGTCTGCTTCCAATAACCATGTTGAGTAGTACGAACTGTAGGTGTTCCTTCTGAACCTATTGGCTTTGTGGTGGTGAAGTAATATTCCTCCTCCTCATTAGCATAAATATGCTCACCTAGAGATAACAAAACTCATCAAGTTATTTAAAAATATAGAGAAAATATTGAAATTGACACAATCATCAGTTTCCACACTACATCTTGTTTCCTTAGTTGTATATATGGCTTTTTTGTGTATTTGTTTAAGTCTTTGGCTTTTTTGTGTATTTGTTTAAGTCTTTGAAGGGAAGGCTTGGGATCCTTCATATTTGTTGGATAGAATTGGACTTCCAGCAAGTGCGAATTGGCTCAATCGATTGAAAGAATCTAGGGTTGACTCAATAAATTGAAAGAATTTAATTTAAACTTTTACATTCTCTATGTATAATATTTTAATCTCTCTTTTGATTAATAATCTCGCTTGTTAGTCAACTTTTTTTTAAAAAAATTCTTAATATTCAAGAGCTATTGAATAGTTTCATTTAAAGAAATAATAATCTTTGAAAGTAATTTTTAGATTAGACCTCTACTTACCTATCTAACATCTCAAATATATCAATTGCACCAAGACCGAAAATAACCTATTTTTATTACCCAAAAAAAAAAAACTATCTGGACTCCACAACCTTTCAATGTTGGAATTGGTAATTTGAATTCTTCCAGAACATGTTGGTTCATGAGTTTTGGGATTTCTAGATGTTCAAGTTCAACAATGTGAAGGTTTATGTATTAAATTTGCGTTGTTTATATTACTAGGTGTCAAAAGATCAGTTAATATGCCTACATATACTCAATATATTTTGTGGTTGCAAGTAAGAAAAGTAAGCCATTAAATAAAAATAAAAAACTTCGAAAGAAATTCCTCTTCTTCCTCTTTCCAACAACTTGTTTTCATTCTGGCATGCCAAAAATTAGAATGGAATAGAATGATAACGATTAACAATTAACAATTAACTATTGAGTATGCCTACATATACTCAATATATTTTGTGGTTGCAAGTAAGAAAAGTAAGCCATTAAATAAAAAAACAAACTTCAAAAGAAATTCCTTTTCTTCCTCCTTCCAACAACCTGTTTTCATTCTGGCATGCCAAAAATAAGAATGGAATGGAATGATAACAATTAACTATTATGAAAATTAAGTAAAATAAAAAAGTAAAATAATATAGTCTTTAATTTATATCTTTAAAAATAAATTTAATAAAAGTTCATTAGTATAAATTATAAATGTATAGTTATTAATACAAACGTATGTATGATAAATTAATTAAATAAATCAAATCTTTTAATAATTTTAATATAGTGGTATACATCACAACTTTCATCGTCATCTATTCAAAGTATGAAATTTTAACTCAACCTTGTCGGCAAAGAAAACAATTATCTCTATTTCTATCTCTATTCAGTGTTTATAGGTTCTTATGAATAAAAAAAAATTGCCATTCAACTTTCTTTTAAAAAAAAAGTCTGAATTAAGATTAACAATTAGAATATTTAACATTTTATAAAGTATTTTCAAAAATTAGTATAGGGACGAGTGTCCGTATCTATGAATGTGAATGGATTCACAAAATATAACGAAGATAATATTTTAACAAATAAAGACTAGTGAGTATAAGATTTAATGAAATTGAAACGCTTACAAAGTGGGAGCTGATCAGGATCATATTGGTAGACATCAATCTCTTTGACGATGTCAATAGGAAGTTCCCTATCGAACACCTTGTTTCCCAAGTAATGGAAGACTAGTTCCCCATCAGTGGGAGCAAATCGATACCCTAGTGGAGGCAAATCCATCTCTTTTTATCTCTTCTTTCTCTCTCGCTGATCTGTGCTTGTTTGTAGGAGGAAGAGGACGGGGAGGAGAGGATGAAGAAGAATATGCAACAAGAATCAACTAGGTGCCTAGGGCTCGATGAGAAAAACTGGAATTTATAGATTGGATGAGTGGCCTGAAAAAGATGATCCGAATCCTATTAGGAATGGGAAATCAATAATGTTCAGCATGCATTGCACCGTTTCAATCAAAATCCATAAATGCAGACAGCATGAATCAAAATCCATAAAACACCTATGGCTTTTGGGACCTGGACTTAGGCCCACTTTAATCCTTGAAGATGATTTTAGATTTAGGAGATGTTTGGCACATTGGTATTTTATATCTATATATTTAAAAAAATTAATGTATAAGATATCATAATATAAAATATTAAGTTTGTTTGATTTATCTGTTTTTTGTTTTTATTTATCTTGAAAACACAAAACTTGAATAAATTTATTTAGTAGAGTTTAGGAAAAAAATATTTTTTGAAAATATTTTCTAAAATAGAATGAAAATCAATATTTTGAAAATATTTATCATAATAAAATATTTTTTGAAAAATCATACTAAAATTCAGGAACTAACCCGTTTAACTCGTATAAATTGTGGTCCTATATTTAAATGAGAGTTTTTTTAGTTAAGCTCATTTAGTTTGCAGGTAAAAAACAGACTAATTGTTGGCCAACTCAATTATATATATATATATATATATATATATATTTAACTTCGCTGAACTTGATTACCCCCTTTTGATTTCCATTACATTACATCCATAATCAGAATCCACCATTTGGCGTTTCTTTCTTATTTTCCTCCCTAATCAAACATGGAACTATATTTGATTCAACCCCCTCACCTCTGTTGAGAAGAGAACCAAAATAGAAAAATGAACAAAGTCCTCTCTGGTTTTTTTTTTCTGGACTAGACAATGTCCTCTCTTGAGGGTCTTTGATTTGCAAAAGGCTTCAGTTATATGAGTTGGACTTCTAAAGTGCTTATTAATAGTCCCGAAGGAACAAGAAGAAAGGAAAAGAACAATATTATAACTTTTTTTTATAACTGTTAATGAAAGAAAGCAACATCCCATTGAAATACACTGCGAAAAACGAACGGAAAGAAAATTGTTTCATATGGCTTAAACACCAACCGTGTCGATCTATCTTACATTGTGTTAAAAGAAAAATCTTAGGAAGCTTTCTCCGCTTCTTTACCTCATATGACAAATTGACTACAAGCTATAGATCTAAAGTTACCCTTTTCTAATTCAATTTATATATATAAAAAAAAGACTAGCCAACGAGTTTGTTTAGGGTTAGACCGCAACCCATATAGTCTGAATTTAAACTTAACAATTATAATATATTTATTAAATAGGTTGATCAAATATTTTTTGCAAGGACAATCTGATTTGGTTGTTGGTTCACATTTAAAACTAGATGGAGCCTCCCAATTAGGGGTGAACAAGGGTTCGGTTCGATTCGATTCGATTTTGGAGCTCAATCAAACCCAACCGAACCACTAAAATACTATAAAAAATGGACTTGATTGGTTTAGTTGGGTTCTATTAAACTGAACCAAACCGAATCGTTACGGTTTGATTCGATTTTTTATTTTTAAATTTTTTTGCCAAAATTTGATTTTTTTAAACTCATTTTTTTAATTTTTGTATCAATTTTAAATTTTTGTTTGGACTCAAAGACTAACCTTTAATTTTTGTATTAATTTTTAATAGAGATGTCTAAATTTAAAAAAAATATGTAAAATATTTTTAAAATTTAATAAAAATTAAATTAAATTATATAAAATTAATATAATATATATAATTCGGTTCGGTTAGAACTCTGTCCCATCGAAAATCGAACCAAACCGTTCAGTTTTTTTTATAAAAAAATTAAACTAAACTAATTTTAATTGGTTTGATTCGATTTTTAATCGATTTGATTTAATTTTATCGATTCAGTTCGGTCCGATTCAATTTTTGTACACCCCTACTCTCAATATTCTGTACTAATTAAGAACGTTCCTTTTGACTCACTTACATCACCATAGTCAACAAATCAAAGACTTTTTGTTTAAAACGGAAAGTTCTATTTTCATGGACCGTTTAATGTAAAGTATAAAGTTGGATAGAATAATATAAATTAATATAATTCAATCTTATATGATGTTTGATGTACACAAAAAATTATATAAACTTATATAATTTTAATTTTTTATATTGTTATTATGGTATAACACTATTCACTCAAAGACAAAAGGATAAGCCTTGGTTGATAAAAAAATTTGTATAAATTTTATAACAACTTAAAAAATATTATATTTAATTATTAATTTAACATAAAATCACTAATACTTTGATGGAAACATTTACTCTCTAGCTAATATGGTAGCTATTACTTTTCTGAATTTTTAAAATAATTAAATATATAATTACTCTTTTAAAAATAAGAGATTTGTTTGATTTTATTTTTTATTTTTTAAAAAATTATTTTACAAAATAAAAAATATATTTAATAAACTTTTTTGAAAACATAGTATTTTTTTTATTTTTTTAAAATAAAAACTTTAATTTTTTTTATTTTAAAAATAATTTATTTTTAGAATTTATTTTTGAAATAATAATAAAAAACAGTTTTTAAATAAATTTGTCTTGTAAAAATAACTAAAACCATGAAGCTATTTTTAAAATAAGAAAACAAACATTATTTTTATTTTAAAAATAACTTATTTTAAAATTTTATTTTCAAAATAATAATAAAAAATAATTTTTAAACGAATTTTTTTTATTTTAAAAACAATTAAAAGCAAAAAACAATTATAAAATTACGTTGGCATTTTCCTCTCTTTTAACATTTTCTTCCTTTTAATCTCTTTCTCTCCCTAGTGTTCTATAAATTAGGAGAGCGACAACAGTAAACTGATATAGGACCGATGAACTGAAAGGGAGGCTTGTTCATGACTTTGTGGGATTTCCCAAGTAATCATATACTACTCGTATTGAAGAACACTGTAATCATATAAACACAAACAGCCTGCGTGGTCCTTCTTTCCACCTGCTTATCAGTATGCAGCTGCAAAAAACTGTCAGCTTCCTCTAAATTCGTAATCACCTCAAAGAAAAGAGCTTCGACACCTACAGAATAAAGATACGTCAATGTCATAACAAAGCTGTGGCTTGATCACAAATTTTTCAAGTGATCATATACAACTCGTTTTGAAGAACATTGCACATCATATACACCCAAATAGCGAGCATGGTTTCCTCCTTTCCATTTGCTTATCGCAGCTGCATAAAACCCTTAATGTGTTATTGTCCTCCAATGTTTCTATTACAAAAACCACTAAATTATATTAAAAAAATGAATCTAATTCACACGTACACACGGGGTAAAAAGTGAATTTAAGTTCACACACACATATATTAAAAAAATATTAAATCATAATATTTTTAAAATATAAAAAAAGTCTATATATATAACAATTTTAAAAATAGAGAAAAGTAAATATATTTCATATAAAACACAAGGTTTAAAATACAAGGAAAGACTATATATAATAATTTAAAAAACAGAGAAAATTATATTTCATATAAAACACAAAGGGATTTGTGTATAATATAATTTTTTGTAGATTTTTAATAGGGGTAAACATAATTCATTCAACCTGACTCATATTGATAAAAAAATTCACTTTGGATCAGATTATTGAGTTATTACGGATTGAATTATTTTTAAAAATAAAATATTAATTGACGGGTTAGATATTTTTTTATAAAATGTTTTTAAACTTGATCCAACTAATTCAATATAATTCGATTAAATTTGAATAACCCGATTCAAATTAATTTGAATTTTTTAGGTAATATAAAAAATTGAACTATTTTAATTTTTTTTTTGTTTCAACTCAATTTTTTATGGAGTTGAGTTATTCCGACGTAAACATCTGCTCATTCTAATTTTTTATAATAAAAGAGACTAAGTGTATTAATGCTGTAATAGTTTTAAAAATTAAATAGAATTTTAAATTAAAAATTTTTTTGAATAAAAGAGAAAATTTTGAAAATAGAGATAAAAACTTTTAAAAATATGTTTATTTATTATATGGGTTAAAAAATTACAAAAAAAAAAATGAGAATTTATGTTTCGGAGCCAAAATGTAATTTTTTTTAAAGTTTAGGGGTCAAAATGTAAATAAGAAAAATTTATAAGGACCTCCCTCTAAAATTGAATTTTTGCAAAACAGTCATTCGAGATATTTTAAGAGTCTTAGCCATCCAAGAAGCAGCAAAAGTTGGATTTCTTTCTCTCTCATCCAAATTTTCTCTCTCGAAATCTTAAAACTTCTTTTTAAAATTCTATCGCTTTTCGAACTTTGAATTTTGACACCATCATCACCAACGGACTCAGGATAAAGAGTTTTACAAATATATCTGATTGGTTTCTACAAAATTGGTTGGAGATTTTCCCAAAAATAAAAAAAATAGCCTAAAAATGTAATTTTCGAAACTCCAATATATAGTTCTCAAACGCAAAAAATTAATACTGTAGATCAATTCAGAAGGTGACGAAATCTTAGAATCTCAAATTTCAGGACTATCCTCCCTTGCACGCACTGTATCTCTCTCAAAGAGTGACGCGGTGGCGCATGAATCAGCCTACTTATTGCGTTGACTTGGGTTAACCGAGCTCTCAGAGATCAAATTTCGTAAATCCGGAATCATTTTCAAGGTTTTTGAACCCTCCGGACTCATTTTCAGGATCTGTTTTGCCAAATTTGAATCGAAAACATGAATTTTGGAATTGTCCAACTTGGTGTTTGTGAGTAGATGATTTTTTTCTATGATTTGTTCTATACTTTTCTTGATCTTTAAACATGAATTTGATTATGTTTATAAGATATTTATACTTTTATATGTTCCTGAAATGCATTAAAATTATCTGAATTATTTGTAATTTGAAATATAGTTCAAGAAGAGTATAGTTTTAAAAATAGATTTCTAAACTCAAAGTATATCTGATTTCACATATATTTCTCATTAAATGATAAAATAAATATTTATGCACGTAGCATTGATTTATAAAGCTATAGGATTGTCTCGAGAAAGGGTATGTATATGTGATAAATTTTGAATGGGTAATTTATGACAGATGATCTGTATTGAAACTGAGATTTTGTATTATATTGAAAGTTTTATTTTGAATGATATAAAATATGTGCATATGATAATTTTGTGGAGGAATCATGTTAGAAACATTGTCTGCTAACAGCAGGTGATGTTAGCCCTAGTGCACCTTGATACTTCAACTAGCAAGGGTAGTGCTAGTCTCGTGCGAGGGCCAACACACGAGATATGTTATGTGATGGAGAGTGGGATGACTTTTATCAGGGTGAGATGCCAGTTATATGAGATGTGATTTGTCTTTCTTTACTTTGTACTTGAGAAAGTGTCCATATTAAAATTTTTTCATGTGTCCTCTTAAATGGTAGTAGGACAAATTTTGACTGAGATGTTAAGTATAGGTAAATTTTACACCAACAAAGTATGGAAAAGATTGAACTCTGATATGGTAGTTCTAATATAGGATCCTTCTAATATTTTTATAAAAAATATTTTTAATGCATATCAATATTTGATTAATGATCATATTATATCATATATGGTTAGATATATCCGAATGTGATTTGAACTGAAAATATTTAAAAAAGTAGATCCCATATGGATATATTTCTGACATGTAATTTTCAATATAATAAATTTTAATAAATGAGTGCATATATATGTTGATCTGAGAGGTCATATGAGGTGTTATTTAAACACTAAATTATCAAATTCACTTCACGATATTTTTATATTTTTCAAATAAAAATACAGAAGTTAGCCCTGCAGCTACGTGATCAGTTAGGTGTCATATTCTTTAGGTGAGCTTACGATGCTTCCAAGGTTTGATATGTTTAAAATGTTATGTCATTGTAATATAGAGTATGTTCTGAATGCCACAGGTAGAATTCCTGCTTTTGCTATAATATTGTAAGTGTAATTTTAGTATGTATAATTAATTATACTAAAAACTTGTAAATGTATGATATTTTTCTTAATATGTGATATTGTGAAGCCGTATATAAATAAATAAAGATAAAATTATTTGTTAATTGTGTTATTCACGTTCTATTAAATTAGAGTGGGACGAATACAAAATGTAAGAGATATCAAAATATTTAAATCAAAATGTAAATGAATTTACTTTTTCAAATGTGAAAACAAAAAGTGACAATTGTAATTTGAAACTTGTATATTAATTAAAAAAAATTGAAAATTGAATCGATAAATACATAAAAAATTCTCTCGGAAGTTATCTACCAAATATCAACTCAAGCATTGGGTTTGAAAGGCTCGTTAACTGATAATTATGGGTCTAAGGGCCTCCCACTGATAGGGCGTGGCTAAGGGGTTTTCATCTTCGCATCAAATTCCCAATCGATATCATCTTCATCAATTGGCGAGTTCCTTCTTCCGCCATTGCACTGCTCGAGTTTCTGGAATCCATGTTTTATTTTCTCTGGAAAACCATCCCTTTTCAGAGGCATATTTTCAACAACATTTCTCCATCAACATTGCAAGAACTGCTCTTTGTACAAAATCAATGGTTATCTGTGAGGTACTGTAGTTCAAACACATCAAATGGGCATTCTTTTACAGTCTCATATTTCGTTAATTCATGTGGGTTTTCACCAGAAGAAGCTGCTTCAGCTGCTAAGCGTGTCCGCTTTGAAACTCGAGAAAAACCAGATCTGGTGATCAAGTTCTTGGAGAATCAGGGATTCTCACGAACCCAGATTGTTTCGTTCGTAAAAAGCCAACCACATTTACTCCGATATGATCCTGATAAAACTTTTCTCCCTAAGATTGAGTTTTTCAAATCCAGAGGTGTTTTGAGTTCAGACATCCCTAGGCTTATATCTGGTTGCCCATCCATCCTGTCTAGAAGCTTAACGAACCAACTTATTCCTTCCTTTGATTTCTTTCGAAATTTGTTTCAATCTGATGACAAGGTCAATAAAGTTATTAAAGATTTCTCGGGCATTCTTCTTGATATTAACGCCCGCGCCGTGCCTAATATGAAGCTATTAAGAGAAGAAGGAGTTCCTGAACTGAATGTTATCAAATTGTTACAAATTTATCCCCGGACATTGACTAAAAATCATTGTCAATTTAAGGAGATTGTAGAGGAAGTGAAGGAAATGGGGTTTGATCCTTTGATGTTAAAATTTGTTATTGCTGTTTATGCGTTGACATCATTAAGCAAATCCATGTGGGAAAAAAAGGCTCATGTTTATAAAAAGTGGGGTTGGTCTGATAATGACATTGTTGAAGCATTTAAAAGGTTTCCATTCTGTATGAAGGTGTCAGAGGATAAGATTGATGCAGTAATGGAGTTTCTTGTTAACAAATGGGGCTGTGAATCCTCCACTATTGCTAGACATCCCGTACTGCTGTCAATGAGCTTGAATAAGCGAATGGTTCCAAGGGCTTCTGTCTTTGAAGTGTTGTTGTCAAAGGGTCAGGTGAAAAAGGAATCCTTGCTGATAATATTTTCCTGTAGCGAAAGGTTATTCTTGGAGAGGTTTATCATGCGTCACAAGAAGGAAGCTAGTGAACTATTGAAGCTGTATCAGGCTAAATTGGAGGTTGCAGGGTGAATGAAGAATAGAAGGGTCTTAAGGTATGGACTGAGATGAAGCAATTGTGATAGTCCCTTCTATCTGAACTACATTTCTCTTTGCTCATTGCGTTATCTATTTCTCTCGTTGTTATTTGCTCTAATTTAGCTTAATCAGTCAATATTTTTCATTACACTGAAATTTTTCACTCATTTGAAACTTAAATAGAGTACATTGAAATGATAAGACCTCAATCTGTCTAAGTGTCTCCCAGGAACATGATAAGCTAAACAACACAAGATCTCAAACTATCGATCTCATCCCATATATCCTACTCAGTTTTCTATAATTAGATAATTCCAGGGTCGGATGGCTCTACCCTCTTATGTTGTAGAATGATGCCCTCTTCCGCATGGTGTGCATTCACTTTTGTTGGATGAGATGCTTAGCATTTCACATGAGCAGTCTTCTATTGTCTCGTATGTGTTTCTGTAGCTCATGGAAAAGAATGGACAATTAGACATTTAAATCTTGTTAGTGCAGATGAGTATATTATTGTTGTAACTTAACTAACATATTTGTTAATGAAAGTTTCTGTTTTACTGTCTTACTCTTTGAAGTCTCAAATTTCATTTGCTTATTGATAATTGTCTTACTGCAAACTATCAATTATCATGATTATGAAAAAACAGTAGGGTGAGAAACATAAATAGAGTATATTGAATTAATAAGACCTCAGTCTTTCTAAATGTCTCACAGAATCCCTAGCAGGAATATGATAAGCTAGACAGCACAAGATATTAAACTATTGATCTCATACCATACATTGTACTCTGTCCTCTGTAATTAGATAATTCCATGGCTGGATGGTGATGCTCTCTTATGCTGTAGATGCCTTTAGGTTTTCATATTCTTAATTTTGATCTCCATCCATACGTCAATAAATATGAAAGAATATGATATGATGGCTGTGTTGCCATAGCTCATGTAAAAGAATATACATGTAAATCTGATTACCTCGAATGAGTATATTGTTGTTGTAACTTTACTAGCATATTTGTTAATGAAGGTTTCTCTTATTGTCTTACTCTTTGAAGTTTTAAATTGCATTTGCATATTGATATTTGTCATATTTCAGACAGGTCATTATCAGCAGAGAAAACTCGAAAATAAGATCAGATCATGAAAAGAATAGACTATGAATCTTGCGAAATAATTAAGTATCAAATTGGTTCTAGATTTAATCTAACTGAAATATATGATAATTTCTGCATTCGAATTGAAGAAAATGTTTTCTAGAAGGCTGTCAAATGAGCATGCACCAGTGGAGGTGGGAGATATAACATGTGGCCAACCCGTGTTAAAATTTGATATCAATCTTGTCAATATATATTTCTCATGCCTGTTAAAGAAAAAAGAATGGCTTTGACTTTTGAGTCTGACTGTTCTACTCGAAGTGTAGCCATAGAATGAAAGATTGTTCGGTTTTAACTTTTGACAAGTCCTTTTAATGGCCCAGAGCTAATGTTTTGTAGCTGATCAAAACAGAGAAAGAGCTGCTGGTTTCAAGCCTCAACAATGTGTATCGTATAGTGAGGCACTCATCGTATACATGCCAGTCAAAAAGATGACAATGTAGCGAGTTTTCCTGGATGGTTTTAGAGGTTCACTGATTTTCCTCTGGGATTATGATAGTAAGAGATTTTGTTTGTCTTCAGAACTAAGTATATTCAAATCCTGCGTAAAGGAGAAGATCTTAAGATGGAGAACTTGCCAATCTGTTGAAGGAGTTTTGTAGTGTAGAATTTGCTGTTAACTACGAGTTTCAGTCTAACCGTGTCTTTGCTAGGGAAGTAATATTAGGTTCCTTTGTTTCAGGTTGTTTTCTTCTGAAATCTTATTTCCGTTGTGCTTCAATGCAACAAAAAACAAAGAAGTTTTTGCAGTTGATAAAAAGAAAATTGAATTTAAAACTGACAAGTCCTAAAAATAAAAGTCTTGATGATACTATAATGATGGGAAGATGACCATTGTAATTGATGCAAACACTGCATCTCAAGCTAAGGGAATCAAAAGGAAAAATTCTGTATATCATGTCAAAGGTTCCCTTTTTCTCATTCTGTCATGCCAATATCCTCTCCAAATGATTTTATTTATCATCTCTGTTTCTACTTTAACCGTGCAGGTATTTACGTAATCTAATCAATTTTTCTATTTATTAGGACAGTCTAAATCAGTGATGTTGCTTACAGGTACATTACTAAGGCTTTTGCACCTAAATGATCAACCACTCGGGGCGAAAAACATTTCTCAATCTATATTACGTGACAGCGGTGGTTATTATTATTTTTTATCTGAAATTAGCCACTTTGGAAATGCGGGTTCCATTATATATATATATATATTATTTATGACTTCTGCTTTCCAGCTTTAGTTTATTATACACATATGATGGTGCCATGGTCAAATATGGGCTACAAAGGAAGGAGGTGGCGTTTCTCATCAGGGCAGAACAGCTTCTACTATATTCATCTACAGCAATATAAGAGGATGATAAAAATCTCGAACCTATCAAATACAAAACCTATTAAAGTTCAGTTTGCGTATACAGTTTATTTAAATATTTATAGAATAAAAATTCTGTTTGAATAGTGTAGTTTAGAGTTTATTAGAGCTTTTTTCTCACTATAAGTGTTTTTATATTAAAAAGTTAATGTTTGGATGAACTTCAATAAACTACTTATTTATTCTCAAAAAGCTGTTTTTAATTTATTTGCTGAAGCTAATTTTTTAAGCTTAATATAAAAGCCTTGTGCGGAAGCTGAAATACTGATGACCGGGAAGCTATTTTACAATTTTATAGGACAAGTATACCCTTAGTTATAATTTGAAATCCCATCAGGCCCTTCGCCTCCCTCATTCATACGCTCTCCACGTCTCTGAAATTCCATGCCTTTTCATCTCTTCCAACTTCTTCCATTTGTTTCTGCTTTTCCAAAAATCGCAATTTGCTAAATTGTACTACTTTGCTGATCTTGATTCTTCACTGAGCAGTTATTAACTTTTTGAAAATCATTAATGGGTTTTGGTTCACCAGAAAATGTGTTGTGGCTTCATGTTCCCTGTTCTCTGTTTTCTCCCGTATTGTCTTTTCTTCTGCATGTACGACTTCCATGCGTGTTCCTAGTTACCTGTGCTGTAAACCATGACTGAGCACTTAAGTTGTAAACCATGACTTCCATGCATCTCTGTTTTAGCTTAATAGGAAGAGCATGACACTGCCATGCTTCGGGTTGCTTCTGGCCACCTGGATGAGCTTGGCGGGTGCACGAGGATACTTATAAGCACGCCCTAGCCATGCTGCGAGAAGGTCTGCAGCACGGCCACAAATTCAAGTTTTGGGGTTCTTTAACTTCGTAGCTTAAAATCATACAGCTCCCAGGGACTTGACAAGAACTTGTGTTAAGGTTTCAGATTCATCTTCAGAGCTTGATAGATAAAATAAAAACAATGAGACAGGTTGGCAGCATGGTAATAAGGTTTCACTATCTTAGGTGAGCAATAGGTTAGCCCGGAATCCCATATTCTTTCGACTAGTTGGCAATATTTGGTGATAGTGTTATTTCTTGCTTTGCAGTTTTTGTGGGATACGGTACTGCTCACAGCATCTCTATAGATTTTTGCTCATGTTTTCTTATAGAGGTTTTTTTCCACGGACTTTTGGAAGATTGGAGAGCTCAATGATTATTTGGTGCATTTATTTATTTTACATTTCTGTTTTATTTAGTAGGATATCTTATCCTCTGTCTTGTACTTCTCTTTACTCTTCTTATCCTTCTTTTATAAATGATTATTTGGTGTATTTATTTATTTTACATTTCTGTTTTGTTTAGTAGGATATCTTATCCTTTGCCTTGTACTTCTCTTTACTCTTCTTATCCTTCTTCTATAAATAATAATAATAATATAAAATTATAGAAAGCATAGTAATAATCCTAATGGTATGTATCCAAATAAAAGACATTTCTAATTATCAGAACAAAAAGGTAAATTCACATGCCATTAAATTTAGGATATTTAAAAGACAACTTCCCGTCTGGAAAGAATGATACTCACTGCATACATGAAGTAATGAAAATATTAAAGTTCGTGTACATTTGTCACATCTAACTCGTGCATCAGTTGGTCATAAGGTAGAACCTGCATGTGAATAAATGCATGTGTCAAAAAACATACAAAAATAGCAAAGAAAAGCAAGTCATCAAGAGTAGACCACATAGTGGTAAACTGAAGTTTCGCCTGTTATCCTAAACACCCAACATAATTTACTGCTAATGAAGGATGCATTTTTTAAGGCATTATATAGCTTCAACGATCAGGTTAGTTTTAAATTCCTTCAACTGCAGCCAATAAAAAGCATCATCCACTCACACACACATATTGAAAACCTATCGTTATCAATTTGATCGAAAGAAAACTATCAATTTGATCTAAATGAATTATTTTGGTTGTAAAAAATTACACTTGAAAATAATAATCTAATAACATAAAAGTAAGTACTTGAATGTAATATAATAAACAAATAATAATTTTATAATAATCTAATTATAACATTATAAATATTTTAAGTGTAAATTTTTTTTTTCAAATTATAAATAAAAATGTTTATTTATCCAAACACAATCTTTAATAAGTGTTTATTAATGTCTATTTCAGTAATTTTTATAATTATAAGCACTTATATATTATTCATTCAAACGGCTTAAAAAAAACTTATAAATTTTAAAAGCATTTTTTTAATTACGTATCCAAACGTCAAATAACTTAATTTAAAAGGAGTTTATGACATAAGAGCTTTCACATAAGTCCTTCTTTAATAAGTCATTAAAAAAGTTATTTATCCAAACGGGCCCTTCTTATATAAAAGCACTTATAGAAGAAGGACTTTTAAATTAAGTTATTTAGCGTTTGGATACATATTTGAAAAAGTGTTTTTCAAATTTATAATTTTTTTTAAAAAATATTTGGATATAGTTTTGATGGAAGGAGAGAGGTGAATGGTATAATTTTGATGAAATTTTAACTTGTAAAAGTGCAAAATAACTTTCTGATCATATGAATTTGAACTTTCATAGAGACTTTTTTCAATAAACTTAAAAAATTAGCTTATGAAATAAGTTAAAATTAGCTTATTGAAGATTGATAAGTTACTTATTTAAACTTATCAAAACACTATTTTTTTTAACATAAAAGCACTTATACTGATAAATAAGTTCTAATAAGCTGTAAGTTCTGCTATCCAAACGGACCCTAAGAGGATGATAGAAGTCTCAAATAAGTGCTTTTTTAAGAAGCTTTGCCAATTTTCTTACATTTGGTTCACATTAATATTTTTTTTAGAATGTTTGACAATTTTTTAAAATTTGATAAAATATTATAAAAAGATAAAATATATATTAAATTTTAAAATTTAAGATTTATGGTTTATAATATAAAATTTGAGGTTAAGAGTTTATAGATTTGAAAATTTAAAATTTGTGGGTGGTTTTAAAATTTGAGGTTTGAAATTTTAAAATTTGGAACTTTGAAGATTTGAAATTTGATAGTTAAAAATTTGAGAATTTGAAATTTGATATTTAAGAATTTGAGAGGTGGGTTTATAATTTAGAATTTGAAGTTAAATATAAGAGTGATAGGATAATTTTTGGTTTTTAATTTAATAAAATGCATTCTCACTATATGAAAATGTAACATTCCCACGCCATTCAAAATAAAACTTGAAAATATACAATATATTTCTATGTTTTATTTTTGATAATATTATAATTTTAGAAATATTTTTTAAAAACTTAAACTAAACATAAATAAAGATATCTTTTTTATGTTTCATTCTTCAAAATCCTACTTTAATTCAAACCAATTACTCTGTTGTGTTGTTGTCACAATAGGCTGGATTGGCCCAAAGGCAAGGCTAGACTGGCCCAAGCCACTTTTTTCTTTTTATAAACTATGTTTATATAATATCTTCCGCAAAATTCATTTTTCTAGGTTGTTTGCAATTGCAACTTTTAGTGCTCGTTTGGTACGCTTGAATAGGAAAGGAACGAGAAATGGAATGTTAAATTCCATCGTTTGGTTAAGGGTAATGAAGGCGGAAAAGCATTCTATGGAATGCCTCATTCCACTGTATGGTGGAATATTGATTCCATCCAAAAACGGCTGGAATCCGGTATTCCCTCTGCGACTGAAAAGAAAAAGACGCCTTCTGCCCTCATTCTTTGTTCTCAACACCCAACCCATGACAGCACCCCTCTTCATCGTTTCTCTCTGTGGGAGACTGGGGGGAGGAAAAATGGGAAGCAAGCAAGGGAGGAGGTTTCAACGAAAACATATGGGGGAAGCAGAGTCTCTGGGCAAAGAAACCCATTTCGCGAAGGAGAGCCATATGTTCTGCTTTGCGTCCTTCTTCTTCTGCGTTCAAGCTAGCGAGGGAAGAGATTTCAGCGAGAACATATGGGCGAAGCAGAGTCTCTGGGCGAAGAAACCCATTTCGCGAAGGAGAGCCATCTGTTCTGCTTCACGTCCTTCCTTTTTTGCGTTCCATAGCGTTCCGCTGCTTCTGCTTATGCGTACCACTGCGCCATCCACGCCTTCTTCTACTGCGCATCTGGTTTTTTGCTTTGTCTCGCATTTGGTTGCCGTATAGAAGCAAAGTCCCTTTGCCATATCCACCCATTACCGGTGATTCCTTGGAGTTGCAAAGAAAGCTTGATTACCGGTAAAAGTTTGATTCCCTTTCTACTTCGTTTACAAATTTCAGGTTCTTACTTGGATAGAGAAAACTTGATTTCACATTCTGTGTTTGGGCATACATGGTTGTTTGAAAAACGATTGAATTAGCTTGATTTTTCAAACCCAGATTTCACATTGTTGTTTGAATTAACTTGATTAAGCTGTGATTGTATTTGGGCATAGTTGATCAGTTGCACATTCTGTGTTTGGACATTTTGGTTCTGATTTATTGTATGATGAGAACCTAGAAATGTATGGAGGTTAAATTTCCATCCCCCTTTCCCTGGAACAGTTGTTGACTGGGCAAATATAGAAGATGTGATAATCGCTACAAGTTACTAGTCAGATGGAAAAGTAAGATTATGAGTACCTAACCTACTCTTTTTATGATTTTTTTGAGGCTTTTTACTCTATACCGATATGGAAACTTGCGTCTATGAGGCTGATGAACCTTTATCTACTGCGCGCAGAGGTTTGTAGTTGGTTTTATTGCTGGTATGTACTTGTGGGTTACTATCATAAACTCCCTTATAAAAGAAAAATATGAAGAAAAATGAGTGTCTAAATTGAATTTCTAATGGTTTAGGCAAACATTTCCAACTTGAGGAAGAGATATGGGTTCATGGAAAGAAGAAAACATCTGGCAACAAGATTACCGACATTCAGGTGTTAATTTATAAATTCTTGAATCTTTAATACTAGTGTTATGATCTGTACTTCATTGATTAGCATTAGATTACCCATTTTTCGTTGCAATTTTCCAAAAAAAAAAACACGAGTTATGATTTTTTCACCGGGCTACTGATATTTATTTGATATTTCCTTAGCTGATCTGAGATCATATACTGCCTAGTTGTAGCTTTTTCTAATTTTTAATTGTTGGTTTTAGCGTTTTGCAATTGTAGATGATGAATATGATCTCCAACACCATCATTTGTGGCTGTGTCATGACATGGGGACTATCTCTAGTGGCAACTAATTTAGATGGAACTCTCAAGACATCCACAACTTTGGATTGCCCGTCAGGCTATAGGACAATGTCATATAGCATAGTTGGTGCTGGAGGATAATTTCTTGCGTTCCATCTAAAACTCACTTAAATATTTGAGTTTGAAGCTCATACTAAATATATGTTGGATGTCAAGCCTCCTGAAATGCATACTTAAGGAATTTGTACATTTACGCATTTGGGTTGCTATTTATTTAAGGTGTTTTTGCTGATGGAGTAGGTCGCAAGAATATTAATATTTTTTTTTTGGTGAATATTACTTTTAACTTGTACTTGACCATAGATAAAAGAAATGCAATTTGGGTTACTAGGTAGCTTTTGCAATCCTTGTATATCCGATTGTTTTCTATTATGACCTTTTAATATTTTAATTTTGGGTTTCTTGTACGTTAACTATATATTTTAGTATCTTAATTTTTTATGATCTTTTAAATTAATTGAATAAAAAGTAATTATATTTTATCGTAAAAATGGATAAAGCGAAGAATTTTAGTAAAAAAAATTGTTTGTCTTTTTAAAAAAAATTAATTTAATTTATGTTAAAATGAGAATTTTTATAATTTAAAGTTTAAAGGTAATTGATTTTTTTTTAAATTTTTACTTCTTATTTTTAAATAAAAAAATTGTGATAAAATTAAAAATATAAGATAATAAATTTTTTATTTTTTTATTTATTATATTACTTTAAACAATTTTATTTTAAAATAAATATTTTAATCATTTTATACTAAGGATATTTTAGTCATTTTACTTATACTGTCTTTCCATTCCTTCGTTTTATTCTCGTACCAAACAATAGAATATCACATTACCTCAATTTTTTTCATTACATACTAAACGAGGTAATAGGTTTTCATTCCTTTTTTCATTTCTACTTTCTTTCTTCTTTTCATTCCCACTGAAATTCATTTCATCCTACCAAACGGGCCCCTATTATTTCCTTTCAATCTTTATAATGCCCCCTGATTAATTGTTTAATTGCAATTTGCCCCACCATTAAATTTTTCATCAAATTTAACATTTTAGCATGTAAGAATACCAAACTACCCCTTTTTTTTTTTTAAAAAATCCAATTAAATTTATCTTTTTATCACTTAAGTTCATTTTTTTTTCTTTCGTTATTCTGCTTCACGATCATCGTGTGGAACATTCTCCTTCCCAACGAAAAGAGAAACTGAGCTTCTAAAGCACATTGTGAACCCACGCGAGTCGAGCTGCCGTGTCCTTCAACCCCCGTCATGATCCCACTCTACTGACGGCCACTGTAGAGCAGAAGAAGCATCGTTGAACCTCACTTTGCTTTTTTCTGTGCAAACGCAGTAAAATGCAGTAGAGAAGAGCAATTGCGCTGCGAGCTCCATTGTTGTTACAACATGAATCCAATGAGTAACAGAAAGATCAAAATCACAACCATTGTATTAGAAGAAATGGATCGTCTTTGATGATAGCTTTGGAGAAAAATGTTTGTCTTGTTGAGATTTCATTTACTATGAATGCTCTATTTATGAGTTTTCATAATTCTACGTTTTATTTAATGCCGTAAGTCTTCCACACATGGTTTCCAAATCATTCTTCTATTATGTAAAAATTTGAACAATCACCAAAAAATTATAGCTTTCAAGGAAAAGAATAGCATCAGAGAAGAACAATAAATATTAGATTTAAGAGAAAGCATAACTTATGTGTTCTATAATTTTGTAATTTTTAAATCTTAAGTTTATTTTTAAATTATGATATAAAAATTTTATAAGTTCAAGGAGTTTTATTCATATTAAAGTATTAAAAATAAAACTCCAAAAATTTTAAAAGATTACCAAAACCTATATTTTTTCCCCTTAAATTCCATTGAGATCAATAGTCTCCGTAATGATTATATTATAGTATAGATGGTTTCAATTAAGTTGTTTAGTAAAAGAGCTAAGAAAATAGGTATAATATTATACATCGTGGATATGCAAATACTTTAACAAACAACAGGGAACAAGCAACAAGGAATACAATTTTGTTTTGAACTAACGATCCGATAATTTTAAAAATAAAAATATTTAAAAATATTTAAAAAATTTTTAAAAAAATTTCAAATAATTATAAATAATTTTTTTTAAAATTTTTAGCACACTATTAATATATATATATATATATATATATATATATATATATATATAATATTAAATAATATTATTGTCATTCAAATAACATTAATATAAATTAACGTTTATAAAATTTGATAACATTTAATATATATAAAATTTAATACAAATTATATATTATACTCAAAATTTTAAATTATACAATATAATATTAACAAAGATTATTAGATAGTTTAAATCAATTAAAAGTAAAATATCTAGGAGATAGATAATCAGAACTTAGATATAATTTAAGAGTAAATTAATAATGTCTTTCCACACATGGTCATAATAATCAATCCAAGTCATCTGAGAATAGTAAAAATTATCATATTTCCTCTTAAAAATTTTAAAATCTTCTATATTATATGTTGGAGGATGCCAACCAACCTATGAAGATGATAAGTAAGATGAACCATATCCCAAAGTTGCAACAAGATTATATGCAGAGAATGATGAATCATATTTATAATTTTGACCATATGTCGAAGATAATGAATGATAACTAAATATATGACCATAAGACTCATATCCACCGGTGTTAGCAATTTTTCTAGGACATTTTTTACATATCTCAACATTTGTATAACCTCTAGCTACATGTTGCTTCAATTGAGTTACACTATCACTCTTAATTATTCTGTGACAAAAATTGTATTGTACATATTGTCTATTTCTATATATTATTTCTCCATAAGTCCAACCAGGATTTGTTCTTCTTTTTTCTTTCTTTTGGATCCTCCTCTATTAATATCGCTTTTCCCTTATATGAACTCATAACTATAACTATAAAATCATAATACAAATATGTAAAAAGAAAAATAAAATCTATATCCTAATATCAATATTAAATATTATTCATATATGTATATGTAAACAAAATATTATTATACATATACTATAAATATTAACTATATATACTATATATAAATAATATTAATTATTTTTAATATAAATAAACAAAAAAAAAATTAAAATTATGAACACAGGAATCTTTTTTTCATTTAAATATACAAAATATAGAATAAAATATTTAAAGTAAAGTCATTTATAAACATAAACTAAATTCAGCATCCATTTATGTATTTAAATAAATGTGTAAAAATCAATGATAATACAAAATTTAAAATTTTATGAAAATGTAAAAAAAAATAATAATTAAAACAAATATATAGACATATATTTGGTTAAATTATTTAAATATATGCATGTAGGGAAAAGAAATGTGCAAATAAAATAGTAAATTATTGAAGTGATTAGATTTAAGTCTAAATGGTTATATCTTAATTTTTATTAAATTTAAATATAATTAATTTAATAATTATATATAATTTATAAATGAATTTATTATAAATATTGTTAATAAATTTTTTAAATAAATAAGTTGAAAATGAACGACCAAAATCCTATTGTAATTTATGTTTTATAATGGTTATATAATTAAAAAGTAATATAAACTTAATTAGAAGACTAAAATAATATTTTATATTTTATTATTTTCAAATATATCATTTTTAAAAATAAAATATTTTAACAAAAATATAAAATAATAACTCTATTAAAGAATATATTAATATTTCTGTTAAAAAGATGTAAATATTTGTAATTAAAATAATTTTTTAAATAAATACTAATAAATGAATAAAAAATTAAATTAAAAAATTTTATACATAAAGATTAAGTTTTCCGTATATTAATATAGTTAAAAATTTTAAATATTAAAATATTAAGTTCATTATAATAAAGACATTAATTATTTTTGTTAAATCAAAATTTATTTTTTTACCAATTTATACATTTACAAACATACTAAGAAAAATTAAAATAAGATTCAAGAAGACATGCTACAATTTTATATTTTATTATTTTAAATTTTTTTATCCTGAAAATATATTAACAAAAAATTTAAATAATCATTGTTTAAAAAATATATTGATATTTTGATTTAAAAAATTTAAATTTCTTAATTTAGATTTTATTTTTTAATATAATATTTTATTTATTTATTCAAAATATAAATAAAGATTTTAAATAATTATAATAAATAATATATTAAAAAAAAATGAAGGTTTGCTTTTTCTAATGGATATTTATTATTAAAATATTTAGTTTTATTTTCCAATGCTATTTAATGAATAAAATAAAGTGAGAACAAGCAAGAAGCCTCGAAAAAGTCAGAAACACGAACCAGAAAAAAAAATAAATGAAGGTTTGCTTTTTTCGGTGGATATTTATTATTAAAATATTAATTTTTGTTTCTCAATGCCATTCAATGAAGCAAAGTTATTGATAAAGTGAGTGAGAACAAGTAAGACTAAGAAGCCTCTAGAAAGGGAAAAGCACGAACCCAAAGACGCAAGAGCACCAAGAGACATAGAGCACTAGAAAATTTAGAGGAAAAACTAGAAAGATCTAGAAGACGAAGAGCAAAGAAGAGAAGAAAGAACTTGTTCGATGGGCAGTAGTTTCGTCATCTTCGTGGCTCCTTATGTTTGCTTCTTGGGCTCAAGCACCAGGCGTTTGTTCGATTGATCACTACTAGAAAAATCCTGTTTAAAAACAGAATTTTTTCGTCTCTAAAAATGTAGTCGCTAAAATTTAGAGACGGAATTTAAATTTCGTCTCTAATTAGAGACAGAATATTTCCGTCTCTAAAAGTAATATATCCGTCTCTAATTTTGGTTAAAAATTCCATCTTTAAATCAGAGACGAAATATTCTGTCTCTGTTCCCTTTTGAAGTCAAAGACAGAATTTTTCGTCTCTGACCTAGATACGGAATCAGAGACAGAATATTCTGTCTTTGATTCCAGAGACGAATTATTCGTCTCTCATTTTAGAGACAGAATATTCTGTCTCTAATATCAGAGACGGAAAAATTCCGTCTCTAATAGAAGAAAAATATTAAAAAATATTTTAAAAGATTTCAAACCTATCAACCAACAACCAATATAAACCAACAGCCAAAAATCAAACATTTCAGGCAGAAATATCAACATAAATTTTAAATAATGTCAAACCTCTTATCATTCAGAAACATATCAACATAAATTTTTAATAATCCCATGACATTACATGAAAATATCACCAATCAAACACTTTTGCATCATTAATATATAACACAAAGTCATAAATAACACAAACTATCATGATCCATCAGCAGCATTACTATTTTGCTCATTGTTATTATTCTCTTCTTCTCTAAGTGGAGACAAGGGCATTCTTATACTACCATCTATCATGAGGCGCTGAAACATCCGATCCCATTCCTCAACCTTTTGCTTTAACATAAAATTTTCATCTTCACTTTGTTTGAGCCGTGCAGATAAAGCCTCAATTTTTGCATTCATAACAAAAGAGAAATTTGCTGAGACTTCATCAGAAGCAGAAGACCTAGAAGAGGAACTTGCTGCCAATACATTATGTGCTTGAGATCCCAGTCCATATATCCGTCATTTATTGTTCATGCCGCCAACCACATCCAAATAAACAACATTGTCTGAATGTTGAGTAGAGTGTTGGCTACAACCTTTATCGCTCTGAGATTCGGACTGTCTCTCGGCTATTTTTGTTCAATACATTTCCTGAAAAAATAAAATGATTAAACAAAATAAATATTTGTAAAGAAATGAAAATAAAAGAGTAGGGACTACATACATCAATTCTTCTTTGCTGGTCGTTGAATCACCCCGATGACTTTCCTTTGGGCCGGTGAAACCGCTCATACAACTCAAAACATGTCGGTTCTTTATTCATTTGCACGCTCTAAAATAATAAAAAGTTAAATAATATTGAAGTAAAAACTTAAATCACTATATATTTGACAGAAATTACTCACCATTCTTTTCACATGCTCTCGTGCAGATATAGAACTTACACTATGTACATTAAGTCCTTCTTTGAAAAGTCTATTTTGTTTTTTTTTTGGCTTTATCTTGCTAGTCTTCACTATCCTATTCAGCCCTTAACTGGTGTAGCTTCTCTGGTGGAATCCAAGCACCCTTGTCCTCACCGCTACGCACCTTAAACAATGCATTTTTTAGGGCTGTTGATCCCCTGCTGTCAAATGAACTTTTAATATTGTGCTCATCATTGTCCAACCACTTAAAATTTGCCTAAACAAAGAAAGAAAACAAATTAACATAACATTTACACATTTTTAAAAAAGATATCAATAAATATGATAGGAAATGTTACATATTACCTTAAACTCCTCGAACCACATTTGAATGGTACTATTGTCTACTTTTCCTCAATTGGACAAAGCACCTTCAAATTTTTTCTTGAAAATCGTTGTGATGACACCTCTTGTTAAGATGTTAGGATAAAAGCTGAAAGTATAGATATCAATTTACATAAATATACTGACAAAAAAAATACACACACACACATACACATATTACTTACGTGTTCCTAGATGTAGATCTAATCCAAATTCCACCATCTATGTCCCTTGTTCCCCACTGAATAGTCTGTGGTGTGAAAGGAACTGGCTCAACATTTAGACATGCAGATGGATTAGGAGATGGGGCACATATGGTATGTGTAGGTGGGGTAGGGGCAACTGTACTAGAAAGATGAGGAGATGAGTCATTGGAATGCGCTGCTTATGAATGGGAAGATAGGGTAGAAGTATGACAAGTCTGGGAAAATGGAGATGAAATAGGTGTATGTCCAGTGTGGATCTGGTCAATGTGAGCTATGTCAGCAACAGGTGATGCGTCTGGCTGTGTATATGGCTGAGAGATAGCCTGTCCCCGCCCTCTACCTCTACCCCTTCCTCTACCTGTCATCTATAGACAAAAAGATAATCATCTATTTCAATTAAATTTGATGACAATTTAATAATAAAAAATACAAATAATTACAAAAGACAATGATAACGAAACTCATAACCATACTACCATAGATTTATAACCTACTTCAAAAATACATAATATATGATCTACATAATACACTTAGTAAAATGAAGAAACCTAACAATACCTAAACATCTTCATCATTATCATTTTCTTCTTCTTCTTCTTCATCTTCCCATTCTTCTTCTTCCTCAGTATCTTCCTCATCCACATCTTCTATTTCAATATCTATATCTGTATCTACTTCATGTAGGTTCAAAGAAGAACCATATACTTCATCCACAGGGCCTTCAATATCAACAAGACTCTGCTCGAGATTGTCATTTACAACTATTACAGGCGATTGCATTGATGACTCTTCTTAGTATGAAGCATCACTTTCAGGCATTTTAATTTCTATTGCGGTTTGTATTGTGGTTCGTACCTTAGTTTTGATCACTACTAACCAATCATGTTGCCCTTCAGGATATTGTGTATAATATACTTGTGTTGCTTGTTGTGCAAATATAAAAATGTCATAATTTTTATATCTCATGAATGTTCTAACCCCAACAATCCTATAGTTATCTACCTTTATTCCATGATTTAAGGTGGGATCAAATCAATCACATTTGAATAGAACTAACATCTTTATAGGCCATCCTGTATAGTGTACTTCAATAATGTCTGTTAAAACCCCGTAATAATTATTTTACGTTGTTTCATCCGTACCACCTTGACAACATACACCAAAATTTGTTGTATCCATACCTTGGCCATGATCTTTTGTATTAAATTTATAACCATTTACATAATATGATGGCCATTTGTTGGCTTTTCTTTGAAGACCCCATGCCAAACTCTTTAGAAGGACATCTTCAACATTATTATTTAACACCTAGTCATCAAATATTTAAGTCAGTTTCACATAAGAAGCAAAATGTTAGAAAATAAGGAATTAAGGAGAATTCGTGCAACATACGTATTCTTTAAACCAAACAGGAAACATTGTGGAGATTTGTCTATCCACTTTCGAGTCACTCATCCCACATTCTTGTAACATATTAGTATATGTGCTATATTTAGAAAACATGTTAGAACAATTTATAGTGATATATATATTTATATAACACTTAAATGAGCATTTTATATATTTACATTAAAAATGGCTCCACTTCAGGACAATTTAGAAGAACATATAAATGTGCGGTTTGCAAGTCCCTTTCTTCCAACATGAAAGATATGCATCTTCCAGTTGGACGGCCAGGATAATTAAAAATAGAAAGCGGTGGTCTAATTGAACAACCTTGACCTCTATCATCATTTCATGGTACTTGAGTCCTTCTACATGGAACATCAGGTGGATAATAGTATGATGCAAATGTAAAGGTCTCTTCTACCAAATAAGTTTCACAAATTGATCCTTCAACTGCAGCTGTGTTCTTCAGCTTATCTTTTAGTGTGTGAATAAACCTAATACACTTAATTGATACATTTAGTACTATGAATATGATTCCATAATTAAAGAAAAAACAAAAAGGATACATAACTCTACCTTTTAAATGGATACATCTATCGATATTGCATTGGACCTCCAACCCTTGCTTCGTATGGCAAATGAATTGTAAGGTGTTCCATTGAGTCAAAAAAACTTAGAGGAAAAATTTGTTCTAATTTGCAAAGAATGACTAGAACGTTTTGTTCCATCACATGTAAAGTATCCTCTCGCAACAATGGGGAAGTCAATTCTCGAAAGAACTGACTAAATTCTGTGAGTGTGTTCCAAATAGGCTTTGGTAATACTTTGAATGCAATTAGGAGCAAGCGTTGCATAAACACGACAATCATGACTTTTCATACCAAACAACTTTGCTTCTCTCATGTCAACACACCTTGATAATGTAGAGGCATATCCGTCTGGCAGTTTCAATTTTTTGACCAATTCACACACAGCTAATCTTTGTTGCTTAGTTAATGTGTATTTTGCTTTGGGTTTAATTAGTTTGCCATCTCTTTCATCCTACAGCTCTAATTCATTTTGTCTACAAATTTCTGCCAAGTCGAGCCTTGCATTAAAATTGTCTTTTGTCTTACCTTTAGTGTCCATCACTGTATATAAAATATTCAAAAAGACATTTCTCTCAATATGTATAACATCTAGATTGTGTGGAAGAAGATTTGTTTTCCAATATGGTAACTCCCAAAATATAGATTGCTTCGTCCAGTTGTGAATAACTCCATACCTTGGGATATTATCATATGTCTCTTTAGTTATGCTAGGCATATGTCTAACCCTTTCCAACACTTCTTCACTTGTTAACCGAGGCAGAGATAAAGATGTTTCAGTCTGTCTCTTCTGAAAAGCATTCTTATTCCTTCTGTAACTATGATCAAGTGGCAAGAATTGTCGATGACAATCAAAGAAAGATGTCTTCCAACTATGTCAAAGGGTGAATGCCTTTGAACACTCAATACATATTGGACAAGCAAGTTTTTCCATTGTCATCCAACCTGAAAGCATCCCATATGCAGGAAAGTCATTAATGGTCCACAACAAACAAGCTTTTATGTTGAAGTTCTGTTTTAGTGAGACATCATATGTCGTGGCACCAGTATTCCATAAAAGTTTGAGGTCATCTATAAGTGGTTGCATAATACACATCAATTCTATTCTTTGGATTGGAAGGATCATGAATTATAATGGTCAAGAACAAGAACTCTCTTCTCATGCACATCCAAGGGGGAAGATTGTAAGGAGTAACAATAACTGGCCAACATAAATAAGTCCAACCTGTTTTATCAAATGGAGCAAATCCATCAGCACACAAACCTAACCTCACATTTTGAAGTTCCATTGCAAATTCAGGATATTTTTCATCGAATTTTTTTCAGGCTTCGCCATCAGATGGATGAGACAAAGAGCCTGTCACCCTCACAGTTTCCCAATGCCATCTCATTTGACTTGCAGTTTGCATTGAGGAATAAAATCTTTGTAGCCTTGGAATAAGTGAAAAATACCACATTTTTTTCACTGGAAGCTCTCTTGCTTTGCCATTTCTGACGACCCTTTTGTAACGCTCTTTACCACAAAATTTACAATGATGAAACTCCTTATCAAGAGAACTATGATAAATTATACATTTATTTCGACAACAGTGAATTTTTATACAACCTAATCCTAATTGCTCTACTGATTTCTTTGCACGATAGAGGTTTTTAGGCATACGATTTTTATTTGGCAAAGCATTTCCCATAAATTGTACCCATCGATTGAAACAATTCTCAGATATGTTGAAGTCTGACTTGATACTTAAAGCTTCCACTGCAGATGACAATTCAGAATAATTTTGACAACCGTCATACAAAGGAGCATGCGCAGCTTATAACATATTAAAAATTTTTTTGGCTTCTGGGTTAGGATATTCATCCCTCTGTTCGCAATGACCAAAACCTTATTGCTTTATATAATTACCAATAGATGGTTCAGTAGCATCCATTACCATCTGTTCCTGATCATTGAAGCATGCCTGAAAGTTACTACTTCCATAATATGAGTTTCTTGAAACCATTGGTGGAAAGAGAGGTCTTAGTTCATCATGGTTGGTCCAATAATAATAATTACTCATAAATCCCTTCATACAAAGGTGAATTTTCACTTCATCAACTGAACAATACTTCTGACACTTTCATTTTTTACAATGACACCTCAACTTTCTTACACTTTTAAAATGATCCTGACTACAAGTAAACTTTAAAAACTCAACAAATCCTGCCATAAACTCATCTGTAACTGTTTTCTTATCAGGACCCACCTTATTATCCATCCACTTATGATGTTCAGGAACTTTCATCCTGTTTTTAGGCATACATGAATCAAAACAAACATCTTAATTCAATATAGCACAAATTATAATAACATATTGAACCAATACCAACATCAAAGGCATAATGTGAATAGAAATCAATTTTTTGGTTAACAAACCTCCATTTCTTAATTCTTCAGCCTCATACAAGCATACATTATTTAAATCTTGGCCAGAACAGTAATATTCCAGCCATTCTATGCAAAATTAATACCCATTCAAAGCATATTTTTCAACACAAAATACATAGTTTACATGCATTTAGATAAAACCCACCTATGGCCAGCAACTAGAAAACTAAAATACAATAATTTTTCTTGAAGTTCTAAAGTTAGAATCTTACATAAATTGTCACGGCCCCAAATGATGGAACACATGACCGGCACATCATAAGAGTTTTCCCCTAGCCGCAAGCCTAACACATAGCATGCACAAACATCCAGCACACAATCCAGAGTACATAATAAATATAACTGGCCACATATGCCACATCCAATATCAGAAAAATACTGTATCTATATATATATATATATATCTCATGAATCCAACATCTGTGATTCAACTTGGCCCATGGCCTCATAATATTCATGTGATTCAACTTGGCCCAAGGCCTCATAATACCAACATCGTTGTAAAATATAAAACCGTTTTCCAAATAACATATCAAAATACACAAGAAGCGAGGATCCTGCCTGTATGTTCATGGAGGTACACTAGACATAAATTAAACTAAACAAACAGTACAAAAGAGCCTTGCCCAAACTGGGGCTCACCAACGCTATCTTCAGCCTCCTACGAAGCTGTAGCTGGATCAAAGTCTCTTTGACTATCTGTGGGGAGGAAATAGAAGAGGGGTGAGATCACCACATTTCAGTGAATGTATAAGTCACACTATAACAGAAACAGGGCAAACCAAGCACGAATGTTTCGCAATGAGTTTAATAATTGAAATCAAAGTGTAAAGATAATAATAGAAACATTAAGCATTTAACCATAATTTATTGAAAGAAAAGCTAAACAGTTCAAATGTATGTTCAAAAGATAAAACAGGATTAAATCAGTAACAGTAGAGCAAATCAATTATGCATGGTAAGTAATAAATGAAGTTATTTATGCAATAACAATGATGAATGAGATTGTTTAGAAATATTTAATCTTTAAGAAAAATGTACTAGTTTATTGGAGGTCTTTTCTAACAGATCTATCATCTCCCCCAAGCACACAGCAAGGGTAGGGTAATCACTGTAGGCGTAGACATAAGTCCACCCTAAATCCCCCAAGCACACAGCAAGGGTATGGTAATCACTGTAGGCGTAGACATAAGTCCACCCTAAATTTCTGTGTCTTAGGCAGTCATATGCCCGTCACAGTATCCTAGGCCGAAGCCTTCGCATGACCATGGTGTACCAGGGCTAGCACTCCCTGCGGCTAACTAACAGTGATCTAAAAGAGTCCCTCCAATAGAAAACATTTGAAATATACTTATCAAAGAGTTTAAAGTAAAACATTTCAATAACTTTACAATAAAACTATAATTCTCTATCTAACTCTTTTCATGCATAAAATTCCGTTCTAAAATATATATCATCCATGAATTCCCATGGAGACCTTTATAATCATAAACTTTCTCTTTTAAACATAGATCGTCCGTAGACGTCACATAGATACTCATCATGCATCAAATCATTTCATGGCTAACTTAGTTCATTTCTATGACTAAGTTCGCATTTCTATAAATCTAGCTCAAATGGAGAATTATCAGCCTAGATGCTTGCCCTGCATACTTAGAGTTCAACTAGGATTTAAATTTATAATTTCTAACATGGTTAGAACATATTGGTTTTCAAAGCGATAAAACAATTTAGCATACATTCCAACTAGTTAAAATCATACGAGAGAGAGAGTTATAAACCGAATTCGTAAAACATGCGCTATAGTATGAAAAACCCACTTACTGGTAAGGGCTACAGATTGGACAACCCTAAAATCCTAGTTCCTGGTCTGAATTCAGTAAAACAGACCCCAAAATCGAGTCCAGAAGGTCCAAAAACCTTAAATGAGCTTGATTACTGTTCACCACCGGAAAACACTATTCATGCCAGAAAACAGTATTTACAGCCACTATTCATCGTCGGAAAACACTATTCACTGTCACAAAAATTTTACCGAATCAACAAAAAAATTTCATATCCTAATATTTATCTAGTTTCTGAATCCATCTACGGAGTCAGATTTCTAATTAGAAGTCCCTAAGTAAGGTTTTTCAGAATTTACCTTTTACCGAAATTTTCTACTTTAGATCTACGGCGATTCAACGGTTGATTTGAAAAACTGATCGGTCAAAACTGAAGTACTCTTTATCCTGAATCCAATAACACTTTCAGTTTTGATACCGGAAGCCAATTAATACTCCTAATCGAGAGAAAAGATTTGAAGTCACTATTCGCTCACTATGCAGCACTATGCATTTTTTCTGTTTTCTTCTTCTTCGAATTCGTCGCCCTCAGTTTCTCATTTTATGGTTTCTGAGGTTTTGTTTTGTTTTTTTTTTAAATATAATAATAATTATTAAATAATTAATAATAGGATTTTCTTTTATAAAAATTCATATAAATTCTATTTTTCATCATAAAATATCCCAAAAATTCTTAAAAATTTCCATTCTCATAAATCTTTAGTTAAACTCTTAAATCATGATTTTTCTTGATAAAAATATAATAAAATAAATTTTAAAACAAATATCTTAATTCATATTAAAAGAAAGAATATTTCTAAAAATACCATAAAAATTCAATGGAGGCCGGTATAATTATTTTAAGTAACACAATACTTTTTTTACTTAAAAGTCTACTTACTTTTAACAAATCATAATCATTTCTATATAAATAAAAATATATTTGCTTATAGCGCGCCAAAACATAAATTCTCATATTTCTTTTGTAATTCTTTAATCTATGTAATAAATATACATATTTTCTACGGTTCTTATCTCTATTGTCAAAATTCTCTCTTTTATTCTAAATTTCCTTTAATTGGAATTTTCGTTAAATTTTACGGTTATTACATAAATAATACAGATTTTAGGGTGTTTTCAAAAGGAAATCATTGTTAAACCTACCCAGGATATGTTTCCTATCGCTTGCTTGGCTAGTTTTCACCTTGCTTCTCCTTCCTCCCTTAGATATGGCGTGGAGTTCTTCTCCTCACTCCCATTGTTCCAGCACTTTTTCACGGCAGAGAAGATGAGTTTAGAGACTCAAAGATAACAAATAACTAACAAGATGTTAGAAGTAACCTCTTAACTATTCATCATAGAACATCCGGAACCATAGGTCTGACTGGACTATATATTCATAGAATATCATAGGCCCTATCAAACACATACAAAATATACAGACATTTCCTGACTATCTAAATTCACATATATTCTCCTAGCTCTATCAAATAAATACAAAGCATACAACAAGTTAACATTATGCATATTTCTCAAGATCACAAAGTAGTAGATAAATCACAAATTTCACAACTCTCAAGTTTAATTTCATAATATATAATATTTAACACCACAATCACTATACAAATTGTAGGTTCACATTGTGCAAAACAATATGTTGCCACATAACTTACATAAAATTCTCAAACATTCTAGCCCTTACCTCTTATATCAAAGTCATGACCTATCTCTTATTTGGTTAAGTCTTATTATGCGGTATAAAGAATATTCAGATTGGTTCACGATTGAATTTTTTTTCCTTTCAAAGAAATATTAAATACCTCTTGAATTAAAAATAGTCATTTATACAGTGCTCAAATTTGAATAAGGGCCACAAGGGAGTGAAGAAGAAATAAAAGAAGAGAGACACTAATTAAAGCCAAGAACTTAATAAATAGTATGCTTATGAAAATCCTTCTCCCTAAACTTTCTGCCCCCTCTCTCTGCTCTTCTATTTCACTTCCCACTCCTGTATATTCCTCTCTAGTTTAAGCGTCATCTCTGACTAGATATATAGCTATCCTACCATATATAGGTAGCTAAATCTATACTTATTGGAAGGCTATTAAACGTATTCTGAGATATCTTGCTAGCATAATGGATCATGGTCTTCATTTGGTTCCATATATGCTAATAAAACTAGTTCTAAAGCTGTAACTTAAGATTTTTACTATAAACCACAAGTTTAACATATGTACTTGTGAGCCACTACAACCACACAACTCAAGAAAGTTGGTAACCAAGTTCTCTCCACTTATACTAACCATCAAATGTTGGGTTTTCAAAGTTTCTAAACAGAAAATCAAAAATTACAATTATAGAGCAATCAACTTATTATGTTAATGGCTGATGAGGGTATGGGACCCATTTCTGCCAGGTGGAAGGGATCATGTGTGGTGGATGATCCTACTGGATTCCATTATAACAGGTTTACAATTAAGTTCCCTTAAAACAAATTGATTGAAAATGGTTGGTGTGGGTCAATTATTTAACCCAATTCTTTTTTAATACCTATGGGATAAAATTTGGTTAATACATATATATCCATTATTGTGTTTCTCTTTACCAATATCTGAATTGATCTACATTTTTTTATGGTAATTTATGTAGGAAGCTAATAGGAGCAAGGTACTTCAACAAGGGATTTCTTAACTGTGCTAAAGAAGAGAATGATCAGCTACCGAAGAACACCACAATATATTACACAGTAAGAGACACAGGAGGCCATGGTTCTCACACGCTATCAACAGCAGGAGGTAACATGGTACCTGGGGCAAACATCTTCGGATTGGCCAAAGGGATAGCCTCAGGTGGCTCTCCTAAGGCTAGAGTTACTGCCTACAAGGTTTGCTGGCCACCCATCTCCTTCTACGAGTGTCTAGATGCTGACATTGTGGCAGGCTTTGATATGGCCATCCATGATGGGGTAGATGTGCTTTGTTTCTCTTGGAGGGTATCCTACGGAATTTAGGGATGATCTTCTTGCAATTGCTGCATTCCATACTTTTAAGAAGGGAATTACTGTGGTCTGTTCTGGAGGAAATTCTAGACCTTATGCTACAACTATCACTAATTTTTCTCCTTGGATGTTTACCATTGCTGCAAGTACTTTGGATAGAGAATTTGAAACTGCTGTTCAACTTCTATCAAAATAAAATATATTATAGTTAAATATTCTATTAATTAGATGTTATTGCAATTAAACTGGATTGATTTGGAAATTGAAGACCAAATTTTTTTCTTTTAATAATTCATTTTATATTACTATTTAATATAAATTTGATATATATATCAAGTTAAAAACATATTTTATATTTATTTTTTATTTTGGTTTGATCCAATCTCAATAACTATATTCTAAATCAATTCTTAAATTTCAGGGAAAAAGTCGCTCAATAGCTTTGCCAGAAATGAAACTTTATCCACTCATTCTTGCTTCACATGCAAAAACTGCAAAAGCAAATGTTACAGCATTGTATGTTAAGAAGTGTCTTTATTAATTGTTGTTTCATTTAAAGATAATATTATAATTAAGTGGTGACATGTTTGTGAACCTTGTTGGTGTAGTTTGGTGTGTGAAGATGGATCTCTTGACCCCAAGAAAGTGAAGGGTAAAATCTTGGTTTGTCTTAGAGGTCTGAATCTTAGAATGGAGAAGAGCAATGCTGCTCAAAAGGCTGGTGCCGTTGGGATGATTCTTTATAATGATGAGCCTACTAATAATGAAACTATGCCTCATCCTTTCTTAATCCCATCAGCTCACATAAACTATGAGGATGGTCTTCAACTTGTTGCCTACCTCAATTCAGCCAGGTATCACTCTTTTTTCTTTCTCACACTTAACTCTATATATTTGAGAAAAAATTGGGCCTATGTTCAGATAGTTCTAATTATGTCTATCAAAACTTAATTTGTTCCCACTCATATGAACATAGAACAGAAATCAAAGATATGATTGTACCTCCTTGCACCAACAACACTAAGTCAATATCTTCAACTTCTTTATAATATAATAGACATCCAATGGGATATATTTATCCACCCAAGGACAAGCTCCAGAAGAAGCCTAGTCCGTATGTTGCATCTTTCTCCTCCAGAGGGCCAAGCTTTACAACGTCCGAGATCCTGAAGGTTAGATGGATTCTTTGTTCAATTTTTGTTTGTACTTAATTGTATCTTATGGTTTTGGATGGATCTTCCTGTGTTGATTTCTAATCCACATTGATTGTAATTATAGAGCAATCAGCCATTTTCAATCAATTTTTTTTAACTGAAGGTCACTGAACACATGTTGGATCATTCATATCTTAACAATCAATGTGGTTCGTCAAATATTTTAGAGCAATCAACTACATTACCTTCATAAAGTTTGAAAACATTACAATTATAACCCCTCTAGTTTCAAATAGAAACAAGAACCTCCTCTGGAGTTTACAAAACCTACAATCACTCCCCCTCAAGTTTTAATAAAATTACACTAACCTCTCCTATTTTAAATTTTCATAAAAAGGAACTATATTCTAAACTTCTGATCCCTATAGATTAGAACTTAATTAGAATCATATTCTTCTGTTTAGATCTTATGAAGGACTGAATAGAAATTTTGTTATTGATTAACAGTCTGACTGGTCATGTCTTGCCAAAGGAGTAAATGAATTTGTAAAATTAACTTCATGCTGCTGAAAATAGCCTTTTACACCAACCTTACTTTGAGCTTATTTATAAAACTATCTAGATTAAGTTTAGTTCTATAAATCTATTTAACACCAATTACCTTTTAATTGCTTGGTTTATCTACCAACTGCCAAGTTATATTTTTCTCTATCATATTCATCTCCTCCTGCATAATAACTCTTCATTCTAGCTTCAGCATACTTTGTAGGTTCTAATGCAGCCACACCGCACCTTTCATAAATTTATTGTAAAGTTTTATTGCCTCTAATTGAAAGCTCTATGTCACTATCATGGTTTTCTTCTTCATATTTAAAATTCTATTCTTAGAGGTTATTTCTTTCTATGTTGACCCTTACATAAGGCTTCTAATTTAGAATTTTCCTAATTTTATTTATAAAACTCATCAAACTTTAGATTTCTACTAACAAGAATCTTCTTTGTCTTCAAATTATGTATTTTCTAACCTTTGGAGATTCTACTATACCCCACAAAAATGCCAACCTCTGCCTTTTGATCCGATTCTTCTTTTTCATTTATAAGATAAGTTCATAACACACACAACTGAATATTCTAAGATGCTATACTAAAGGCTTTACTCCATGCTATGCCTCATAAGGAGTTTTTCCTTTCAAGGCTTTGGTAGGGAATATATTTAGCAAATATACTAAGGTATTAACTGCCTTAACCCAATTTTTTTTACGAAGACCTTTCTCAAAATGCAAACACTTGGCCATCTCTATTATTGACCTATTTTTCCTTTCAGTCACTCTATTTTGTTGAGGAGTGTAACGAACAGTCCACTAATGTTGAACTCCAATTTGTTCACAAAACTTTTAAATTCCCCTATTGTGTACTTAGTTTCATAATTAGATCTAACTCTTCTGAAAGTGAAATTTGAGATAAATCCTTAGAGTCTTCAAGAGAGTATATTTTTCATTGATGTCACTCTTAGGCAGGATCACTAAGACTTTCTCTATGATTTTTTAGTTTGCTAACTCTTTTCAAAGCATTCAGATCTAGTTCACAATAGATAAAAGTTTGTCTGAAAATTTCTTGACAAATTCTGTGTCCTTCATCTTTAGATACACAAACTCTCTCCTTAGATTTATGACTTCATCTTCGTTGTTCTATCACTACCATGAAACTCCTCTTTAAAAAAGTCCTATGCTTGCTTTGTAGTTTCACAATTCATGATTCTAATTCCAAGGCGATCAAACACAACATTTGAATACAAAACAAAGCCTTGAACCTTTTTGCACACTCTTCACTATGATGCTTGATCTGAGAATAGTTGGATTTGTTGGCAAGATGGGTGGTTCTCTGTTTGTTTCCACCATATCTCGTGGATTAAATGCCGTCAAATAATGTCTTACATTGGATGCCCAAATTGGGTAGTTTCTCTATTAAATTGACAATAAGTCTTACATTCAATTTCCATACCGCCGTGTACAAACAAAAAGAAACAAAAAAAAAACTTGACTATACCTCAACTATGGCATAAAATTACAATAACTTGTTCAGACAATACCACTCCTAAGCTTTATGCCATACTGCCTCCAAAATCTGGTAGTTTTCAGTATTTTAATCAATATTTACATAAGAATATATATATATATATATATATATATATATATATATATATATATATATATATATATGTATGTATATATATATATATATATATATATATATATATGTATGTATATAGATATATATATATGTATGTATATATATATATATATATATATACATACATATATATATATATATATGTATGTATATATATATATATATATATATATATATATATATATACATACATATATATATATATATATATATATATATATATATATATATATATATATATATATATATATATATATATATACATATATATATATACATATATATATATATATATATATATATATATATATATATATATATATAAGTTTCTAGTGACTATCCTACTTAGAAACCATGAATGACCGAGGGATAATAAGCTTCAACTGCTCCTTATAAACAAAAAACAATTTATGTACAATGGTTTCTTGTGAAAATTGTTGAAAAAATTTAAACTTAATTATGCTTTTGATTTTTTTTAAGGTGGCAATATACAATTTCACATGGTCTTGGTGAGTTTTTACTTTGCACAAACTTGAATATCAATGAGTTAGCAGTTCAAGTGGGAGGTAGTTTGAGGTTCAACAATGCTTATGAAGAAAATAGATGTCCTGAAACACTTAAGTGGCCCATAGGACTGATTATGACTTATAAGTAAACATGACATGTTTTTCTACCTGAATTAGCACAGGCTACATATATTAAAATTCTAAGGGGAATGCTTGTTGCACATATGCTTCTTGGTGTCTGTATGATAAAATATCTAATAAAGAATTCAAATATTTATGTAGATATAATTTCTAGTTTCTACTTATGATTAGGATGGTTCCTTGTTTGGTTGGAGAGAATTGCCAGAAGTTTTACTCACAGATTTCCTCCTTTGCATCTTTTGTGGGGGTTTTCAATGAAGTTTCCTTTTTTCTATATGATAAGAGACTGGGATTGATGAACTTTTTAGCCAATGTTCTTGTTTCTTTTTTTTTAATGTGTTTTTTTTTTCCAAATAGGATTCTTGATCCTCCATATCCGTGTCTCTTCTTTCTCCAGGGAAAAATGACATTGTTTATTAGTTGTCAGTAGTCTAATTTATGTGACAAAAGAATTTCACAATAATTTTTTTTCTCTACTCTGTTTTAGGTGTTACATCATTCTTTGATTCTCAAGGAAACATTAAAGATTGCTTTAAAATAAAAATGTCTACTCTCAAAATCTTAATTGAGGTTGGAATGATGCCATCACTCCCAAAACTAGTTCTCCCTAGTCCACCTGAAGTGGTTACTGTGTTTTTAGATGGTTGTATTGTTGGTTCTATACCTTCTGGTCAAGTTGAAATTTTTAACTTTTCAATATAGCTTTCTTATACCAGAAGCACTTTGGGCTTCTGCAAGTATAGCCTATCTAAATGATAATTATTCTTCTGCTGGGTGTCTATCTTCATTCGTGATTGAATCTTTTTCTAACTGAAAGGTAGATGGTACCAGGTTATCATTTTGTTCAAAGGATATATTTTCCCAGTTTGTTGCTGCAACTGCAATGAGTTTTTACCTGACCGCAAAAATATTGTTATTTTCAGTTATACCTTTGATCAATAACGTTTTACAAAATGTTACAATTTAATCCTTTCATCAAGTAGCCATTTACTATCTAAGATTAAAAAGCAATAAGCCAAATTTAACTATATTTGTAAACATATTTTAAACGTTAGAGTTCCTTTCAAGCACTTGTTCTACACTCAACAATTGTAATCATATTTTGCATAAACAAAACATTTAATATGATTTTGGCATTATTTAACCTTTTCACGAGAATGGTTCCTTTCCTTTTGACTTAAAAATCTCACCATTTCCAACTTTGACTCTTGAAGTCTAGGATGTGTCAAGACTTGCAAACATATTGAGTTATAAAGTCATGTGATGTTTTTATTCACTAACTACTAGCCAAGCTTTTAGACTCTGGCTTGTTGCCTAACATGTGGTAGTAAGAGTGTCTTATCTCAATTTTATTCTTTAGCCAAGCTTTTAGACTCCAGATCACATGGACAAACCCAATGCTCATTGAAGATGCCAAATAATCAAATTCCAAATCCCCCATGCCACTTCATAATGCAAAAAAAGATGATTGTTCATTTCTGAACTCCAATTACACATCACACATATATTTGGTGAAATAGCCCTATTTGGCTTACAAGTCTAAGTAGACCATTTGTATTAATTCTATTGAGTATTGTAGTCCAAAAAAAAAGCCTCTACCTTAGAAGGAGCCTTGATTTTAGACAGGAAAACTTTGGGCATTTGGATTTCAAATTAAAAAGTTGAAGAAGGAATATAAAACCTATAAGCCATTGTAGTTCACAAGAAGTGAATACTAAGGTTGTTCATTATATCCTAGTTAACCTATCCTCCATTCACAGACAAGAAAATGGCTTTGGGCTAAGAAAAACGAACAAAATAGATAAAGAAAATATTTTATTAAACAAAGCAATGCAACAAACAAGAATGACTGAGTCAGTAAAACAAACAATACACAAAGAAGACAATATTGCAGAGGAAGAAAGAAAGACAGAGACGCAGAGGAAGAGGAATAATCTTGCAAGGGAAGAAGAATACCTGAGAAATTTGTACACTGCAATCTGAGAGGCGAAGACAGGGAGGTCGGGAGGTCGGAGTTTTCACGGCGAGATTTACAGCACCAGCAGAGACCTGGACGAGACGATGCTAGGGCACAATGCTAGGGCACGATGAGATTCTGGAAGAGGAGGCGAAGGGGAGTTATTGGGAGGTTAGGGCACGATGAGATTCTAGAAGAGGAGGCAAGGGGAGTTCTCGGAGGCTAGGTCACGATGAGATTATGGAAGAGGATGAAAGGGAGTTCTAGGAGGCTAGGGAACAATGAGCTTTCTGGAAGAGGAGGCGAACTCGGGAGGCAGAGTGTTACGTCTCATTTCAGGGGGATGTGCAGTCCATCGGGCCTGGACTCTCCCATGTCCAGGCCTGTAGTCCAGTCTTGAAGTGGGCCTGTGTTTTTTTTTGGACTGATCTAGTATATTTTAATTAGAATTTTATGTCTTTTTAGTGATTGATTTTTTTATTATCTTTTTTTAGACTAATCTTAAATCTTTCAATTTAAACTTTATATATGTTTAATGATTGGGCTTCGGACTTTTGTCCACAAAAAAAACCAACATTCATTCACCTAGTTAAAAAAACTAGTCCAAAAAATACCTTGTAAAAATAAGTAAGGTTGATCATAATATTATACAATACTGATAATAGGTCAAGAGGGTCGTTTCATATTACAATCTATTTTATTTCACGCCACTTGGGTAGGTGCAAGACTTCTTGTACAAAGCAATTTTAGGTGTGACCTCATGTAAATTAACCAAAGTAGAAACTTCACATTTTAAGTGATTTGACTTTTTAAATTTTATTTTGATATTATATGAATAAATTTCGTATTAACAATCTTAACATGAAAAAAAATTCCTATTTAAATTTTTTTAAATAAATAAGTTTAAATTTGAATATTTTAAAATCTTAAATTTATTATATTTTTAAATATAAATTTAAAGATAGATTGCTATCTGATATATCTGATTTAAGATTTTGTTATTTGGTTCACATACTAAGTTCTTTGTAAGGATACGGACCTTGATTCAAAAAACAGCCTTTTTATTGTATTTTGAAGTATTTTTACTTATTTATTTTAAAGTTCATTTTTAATAAATTTTTTAAATTTAATTTTATAAAATAAATATTTTAAATGACCTTTTATATATTTAAAGGAAAATTTCATATTTTTAACAAATCTTTATATTTCTTAAGTTTATTTTCTTTTTAATTTTTAAAGACAATATAATTTTTTAAATAATTTGTTCAAAATATTAAAATTCAAAAATATATTACAATAAATTCAAAAAGAAAATAATCCAAATTTTTTTAAAAAAATTTGTTTATTTATAAATTTATTTTCTATTTAAAAATAAGATTAAAAGAAATTCTGACGTGAGCTTCTTTTTTTTCTTGGATAAAAATTTCTTCTCCTATGGTAATTATAGATAAAATAATATTTTTATAATTTCTTAATAGTATTCTATGACATAAAATATAAAAAATATGATTTAAAACACACTTATATTTTATAGAAAATTTCATTTACCTCTTTTAACCTCATATTTTTTATTTTCGAATAATAAAAACCTATACTCACACACACACAAATATATATATATATATATATATATATATATATATATATATATATATATATATATATATATATATATATATATATATATATATATATATATATATATATATATATATATATATATATATCAAAATTATATTATATCTAAAATCAAGCGTACATATATTTATTGGGAAGACATGCCTTTATTTTTCCTAAATGCTTTTTTTTTTGAAATTATTAAATTATTTTTTATAATATTAATAAAATATATCTATTCATTAATTTTAAAAACTGTTAAATGAAAGTAATTATGAAAAATTCTTACAATAAAATATATCTACTCATCATTTATTTTAACACAGAAAAGTCTCGTAGCTCAAGGAGCAATTATAATCTACACACAGCAGTTAAGGCGTTGAGCAAGTTAGTCACAATGCTGCGCAAAGGACGTGCGAATGACTAGGGACAAAGGTGCTGCGACTTTCTCTCTCTCTCTCTCTCTCTCTCTCTCAAAACCGTAGCGCCGTAGAGTGGAGAGGTTGCTGCCATTGGCAGCTTTCTCTCCCACTCCTTTTTTTTTTTACTTTTTTTTGGTTTATGTATTATTATTTTTTATTAAAAAAGTTTTTGCTTCTATTAAATTTTTTTTTTTTAAAAAAAATCTCTTCTTCTTTTTTATTTTTTATTTTGAGAAATTTTTTTCTCTCATTGTTAAAGAATATCTAATGCTAATCAGCGTTAAAAAGATTTACATATTTTCTCAAGTTTAAAAGATTTCATAAGTACAAATTGTTTTGTAATTTGTATTTTATTTTTGCGTTATTATGAATTTTATAAGTTCATATTTAAAGTATGTTTGATGAATATTATGATATTTGATATATAAAAAAAAATAAAGATTGAGGTAGTCTAATAATTTGTGTGAGAAAATCATAAAATAATAAAAATATATTAATAAAAGTAATATAATATTTAAGTAATATATATATATATATATATATATATATATATAGCAGTCAACTTGATTCGACTTTTTTTTTGAAAATTGAACTAAACCGAATTTTAAAAAAAAATTAATTTAAATAGCTCAAAATCAATTTTTTTTATATGATTCAGTTTGACATAGCCAATTTTGATGACTTTTTTAAGACCCTAAGGAGGCTTTTGGTACAAGAAATGTTTTAAGATTCTTGAAAAAGTTATATAAAAAATTTTCCCATATCAAATAGCAAGCATAAAATTTTTTTCTTGGGAATCTTTTATTCCCAATAATAAAAGTTGTCAAGAAAGTTTGCCACTTTTATTCCCACACGAAGGTGGAAATAAAAGTTTTCGATAGAAATGGAAAACTTTGAGAGTTGAAGTTAAAAAACTACCTTCCACTCTTTTAAATGTTACTTTTCTTCCTTGCAAGTAACTCCAAAACTCAATTCAAAAATCCTAATATTTAAATCCTAAAATTTAAAAACATAAACCCTAAAACACTAATCCTTAAACTTTAAACTCTAACCATTAAACCTTAAACCATAAATTTTAAATCTTTAACTTTAAATTCTAAACCTTAACTCTTAAGTCTTAAACTTTAAATCTTAACCCTTAAGTCGTAAATCCTAACTCCTAAACTCTAACCCATAAATCTTAAACTCTAAACCTAAACCTTAAACCCTAAACTGTAAACCATAAACCCTTAACTTTAAATTCTAAAATACTAAATCTTAAACCCTAACACATAAGCCCTAAACCATAACACATAAGCCCTAAACCATAACCCCTAACCCCTAAACTTAAAAAAAAATTTAACCCCTTAGCCCTAAACTCTAACTCTTAAACTCTAACCCCTAAATCTTAAACCCTACAACTTAATCCTTAAACCCCAAAACGATAAACCCTAAATCTTAAACCTAACTTTTAAACCTTAACCCTTAAATCATATACCATACACCGAATTCTTAAACCCTAAACTCAAAATCTTAAAACCTTAACCCCTAAATCTTAAAACTCTAAATCTTAATCCTTAAACTCTAAATTTTAAAACTCTAACCTCTAAACTCTAAAAATTTAAGCTCTAACTCTTGACTTCTAAATCTTAAACTTTAAGCCTTAAATCCTAAACTCTAAATTTTAAATCCTATGTATTATTCTTTTTATTTTGAAATTTTTTCTCTTCAAGGATATCTTTAGAAAGGTAATTATATTTTCAGTAATATTTCACGTGACTCAAACATAGAAATAAAAATTTTGTGGTAATACGATAAATTATTTAAAAGAAAGTAAAGTGACAATCAAACATTATTTTTTAACTTTTTCATATATTTTATTTCCTAGAATAAAACATTTCAAGAACTAAATGAAATTTTCGAGTGGAAATGAAATTTGAGTTTTGAGAGTAGGATCTCGACATGTACCGCATAAGCAACTATGAGTTTTCACGAGAACTCGTTGAAATTTGAAACACATATATTAATTAGATAATTGAATAAATAATTAAGATAGAAGTTACTGTATTTGTGATTCACACTAGCACCAAAATACTAAATTTCGTTTCGGTTACTTCAGAAACATGAACGTTTCGAAATATTTCAAAAATTTTATAAAAACGAAATATTTTTGAAAAAATGTTTCAAATAATTTCGAACAATATTTATTTAATTTAAAAATATTTTAACATAATATTAACGATATAAACATATAAATTATATTAAAATTAATTTGAATTAATGTTTATAGTTGATTCGGTTTAAATTTTAACAACATTCAATAACAATTTTTTTCTTGTATTTATCTCTCTATCTTCTTAACACTTTTAAGATTTTTATCTTTAAATCTCTTTCTCTCTCTCTGTCTCTATTTGACTATTATTATATTTCTATCTTCAAATATATCTTTTAGGTACATTTCTCTCTCTTCGTCTCTCAATCTTTATTTTTATAGTTTTTATAGTTTTTTCTTTAAAATAAAGACAATGAATGAAAGCAATGTTATTAGTATAAGAGAATAAAATAAAAAGTTGATAAAAATATTGTGACTTGTGAGAAAAAATTTAAGTAATAAATAAAATAAATCTGAACAACTAGGTGTTAGATATAATATGATACTACTTTTATATATTTTTATATTGTCATTTTTTTTATTTTTTAAATTAATTTTTTTTATTAAAATAAATATTTTTATTTAAATAATTCAAAATAAAAATATTTTTATTGAAATAATAATATTTTTATAAAAATATATTATAATATAATAATTTTAATTAAAATAATATAATTTTTTAATAAATATTTTATTTTATTTTGATAATTCTGTCGGTTCGATATCAGAAATTTTTTAATGTTTTCACTGAAAAAAAAAATTAATTTCATGATTGGCACATCGCGAAGCAAGGGTCTAGAGTGCTCGAGTTTCTGAAATCGACGTTTTGTTTTCTCTGCAAATCAATTTCATTTCAAATGCATATTCTCAACAGCATCTCTCCATTAACACTTCAACCTTTGCTTTATGTGAGGTACTGTAGTTCTAACACATCAAAAAGGTATTCTTTCAGAGTCTCATATGTCTTATTTTCATGTGGGTTTTCACCAGAAGAAGTTGCTTCAGCCTCCAAGCGCGTCAGTTTTAGAAATTGTGAAAAACCAGATTTGTTGATCTTGTTGTTGGAGAATAAAGGATTCTCAAAAACCCAGATTTTTGGTATACTAAGAAACTTACCGGAGGTTCTTCGGTATGATCCTGAGATAAATTTGCTGCCCAAGCTTTATTTTTTAAAATCCAGAGGCGTTTCAAGCTCAGACCTCCCTAGGCTCATATCTAGATGTCCTTCCTTCCTAAAAAGAAGCTTAAGGAACCAACTGATTCCTTCCTTTGATTTCTTTCGAGATATGTTTCAATCTAATGACAAGGTCATTAAAGTTCTTAGAGAATTCTCGGGCATTCTTCTTCATATCAAAACTCATGCCGTACCTATATAATATGAAGGTATTAAGAGAAGTAGGGGTTCCTGAATCCCATGTAATGACATTGTTAAAAAATTTTCCCAGGACATTGACTGAAAATCTAGTTCGATTTAAGTCAATTGTAAGGGAACTGAAGAAAATGGGATTTAATCCTTTGATGTCTAATTTTGTTATGGCTGTTAATGTATTGGCATCACTAAGCAAATCCACATGGGCAAAAAAAGCTTATGTTTATAAAAAGTGGGGTTGGTCTGACAATGATATTCTTGCAGCATTTAGAAGGTATCCATTTTGTATGAAGGTGTCGGAGGATAAGATTGATGCAGTAATGGAGTTTCTTGTTAACAAATTGGGATGTGAATCCAATAGTGCTGTCATTTATCTTAAATAAGTGAATTGTTCCAAGGGGTTCTGTGATTCAAGTTTTGTTGTCAAAAGGTCAGGTGAAAAAGGAAACCTTGCTGGTATTGTTTACCCATACTGAAAAGGCATTTATGAAGAGGTTTATTCTGGCTTATGAGAAGGAAGCCAGTGAATTATTGAAGGTGTATCATGCTAATTAAATTGGTTCTTGCTAGGTGAATGAAGAATAGAAGGGTTTTAAGTTATAAACTGAGATGAAGCAATTTTAGAAGTCCCTTCTCATTTTATTTCTTTTGGTGCTTTATTTTATGAATTTCTCTCTTTGTTTGCTCTAATTTAGTTTGACTATGACCAATCAAATCAGTAAACATTTTTAAGTTTAATGAAATTTCTCTCATTTGAATCTGATCCTAAGTTTAGCAAGGTAATCTGTAATACTATGCGGTGTTTTTATTATTTTTGTTCCATGGAAGAAATTCTTATGTGGAAGGAAAGAGAAGAAACCTTAAAAGCTGACTGTAACCTCGACTTACACTGCATCATGATTAAGAAAAAAAATGTAAAATAAGAAACATGTATAGACTATATTAGAATACAACAACAAATAATAAATAAATTTTTTTTTATTAGATAGATCAATTATATGAATCAAATGATGCCACAATGACCTATTATAAATGGAATCAATAAATAAATAGAGTACATTAGAATAATAAGACCTAAATCTTTTTAAATGTCTCAGAATCCTTGGCAGGAACATACTAGCCTAAACACAGCATGATATTAAATTAATGATCCTATTCCATATATTGTATTTGGTCCTATTGAATTAGATAATTTCTAGGATGGATGCCTCACTGTTGTCAAACTTGGGAATTAACTCATAAAATTGAACAAGTTTATGCGTTCAAGTAAGAAAAGCGTGCCAACTAGTAATAAACTCATTTTTTTTTGGTAAACTCGGATAAACTTGTTAAAATCGCAAGTTTATAAGCAATTTAATGAGTTTGTAAAATTTTTACAATGGGTTAGTTTTTTCAGCTGAAAACAATGCCTAACCTCAATAGAATATTAAAACCCAGCCCCAATCTATAGCCCAAGCCAAAGTGCAGTGTTTGGCTTGCCCTAAATCATCAAATTTCCCTTCTCCCTTCTTACTTTCACAATATCCTATCCATTGCATCCCTTGGGCATTCCTTCTTCATGCTTTGCCTCCACCCTCACAGCCCTTACTTGGTGCCATTGAAGCTGCATCTTTATTTTCAACCATTGAAGCTTTGTCACTCTTTTAAGCTGGGCAAGCTATTGAATAGTATATTTGAGAAAATATCTTAGAATATAAAAACATTTTCTTCCTGCTTGCCTTGCTCTGATTCCTCTGAATATTTTGTTAGAAACTAGAATGGGACTTTTGCTCAAATATTTTTTTCCTGTTTGCTTTGCTCTGAATAGTAGTCACTAGTACTCACTAGTTCAAATATTCATTTGTGAATTGTGATACCAAAATATTTTTATGTTTTGTTTATGTATGAATTTTGTTGCATTACATGTTATTTGACCTTTCAATATTGATGTGTAAATATTTGAATATGCTATCTATATGTTTTTATATTTTTTTCACTTTAATAGTTATATATACAATTTTCATATGCTATATATATAATTTTAATAGCTATTTTTGTGAAAGATATAAACTCTTACAAGTTTACAATCTGAGTTCACCTCTCCCTCACAAATTTATTTAAAGTCTTGGGTTTGACAACCATCGATGGCCTCTTTTGGGTTGTAAATGCCTTTAGGTCTGCATATATTTGAATTTTAAACTTATACCACAAGGTGTGCATCCAGTTGTGCTGGATGACCCCAGTGATGTCTATTGGATATGGTTGTGTGCAAACAAAACCTTCGAGAATAAGGAGTCCCCATTAATAGCACTTAGCTAATAAACTTCACCAACAGTCTCCTTTGTCCCTGCTTATTTGGATTATTTAAATCTATAGAAGCAAGAAATTTTTTGCGTATTGATGGGTTGACAGGCAGCAAAACAACAGCAGGTTCACCCAGTGATTGTGATGTTATGTTCATAGCAGGTTCAATGTTCATAGCAGGTTCAATGGAACACATTGGCATCACCATGAATGGTGACTTGATACTAGTCTTATCATGATAGCTTCCAATCTTTAGTTACACTGTCAAATTACTGATTCTGATTCCAAACTACTTTACAATTCATGCAAGAAAGGGGATGTAATGCACCTGCAATGTCTACTTGATGTTGCATTGTTACCTATGAAGTATTGGTTGTGTTTTTATTTGGAAGTAGATAATTAAATCTGATGTTTAAAAAATTAGAATATTATATCGCAGTTTATAGTTTTTGAAGTTTGATGTGTCAATGTGTTGAGAGTTTGTGCTTCTTAGAAAATATATAAAACACTGCATGACTCTATTTAAAAATATATAAAACATTTGTTGAGGCCATGAGATGTATTCTCAAAGTGAAAGGTTTTATATATCTGAAGGGAAGAAATGAAAAATATTGAATTCAATTGTGGAAGAGATGAAAAATATTTGTTCTTTTTTAGCATATCTATATAGAATTCAATTGTTCATTTAGAAGCTAATTTTGACAGTGTACTGGATACAAGCTTCTATGTGAAAATGCTTCTATTCTTTTCTTTTTTTAAAAACTTTTTGGTTCTTGCTAAGACAACATTAATTGAATTGAAATGGACATGTTCAAAAATGGTAACTCATAATTTTTTTAAATAATTTGGTAATATTTTAACTCATTATGTGAGTGATGGAGACAGGAAAATGCTAACTGCTGAAAGAAAAGAAATAGAGACGTTTACCTCTTAACCACGCAAACAGAGAGAAAAAATAGCTCTTTCATAGCTCCAATCCTAGCATTAAGCAGCCAGATGCTCCTCTCCCACTTTTGATTCCCTTCTTCTTTCCTGCGTGCTCTTCTTGGTATTCATACCTTCCTCAACCAACTGAATTCTCATCTCCTCACCTCCTTCACACGTCATGTTTTCTCCATGTAGTAACCGATTTCCCCTTCCTTCACGTGTTCTCTTCCTCTCGTATACATGGATGGGCTCAGGCCTTTTATTAATGGGCTCTGCTCTTCTACCCTTCCTGGTATAGACTTGGGTTACTAGGGGTCTATGCCCATCACTACCCCCTTGCAGCACTCACCTTGTCCTCAAAGTGAAAAGAAAGAAATTGTTGGGCCAATAATTCTGAATCTTCTCAGGTGCTATCAAATTTAGGCAGGTGGTGCCACTTGACTAGCACTTCTCTTCTTCCACTAGTATTGATTCTGACTTGCTTGATGGCCTCTGGTTCTACTAATAACTCTATCTCATCAGTGAGTACAACTGGTGATGGCTGGACTATGGTCGATGGATGGACAAACTTTTTCAATTGTGAGACGTGGAATATTAGGTGTATTCTTGATGTGTGACGGAGTTATAATTTATAGGCCATAGGTCCAATTTTGTCCAGCACTTTATATGGTTTACAAAACCTTGGTTCCAGTTTTTCATTGAGTTTTTTGGCTAGAGACTTCATTTTATATGGCCAGAGATTGAGATAAACCCACTGCCCTATTTCAAAGGAAATATAACTTCTTTTCTTATTTGCAGAAGCTTTCATTGTTTCTTGTGCTTTCACTAAATAGTGCTTAAGTTCTTTGAGAATGAGGTTTCGATCCCTTATAAGGTCATTTACTTCAACCACCGCTGAATTCTCATTAGAAAAACTAATAATGGCAGGAGGCTCCCTTCCATATAATGCTTTAAAAAGAGACATTCCTATTGATTGATTGAAGGAGGAATTGAATTAACATTCTGGCCAAGCGATCCATTTTGGCCCATTGCATCAGTTTCTCTCCTACAAAGTATTTCAAATATGTTTCTAGCCTTTTATTAACCACTTCGGTTTGTCCATCTGTTTGTGGGTGATAACCTGAACTTAAAGAAATCTCTATCCTTGCCAACTTGAATAGCTCCTTCCAAAATTGGCTGACAAATATCCAGTCACGATTTGATATAAAGTCCTATTTGGTAGATGGAAATAAGAGTATAGGAATGGAATGGAATAGGCATTCCATTCCTTGGTTTGGTAGGTGGAAGTGGTGGAAATTGTGAGTCCCACGGAATGCTGATTACCTCCTCCAAGGTAATCAGTATTATCTCTGAAAACAGGTGGAAAGTGAACAGTGCGATGGAATGGAAAGCAAAAAGACTGAAATACCCTTCATTATTTTATTTATTTATAAAATTTTCTATAATTAAAAATATATATATATTTAAATTAAAATTTTCAATATTGTTTAACAAAATTTAATTCAAAATTTTATATTAATAATAATTTATTTTATTTTTTTATTTATAATATTTAAAATAATTTTTAAAGTTAAAATAATATTACTATAATAATTTTATTTTTTAAGGGTATTTTTGTCTTTTTGACAATTTTTATTCCATTCCATTCCATTGACCTGCCAAACACAATTTTAATCACAACATTTCATTCCTTTCCATTCTATTCTCAATTCTCATTCACATTCCCTCCGTTGCTACCAACCAAACGAGACCTAATAAATCTAGCGATCCCATGCAATCAAACTACCTCTTTAGTAAATAGTTCTGCCACCTCTTTAGTTGTGTAAGGATGTGATAGTAATAGGAAATGAGTATATTTGGTCAGCCTATCCACTACTACCATTATTGTGTCAAACCTGCTGGATCTAGGTAGTCCCGTGATGAAATCCATACTTACATCTTCCCACACTTGCTGTGGAATTTGCAGAGGTTGTAATAGGCTAGCGGGGATGCTAGCTTAATATTTGTTTCAGTTGCAAGTGTCACATCTAGCTACAAATCTCTATATGTTTTCCCTTTATGCCCTCCCAAAACACTATAGCAGCCAGTCTTTTATAAGTTCTAAAATACCTCGAGTGACCTCCCATAGTTGTGCCATGAAACTCTTGAATTAAAGCTGGAATGTGAGTGAAATTCTTTGAAATTACTAACCTTCCTTTGAAGAAGAGTTGTCCAGCTTTTAAAGAATATCTAGATGGTGATTGTTGTCCCGTTATTATTTTTTAGGTAATGCTGGCTAGGTGGCTGTCTTTTTGGGCTTCCATCATCCATGTGTTTATGTCATCAGATGCCATGCAGACAATTCACATATTGTCACTTCAACTTCTCTACGGGAAAGGGCATTTGCTACTCGATTTTCCTTCCCTGGTTTGTAGTGAATCTCAAAATCAAATCCCAACAGTTTGGCCACTCATTTCTGTTGACCAGTCTTCATGATGTGTTGTTCTAGCAAGAACTTCAAACTCTACTGGTCTGTCTTTATAATAAAGTGATGTCCCATCAAATAATGCCTCCACTTTTGTATTGCAAATACCAGAGCCATTAATTCCTTCTCATACACAGAATTTTGCTGGTTCTAAAGAGAGATGGATTGGCTAAAATAAGCTATGGGTTGTCCCTTTTGCATGAGTACAGCCCCAATGCCTTTCCCTGAAGCATCTGCTTCTACTTCAAAAGGTAAGGAAAAGTTAAGCATAGCCAATATCGATACCATAGTCATGGCCTCCTTCAATTTTTAAAAAGCTTGCTGTGCAGTTTCACTCTAAATAAAAGAGTCATTTCTTAATAGATCGGTTAGGGGTGCTACAATTTTTCCATAATCTTTTACGAATTTTTGGTAGTACCTTGTGAGTCCCAAAAACCCACGAAGTGATTTCAAATCCTTAGGTCTTGGCCACTCTACCATGCTGTTGATTTTAGAGGGATTTGCCCGTACTCCTTCTCTAGAAATTATACGGTGGCCCAAATATTCTAGTTGCTGCTGGCCAAACAAACACTTCTTCCTATTAATTACCAAACCCTGCTGCTGTAAAATCTCAAATGTGATAAATAGGTAGGCAAGTCGGTACTGTATACTAATATATCGTCAAAGAACACTAATATGAACTTCTTTAGGTGTACCCAAAAGATCTCATTCATCAAGGATTGAAAAGTAGAATGTATGTTTGACAGACCGAAAGGCATTACAAAAAATTCGTAATGCCCTTCGTGAGTACGGAAGGTAGTTTTTGGCTCGTCCCTGGGTTGCATCCGTATTTGGTAGTACCCTAATTTTAAGTCTAACTTAGAGAAAACTATGGAACCCTCTAATTCATCAAGCAACTCATCTATAAATGGGATTGAGAACTTATTTGGGATGGTGTCTTTGTTGAGCGCCCGGTAATCTACACAGAAATGCTAGGTCCTATCCTTCTTCACCAACAGTACGAGGCTTGAGAAAGGACTGCAGCTAGGTCGAATAATTCCAGCCGTAAGTATCTCCCTAACCATTTGTTCAATTTCATTTTTTTGGGAGTGTGGATACCAATACAGATGAAGGTTGGGTGAAGAACATCCTTCCTTCAAGGTCATAACATGATTTTGGGATTTAAAAAGGGGTAATCCTGATGGTTGGACGAATGAAGCCTTGAACTCTTGTAATAGAGCCTTAACCCCCTCGTGCTGCCCCTAATCCTCTTGGTTTGACAGTTGGCCAAATTCAATTAAGTAGCTTTCTTCGGCCCCTTTCAGTGATTTTATCATGGCTTTAAGTGATATCAGTGTCTTGAATAGTGTGGGATCCCCGTTGATGCGCACTAGTTCTGGACCATTTGTGAACTTCATAGTTAATTTACTTCAATCGGCTTGTACTTTCCCTAAGGATTCTAACCAAGCCATCTCAAGTACCACATCTACACTTCCTAACTCAAAAGGAAAGAAATGTTAGGTTATGCGAATCCCCTAGAGATCCAAAACCACCTCGGGACATACTCCATCTCCTAACACCTTGTACTCATTACCTACCATAACCCCAAAACTCTTTGTCGGTGACACTGGTAATGCTAACTCGTGTACCATCCTGTGATCTATGAAATTATGCGAAGCGCTGCTGTCGATGAGCATAATGACTTCTGTCCCTTTTATACTCCCCTTAAGTTTCATCGTTCTTCTGGTAGAAATTCCCATTAGAGTTTATAGATAACTCTACAGGGGGTTCCTCTTGCACCCTCGTTATTTCCTTTTCCGCTTTTGGCCCCTCCTTCTCCGCATCTTCTTCTCCTTCCTCCTCGGCCAATAGCAAAACTTATAATTGCTTGTTTTTGCAACGGTGGCCTGGGTAGTAACATTCATCACATCGATAGCATAGCCCTTGCTCTCTTCGTTTTGCTGCCTCAACCTTAATAAGACATTTGAGGCCTCCGTCGTATCTCCCCATGGACGATATAAAGCTTCTAGCCCCCTTTATGTCCCCCACTTCTGTTTTGGGCGTTGACCATAGCATCATAGATTTAGGGGCATTCATATTGGACACTCGGGTACTAGATTGTCTGAAAACTCGAAGCCCAATGGCCTGTGAACTCCTTCCCCCTTTCACCTCACTAGCCAGTTTCAAGATCCAATTTATTTCTTTTACTTTATGGGTTAGGTCCATTAATTCTTTCAGTGATCCGACCCACCCCATTCTCAACTCTGCTCAAATTTCCTCCTTCACGCCATTCCAGAACGCGCCTATGAGCACCGTATCACTGGCATCCTTCAGTGGAGCCGATAGTAGCTCGAATTGTTCATGATACTCTGTGACCGAGTTCTCTTACTGTAGAGCCAACAACATCTCATAAGCGTCCCCTGTCTGCAATGGTTGGAACCTATCAAATAGTTCCTACTTGAATTCTGCCCAACCTATTATCAAAGCTTAGGTGTCTAACCATTGGAACCAATTCAGTGCTTTCCCTTGCAAACACAAAGCCACTGCCTCCATTTTCTCAACCTTCGCTACTCCATTCAGATTGAAGTAACGTTCCACTCTGAAGACCTATTCGATAGGGCCTTCCCCAGTAAAAATGGGTAGTTCAAGCTTTCGAAAGCGAGACATCTGTTTCTCTGCAGCATTTCCACTGTTTCCTTCCTTCATTGAACCCATAGAGTCATGCAGTTCTTCTATCGTCTTTTCCATCAACGTCCTCTTGTCAACTTTAGCAACCTTGTTTTGTAAGACGACCAATGAGTCTTTTACTTCTTTCATGAACTCTTTTATGCATCCTATCTCTTTTTCCATACTATCCATATGTCCTTCCATTCTGGTGTTTACTATTATCCATTCTAGAACTCCAGCTCTGATACCAGAATGATGGAGACAAAAAAATGCTAACAGCTGAAAGAAAAGGAGTAGAAATGTTTACCTCTTAACCACGCGAACAGAGAGAAAAAATAGCTTCTCTACAGCTCCAATCCTAGCACTAAGCAGCCAGACAATCCTCTCACACTTTTGATTCCCTTCTTCTTTCCTGCATGTTCCTCTTGGTATTCATACATTTTTCAACTAATTGAATTCTTACCTCCTCACCTCCTTCACACGTCACATTTTCTCCATACAGTAACAGGTTTCCCTTTCCTTCACATCCTCTCTTTCTCTCATATAAATGGATGGATTCTGGCTTTTTATTAATGGACTATGCTCTTCTACCCCTCGTAGCATAAACTTGAGTTTCTGGGAGCCTGCATCCATTAGTGAGTAATTTAAATTAAATAGTGTAAACATTGTAATAAACGGTCAATATACCAATATAAGTAAATAACTGTTTCAGAGTAATAACGGGAATTGAAAACATATTAATATATAAAAAAATGAAAAATATTTTTTGATAAAAAAAAATCATTTGTTTGGAACTTAGATCTTTTAAAATTTTTGAAAAATATATTTGAGAAATAGAAAAGGATATAATTTAATAAATAAAAATTATGACTTCTTTTCTCTAATTTATCGGATAGGATCCCGGTCCTATGCTTTTAACACTGGCCCTGGTACGCCGCCGAGCAAGATAAGGGTTTTCATTCATCTTCCCGGTAATTTCCGAAGCGAGATAAGCTTCGTCTATTGGTCACTTCCTTCTTCCTCTTTTGCACTGCTCGAGTTTCTGGAATTCATGTTTTGTTTTCTCTGCAAAACCGTCCCTTTTCGAAGGCATATTATCAGCAGCATCTGTCCATCAACACTAAGACAGCTGCTTTGTGTTCAAATCCAATGGTTATCTGTGAGGTACTGCAGTTCTAACACATCAAATGGGCATTCTTTTACAGTCTCATACCTCATTAATTTATGTGGGTTTTCACAAGAAGAAGCTGATTCAGCTTCTAAGCGTGTTAGCTTTGAAAGTCGAGAAAAACCGGATTTGGTGATCAAGTTCTTGGAGAATCAAGGATTCTCACAAACCCAGATTTTTGGTTTGGTAAGAAACATACCAGAGGTTCTTCGATTGGATCCTGAGAAAAAATTGCTGCCCAAGATAGAGTTTTTCAAATCCAGAGGCGTTTTGAGCTCAGACATCCCTAGGCTAATTTCAAGCTGTCCTTCCGTCCTGAAAAGAAGCTTAAGGAACCAACTAATTCCTTCCTTTGATTTTTTTTCGAAATTTGTTTCAATCTAATGATAAGGTCATTAAAGTTCTTAAAGAGTACGCGGGCATTCTTCTTGATATCAACACCCATGCCGTGCATAATATGAAGTTATTAAGAGAAGTAGGAGTTCCTGAATCCAATGTTATGACATTGTTAAAACTTTTTCCTAGGACATTGACTAAAAATCCTGTTCGATTTAAGGAGATTGTAAAGGAACTGACAGAAATGGGATTTAATCCTTTGAGGTTTAATTTTGTTTTGGCTATTAATGTATTGGCATCACTAAGCAAGTCCACATGGACCAAAAAGGCTGATGTTTATAAAAAGTGGGGTTGGTCTGACAATGACAATCTTGCAGCATTTGGAAGGTATCCATTCTGTATGAAGGCGTCGGAGGATAAGATTAATGCAGTAATGGAGTTTCTTGTTAACAAATTGGGATGTGAATCTTCCACTATTGCCACTTATCCAATAGTACTGGGAATGAGCTTGAATAAGCGAATTGTTCCAAGGGGTTCTGTCATTCAAGTTTTGTTGTCAAAGGGTCTGGTGGAAAAGGAAACCCTGATGGTATTATTTACCTATACTGAAAGTGTTTTTATGACAAGGTTTATTCTGCCTTATGAGAAGGAAGCTAGTGAATTATTGAAGTTGTACCAAGATAAATTGGATTTTGCAAGGGGAATGAAGACTAGTAGGGTTTTAAGGCATTAAACTGGGATAAAGCCGTTGTGGAAATCCCTTCTCACTTTAATTTCTGTTTGTGTTTGCTCTAGTTTGGCTTAAATATGACCAATCAAATCAGTAAACAGTTTTCAGTGCACTGAAATTTCTCGCTCGTTTCAATTTGATCCTTAGTTTAGCAAGGTCATCGGGAATACTATGCAGTGTGTTTATTATTTTTGTTTAAAGGAAGAAATTCTTATGTAGAAGGAAAGAGAAGAAACTACAAAAGCTGACTGTGACCTCCACTTACATTGCATCGTGATTAAGAAAAAACAGTAGAGTAAAAACATGTATAGAGTACATTGGAATAATAAGACCTAAATATTTTTAAATATCTAATCTCAGAATCCCTGGCGGGACCATACTAACCTAAACACCACAAGATATCAGATCCTATTCCATATATTGTACTTAGTCCGCTTTAATTAGATAATTTCTGGGCTGGATGTCCTCTTTGCGCTGTAAATACCTTTAGGTTTGTGTATTTTTTTTTTACTTTTGATCTCCTACCACAAGGTGTGCATCCAGTTTAGCTGGATGAGATGAGTGATGTCTTTATGGTTTTGTGCAAGCAAAACCTTTGAGAATAAGGAGTTGCCATTAATAGCACTTGGCTAATAAACTTCACCAACAGTCTCCTTTGTCTCTGCTTATTCTTGATTTGAAATTCATAGAACGAAGAAATTTTTTGCATACTGATGGGTTGGCTGGCAAGGCAGCAACAGCAGGTTGAACCAGTGATTGTAATGTTATGTTCCTTGCAAGTTCATTAAAACACAGTGACATCACCACGAATAAGGGTGGTGAGATTTGGGGACTTGGTACTAGTCTGAGAAAACTGCCCAAAAGGAGAAAAGCCAGAAAGAAAAGTGATGACACAAAAGTTAATCAGAATCCTTTGGAAGGGCTTAGCACTATTCTTCCTGAGGTAATATATTTATACAGCTACATATACAATTTACCACTAAGATGTTGCCATGAAGCATAACAAATTCTAACAAAACGCTAGGCATGAAAAATGCCACTTATGACAAACTTGCTAAGATACAGACTTCCACACTATACAAATATGCACCAGCACAACACATAAATAATTAATTATAATAATGTTCTAATATCCCCCTTCAAACGAAATGATGAGCAACAAACTCTGAATTTGTCTTTTAAAGACCAAAATTGAGAGTGGCTTAAGGCTTTGGTTAGACAATCTGCAATTTGATATGAGGACAACACATAGCAAACAGAGAGTTGATTGGCGAGAACTTTATCTTGAACAAAATGCACATCTATCTATATGTGCTTAGTTCAGGCATGTAGGACAGAATTGGAAGCCAATGCATAAGCACTTACATTATCACATTAAGCAATAGGTACACTTGGTAATTCAAAGCCAACTTCAAATAGAAGAGACTGAATCCATAAAATTTTTGCTAACAGATTGGTAAGAGACCTATATTTAGATTCAGTGTTAGATTTGATAGTGGCCCTCTATTTTCGAGAAGACCAAGAAATTAGTATATCCATAAAGAAAACACAAAAGCCTTCAACATACTTACAATCATCAGGGCATGATGTGCAATTTGCCTTAGAGTATCTAACTAGATCAAGAGAATTAGATGGTTTGATACGCAACCCAAATCTTGCTGTCCCTTTTAGATATTTTAATACTTTCTTGGCAGTTTGCCAATGAATTGAGTTGGGATTACTTAGAAATTGACCTAGCTTGTTAACTATGAAGTTGATGTTAGGACATGTATTTGTTAGATATTGCAAGGCACCTATAAGACTTCAATACTGGCTAGGGTCTTTTAGCGACTCACCATCAAAACCTAAAGTGTTTTATCTATAGAAACAGGAGAAGGGGCAACAAAGACATCACTTATGTGAAATCTTTCCAAAATATCTAGAACATATTTTTCTTGATTAAGAAACAAACCTATTTTAGCTCGGCAAGCTTCAAATCCCAAGAAATAATGAATCGTTCCAAGATCTTTAAGAGAGAAAAGAGCATGCAACTTTGAGACAAATGAGCTTATGGTTGTCCTATTGTTTTTAGTAACTGGAATATCATCTACATAAATCAAAATGAAGCTGATTATGTCTTTCTCACAATACACAAACAATGAGGGGTCAGCTTTTGTATTAAAGAAGTTCCACTTAAGCAAAGTTTTCTCAAGTCTTTCAAACCAGACTCTTGAGGCTTGTTTAAGACCATAAATAGTCTTCATTAACTTACACACATGTTAAGGTTTCCTAGAATCTATAAAACTACTAGTTTTTTTTCATAAAGACATCTTGTAAAAATCCATTCAAAAAGTCATTATGAATATCCAGTTGTCTAATATCCTAATTAAAAGAAATGGCTAAGGTAAGAATTAACCTGATAGTGGTAGCCTTAATAACTGGACTGAAGGTTTCATTAAAGTCAGTTCTTGGTGTTTATTGAAACTTCTTAGCAACAACCCTTGCTTTGTACCAGGAGACATATCCATCAGAGTTGTATTTAGTTTTAAAGACTCACTTACAATCAACTAGATTTTGCTGCTCAGTAAAAGGAACTAGCACCCATGTTTTGTATTTGACTAAAGCATTGTATTATGTCACCATTGCCTCTTTCCACTTCGAATTCTTTAAGGTCTCTTCAACACTGGTAGGTTCCTTATCTTTGCTTTTCTGAACTGAGCCAATGAAGGGAGTTTTAGGCTTAAAGATACCACTCTTGCTTCAAGTAGTCATTTGATGTGTTCTCAGTTGAACTTGTTCAACATGCTCAAAATTATCATTACTGCTACTAGTGGATGATGTTTGCTGGATAGAATTTTCTGAGTTTAGAGTCTCTATTGCTTCACTTTGTGCATTTGCTTCTTGAATTTCTTCTTGCTGATGGGCTAGCATAGAATCAGTGGTACTGGTTGATTGAGATAGACTTTCAACCATTGCAAAATTTCTTGAACCACTACTAGTGTCACCTGGAAGAACAGATGGAAATAATGATACAAGAATAATCTCAGTATTAGTATTTTGTTTAGTATTTAATAATCCAAGGGAAAAGGGAAACTTATGTTCATTAAAGACCACATGTTGAGATACTATGACTTTTTCTATAGGAGTGAGAGATTTATAGCCCTTGTATGCACCACTGTCCATAAACCAAGAAAGGTCATTAAAGGTACTGGGAGAGGCAAGATATGCAACTACATTAGTCCTTTGGGTTTGTTGAAAGCTTTGAAAGTTTCCTTGTGAGGATTGCCCTGAAGAGTTTCTTATATAGTTCTTGTCATATCGAAAATAATAGTATGCACAAGTGTGCCCAATTCTATTGCATACTTGGCAAGTGAGTTTGTTCCCACAGCCTCTTCCTTGGCCTCGAATGCTTTTGTTGCCACCACATCCAGAGCCTCTCCAATTTCCACGATCACCTTGAAAATTATTTGTCTTAGCAACATTTACAAATGGATTAGTAAGAGACAAACTAGAAATATAACTTAGTTGCTTAAGCTTATTTTCATAAGTCATCAAGGAAGCTTGCAAGTCAATCCAACTTAAGTTGTCTTTATCAACTAGCTGGACAACTATTGGATTGTATTTAGAATCTAAACTAGCAAGAGTATGGGCAATCAAGTTATTTATAGCAATGGGGCTACCGACCAAGGTTAGATTATCATAAATGTGTTTGATCTTATTTAGGTACTTGTCCATCTTCATACTCCCTTTGTGTGTAACTCACTGCGAAAGAGAGTTATTTGTGATTTAGAGTGAGCTCTAGAGAGATCCATAGTACCTTCCAAAGATTTTTCGAGCAGCTACAGTGCATTAATTGAGAAGCCATGTCTATTGATATGGTGGTAAGGAGCCGCCTAAGAAAAAGCTTATTTGTTACAACCCACTCCTCATAATCGGGGTTGAGTTTTACCTTTGCTTCTTCAGAGAGAAATTTTGGTGGACAAATCCTAGTGTTGAGAAGAAACTCATCTAGCTTGTTTCTTTAGACGATTGGTAAGATGAGAGATTGCCACAACAAATAGTTGGTTCGATCCAACTTGATAGAGTAACTCTAGTTAAATGGGTTAAAGATTAAAGACATTTTAAGGATAATAGTGCTAGTGTTATTTTGAACCCCCTAAGATTGTTGACCTAAAGTGAAATCAGTAAATGAAGAACCCAATGGCATCGCCATAGCTTAGATACCAAGTTGGAAAGGATGACTGTGAGAAAACTGTGTAAAAGGAGAAAAGTCAGAAAGAAAAGTGGTGACGCAAAAGTTAATCAGAATCCTCTGAAATGGCTTAGCACTATTCTTCCTAAAGTAATATATTTATACAGCATTTACAGATATACTATACCATTAAGATGTTACCACGAAGCATAAAAAATTTTAATAAAATGCTAGGCAAGGAAAATGCCACTTATGAGAGACTTGCTAAGATATAGACTTCTAAACTATACAAATATGCATTAGCACCACACATAAATAATGATTTATAATAATGTTCTAACATATAATTGCTTCCGATCTTCTTTTTTCGGGTGAAAAACAAGGGGCAAAACCCAAAGAGAAAACAAAAAAAACAAGGAAAATACTACGACAAAACCATCCTAGGAGTGGCAATTCCTAAAGCGTCCTTGAGCAGCAGCATGGTAATCCTATAAGGAGGGATTTCAAATACATGATGACCCGAATCCAAGCTTAAATAAAGGTTAGCCAAGCCATCAACAACACTATTGGCTTCTATATAGATATGGCAAAAGCGAACTGTCCACTCTCTATTCCACAGCCTCTTCATATGTTTCACAATATCTGTAATAACCCTCAACTAATAAAACCTTTGAAGGTTAAGTATAAATAATTTGAAACAAAGAAAGTTGAGAACAATGTAAAATTTTAGAGCGTTTTCGACCTTTTCTTCTGACCTTTCGTCACTCATATAATCATAACTCTCTCATATGAAATCTAAATTAAGTAATTCCAATTTCTAATGAAATATAAGACATATATCTACAACTTTGATGTTGGGAACTTTTGCAAATTCCATGAATATCATAGTGAGACGAGGCAAAAACCGAAGTGTAGTGTGGTCTGGACCTTTGCTCACTATTTTATGTATAACTCCTTCATATGAACTCCAAATTAGGTGATTCAAGTGGCTATGGAAAGCAAAGAGAAAGGGCTACAACTGTCATGTTGGACATTTTGTCAAATTCGGTGAAATGGAGTTCGCCGCGGTGAGAATAAGTTCGCCGCGGCGAGAATGATGCGGTATTTTTCCCGAGAGCATGAGTTTTCTGATTTCGCATCTGGCCGCGGCAAAAATAAGTTCGCTGCGGCGAAAATCGCGGCTCGCCGCGGCAAGAATGAGTTCGCCGCGGCGAGATTCATCTGATAGCTTTTTTTTCGCGGACCCCCCCCTTTTTTCTTCACTTCTCTTTCATCTGAACCCTAACTCTCTCTCTCTAAAATTTTCCTCAAACTTCTCTCTAAGATATCTCATCATCCGGACGTCCGATTTGAGCAAGTAAGGTATCGTTGGACTCATGGGAAGAAGAGCTACAAATCCCACCGATCAATTTCGCCGGAAGGTCGCCGGAAAATTGCGTGAATAGTACCTCCAAAGGTAAAACTCCGTTTAATCGCGTTTTAAGCTTCGTTTTACCGAATTTCTTTCCATAGATAGTCTTAGAATTAGTTTCTATACAGCATATAGGGTTTTTAGGTTTTGGCATGAATAGTGTTCCGGCGAGTGAATAGTATTTTCCGGCGTGAATAGTGACTTTTAGAGTTTTCTAATTTTCATGTTATGGCTATGTTTTCTAGGTTGTTGAGCCATCACGAGGTGAAATTCTCGTTGTTGGACTCCTAGTAAGGTGAGTGGATTTTTCATACTATAGCGCATGTTTTAGGAATTTGATTTATAACTCTCTCGTTTGATTTTAACTAGTTGGAATGTATGTTAAACTGTTTTACCGTTTTGAAAACCAATATGTTCCAACCATGTTAGAAATTGTAAATTTCAATCCTAGTTGAACCCTAGGTATGCAGGGCAAGCATCTAGACTAATAATTCTCCATTTGAGCTAGATTTATAGAAATGCAAACTTAGTCATAGAAATGAATTAAGTTAGCCATGAAATGATTTGATGCATGATGAGCATCTATGTGACGTCTACGGACGATATGTTTAAAGGGAAAGTTTATGATGATAAAGGTCTCCATGGGAATTCATGGATGAGATATATTTTTAGAACAGAATTTTATGCATGAAAAGAGTTAGATGGAGAATTATAGCTTTATTACAATGTTATTGAAATGTTTTACTTTAAACTTTTTGAATAGCATATTTCAAATGTTTTCTATTGGAGGGACCCTTTTAGATCACTGTTAGCTAGCCGCAGGTAGTGCTAGCCCTGGTGCACCATGATCATGTTAAGGCTTCGGCCTAGGATACTGTGACGGGCATATGACTGCCTAAGACACAAGGATTTAGGGTTGACTTATGTCTTCGCCTACAGTGATTGCCATACCCATTGCTATGTGCTTGGGGAAATTTAGGGTTGACTTATGTCTTCGCCTACAGTGATTTCCATACCCATTGCTATGTGCTTGGGGAAATTTAGGGTTGACTTATGTCTTCGCCTACAGTGATTGCCATACCCATTGCTATGTGCTTGGGGAAATTTAGGGTTGACTTATGTCTTCGCCTACAGTGATTGCCATACCCATTGCTATGTGCTTGGGGAAATTTAGGGTGGACTTATGTCTACGCCTACAGTGATTACCCTACCCTTGCTGTGTGCTTGGGGGAGATGATAGATCTGTTTGAAAAGACCTCCAAGAAACTGATGCATTTTTCTTAATCTATTTCTAAACAAGCTCATTCATCATTGTTATTGCATAAATATCTTCATTTATTACTTACCATGCATAATTGATTTGCTTACGGTTATTGATTTAATCCTGTTTTATCTTTTGAACATACATTTGAACTGTTTAGCATTCTTTCAATAAATTATGGTTAAATGCTTAATATTTCAATTATTAAACCCATTGCGAAACACTCGTGCTTAGTTTGCCCTGTTTCTGTTATAGTATGATTTATCCATTCACTGAGATGTGGTAATCTCACCCCTCTTCTGTTTTCTCCCCACAGATAGTCAAAGAAACACTGATCCAGCTACAGCTCCATAGGAGGCTAACTATAGCATTGGTGAGCCCCAGTTTGGGCAAGACTCCATTGTAATGATTGTATAGTTTAAGTATATGTCTAGTGTATCTCCATGAACATACAGGCAGGATCCTCGCTTCTTGTGTTGTTTGAAAAAAATGGTTTTAAGTTTTGCAACAATGTTTGTACTATGAGGCCATGGGCCAAGTTGAATCAAGGATGTTTGATTCATAAGATATATATATATATACAGTATTTTCTGATATTGGATGTGGCGTATGTGGCCAGTTATATTTATTATGTACTGGATTGTGTGCTGAATGGTTGTGCATGCTATGTGTTAGGCTTACGGCTAGGGGGAAACCCTTATGCCGTGCCGGTCTTGTGTTCCATCATTTGGAGCTGTGACAATATCCTTACAGGAAACAATAGCCTGAACTTCTGACCTGGAGTCACATTCAACTTCTACCTGCATAATACCTCTTTCTCAAGCCTAGGTCAAGCAAAAAAAAAAAATTCCCATACCTCAGCTTTAAACACAACATACCTAATATTGGCAGCACTACCTAGTAACCACTCTCCAACCTCGGATCTTAACAAATCCCCCACGCCCAGCCTGGTGGGCGTCCCTTTTTCCAGCTCAATCAGAGTTTATTTTAACTTAACCCGAGGCAGGAAAGTTCCAAGCAACTAGCACCTCCACCATCGAAGCACTGTGACCCACTTCCCTGTTGATGCTTGCAGCTCTCTGCCATATTTGACATTTGACTGAAGGGGTTCTAACGACATTTCAAATCCTTCCTAAAAATAAACCAAGCTCCTCCAGTTCAAAAGACGCCTTGCGTAGACAACAAAGAAAGTGGTGCACCATTGCACCTGCAATCTCTGCTTGATGATGCATTGTTACCTATAAAATACAGACACATCCGTTCACGCATCAAACTTCAAAATATATTATGAAGCATCCTTGAAATTACCTATGAATGTGTCATAACACACTTAAAAGAGACATGTATATATGTGTTTGAATTAATTTTTTTTATTTTTTTGCTCAAACTCTCACCGTACTCAATTTGAACATATGTCCAACTCTACTTGAACAAGTGTCCATCACAATTTGGATATAGTTTATTCAAAAAGAAGAAAAAAAAGAAGGAAAAATTGTCCAAAATAAAAATGGAACGAGAGAGTAGAGACTACATCTTGATGAAACAAGAAAAGTTATTTCTTATACATACATAAATAAATATTTATATATATATATATATATATATATATACACACACACACACACACACACATACACACATTAATATAATTTAATATCTTTTCTATTTAGTAGATTTAAACTTCTCAAATGTCCATCAAATACTAATATGCTTTGGCTAAGTGACTAAGTCCTATTTGATTGTTTATTTGTAGGTGAATATGATGGTTACATTTGTTGAGGTCATGTAATTTGAAATGTATTCTCGAAATGAAATGTTTTATTTAACTCAAGGTAAGAAAGAGACGAAATTCGAGAATGAGTACACGAAAGAGATGAAATGAATTATAATAGGCCATGTAATTTGTTGTGTTTCCACATTGGTGAAAGATGCGAATTTTTTGTATGGTTCCCAACTCAATTTGAAAGCATGTTGGTTTAAAGGCTCTGGAGGAGGATTGCCTACATGCAGTTAAGGATTGGAAGTGTTGAAAAGACAAATAGGGCCCTGACTTGGGTGGCCACAATTTCTTGGGCATGCATCACTGTTGTAGTATATAAGAGGATGAAAAAGGGCTACGATGACAATAGACGCTATCGGTAATAAGTGGATGATGACTTGGTGTAGTGGGTTAAAGTCTTAACTTTAGTGGTGGATTAGTAGTGGTTAACTTTAGGGCCCGTTTGGTTTGAAGGGATGGAAAGGGAAAGGGAGTTGGAATCTGTGATTCCATTGTTTGGTACAATGGAATGTGCATTGTATGGAATGCTACATTCCATTGTTTAATGGAAAAGCCATTCCTCTGCCTAACCATGGGAATCTAATATTCCATTGAAACATTGCTGGGCTAAAGACAATTCAAACCCTTGATTCTGTCCTCTGCGTGCGTGGGTTCCTTCTTTTTTCTTTTTTCCCATCTTTTTTTTTGTTCCTTTGTTGTGCTTCTTCTGGTCCTTGTTTGTGGTTCTGCTTATGCTTCTGTCCCCTTTCTACTTCTACTTCGTTCCATCTCTGGTCGTTCTCTTCTTCTTCTTTTGGCTTTCTTCGCAGCTTGTGGCGTTTCTCTTCCCGTCCATCGCAGCTCGTGGTGCTTTTCTTCTTCTACTTGCAGAGGAGAAAGCCTCGCTGAAAATTTGTTCAAGAATCGTCCTAAAGGTAAACTTCGTTCTTCTTTTTTCTTCTTCGTTTTACAGATCTAATTTTGGACTTGGAAAACTTGATTGTGTTCATCCTTGTTTGTGGTTCTTCGTTACTTGATTTCAACCCTTTTACTGAAATGTTCCTTCTCATGAATGTATTTGCCATTCCTTTGGGGCATGAACATAATCCCGAGAGAAGCTTGGCTGCAAATTATGAAATTTGCATCTCTACGGAATGTTGAAAGTTGGCTGCAAATTTGTCATTTTTATTGCAGACTATTATTTGTTGTATGCATAAGGATATGTTTCTTTACTCACCAGTATGAATATGTATTAGAAATATTAATTTGGTAATATCATTTCAATTTGCTAGTAGCAGAATGTTGTCCTGTAAGTTTTCATTGAAAAATAAACACCCTCCTGCAGCGAAATGAAGCCAGCTGTTTCTATGGTTTTCTTGAAAACCTTTCTTAGTCTTCTGATTGTATGTAGCTATTTACTCCACATGAAGCTGGAATGTCCATCGAAATTCCTTTACCATGAAATTAACCTTATTTATGTATCTATCCACTATAATAAGGCCACAAAAGCAGAATTGACTAATTGCTTCCATTTCGGTTTAGGTGTCAGAAAAATAATGCAGTCTGTTGCAAGAGGAGTAGCCCTTTATTACTGATCTTTACCAAAATTGGATGCCCAAAGCAACTTGAATGGTATATGATTCTGACTTTATAGCCTGCCTATTACACCAACTCTAGAATTTCACAAATTTTAGAAATAGGCAAATTAGCAAGTTATAGAGTAAACACAAGTGCTTGAAAGGCAGAGATTATGACAAAGAACTTGTGAAAATTCTCATAGATTTTGAGAAAAGAAAGAAAAATTATAATGTTAATTTAAGATATTTTAAGAAAGAGTGACATATTAGTTAGGAATCAGATTTTATGAGGCTGGTCAGAATCTGTCTTGTTGCATCACTATCCACATCCATGTGAACTCTTCTGTAAATCTCTTCAAGTTAATTCTGCCTTTTAAACACCAAATCCTTTAGCTTACTGCCTTTTAGAACATTTAAGCGCTGAACTTCAGCCTCAACCTAAAATAAATTAAAACAAATAAATAACAAGCAACCAAAAAGCATACAAGAGTTATCACAATGTAAACATTTGTAATATAAGTTCAAGACAATAAGATGTCTCACCTGCTCAATGACATCCACAGAAAGACATCCTTGTTTTGATACTTCATCAACTGGCAATGAAATTAAGCTAGTAACATGGTTAAAGACCTTTTGCTCATCAACAGGTGCTTCCATTAGATCCCATAGCTCTACCAGGGAGTTAGCAAGCTCTTGACATAAAAGAGCCTTCACCCAATCTAACCAAACCACTCCCAATGTTTAGTTCCCTAGGAAAGGAGGGTAAGGGCCATTCCTTCACAATGTCTACCTTGTCCAAGCTAAAGCTTGTCGCATCAAATTAAATATACCTACAAGCACAAAATACAAAGCAATCTAAACATAAATAATCATGTTTCAAGCCTCAAGCTCTTAAAGGAAAAGTGCAGGATGTATATTTATTGGTCTTAACTCCAAAGCATCCATGTTCTGCTGCAGTCTCTCAACCTTAGAGCATTTTTTACTTTAGAGCATATACTTAACCCCAAGGTGTTTATTCCTTGGAGCATTTACTAACCCCAGAGCATTTATGTTAGTTTAGAGCACTCTAATAATGAGACATTACTTTAGCAATTACCATTTTAGGTACTTCATGTGTGCTGTCCTCATGTACTAGTCACATCATCCATGGGAGGCTATTTTGATCTTGAGGAGAGATTTGTTAGGAACTTTGATTGAAGCTGCATTGAATGATTGTGTTTACAATTTCTAAATATTTGACAAAGAGCCCACCTTTCTAGTGATGTATAATGAAGACTTTTAGTCCCATGGCCCTTATAGACATTCAACCCAATGTATGAATAGGTAGAACTGCCAAATGATTTTGCTTTACAATGATAGTTTGGTCAATACAAGCCTTTTTCTTTCTTTTATTTTGTTTTCTTTTATTAGAACACCAGTCTAAAAAGTCCAAGGGTTATTTCAGGCATAAGAAGAGGTGGGCTACATTGAAGCAGTCTGGTTGGACCAATAATTTAAAAAAAAAAACTTTGGTTGTTTCATATTTGAGACTTTGGACTTACAACATACAAGTTATCCCTTAAATTTAATATGCACAAATTCTTTCCAGAATTATGTACAAACAATGGTAGTTTTACAAATAATGGCAGATGGGATTGCTTACCATAATTTTGGATTTTTTTTGTAGCTTCATAACATAATTGCAATGTGAGATTTATATTTAATGACTAATTTACTCTCTTTTTTAGTTATTTCTTGATGATATCTCACCATCATGGTTGTATTCTTTACTTCTTACTCTGTTGTAATGTATATCTTTTATTGAAAAGAAAAAAAGGGTGGACCTTGTTCATGGATTCTTTTAAGTGGTTGTTCTTTTGTCTATATTTATTTATTTTCCACCGCACAATGTGATCATCTCTCTCATGTTTTTATGTTTTTAAAGGTATATTTTCCCTCTTCTGGAATGAAGCAAACAACTGTGCAAGTCCTGCATGTTGTATTATACTAGTGGTTGAATATGGCTAACACGTTGCATAAAATGTGCATTATGATCTTTGTGGTTGTTCCCTTTCATCATCGTAAGTTATTGAGTAGATGCACCATCAGATATAATATAGATTTTCACCAAAAGAGGGTCTAGCTTATAAATATGATTTACTCTACTGACAATATGTGTTATAACCAACTTAGGATGTATAGGTCAACATTTGATCGTTTTTGTTCCATGCTTGATAATATTGGTGGATTAAAACCTTCAAAAAATATGTTAGTTAATGAGCAAGTAGCAATGTTTCTTCATATTCTCGCTCATGACGTTAAGAATAGAGTCATACAGTATGAGTTTGGGAGGTCTGGGGAAACAATTAGTAGGTATTTTAACTTGATTCTAAAAGATATGATGCAGTTGTATGGAGAACTGTTTAAAATTGCAAAGCCAGTTGGTGAAAATTCAACAGATAATAGATGGAAATGGTTCAAGGTGAGTATAAAATCTATAGTTAATTTAACCAAATTTCTTAAATGGTTCTTCTCCGATATTTGCACTATTATTGCTGACATGAATAGTTTATGTAGATGTTAAAATTGTCTTAGTGTCCTTGATGGAACTCACATACCGATCAAAGTTCCAATGGAATACAAAGCAAAATATCGTAATAGAAAATGAGTGATATCTACGAACGTATTGGGAGTTTGCTTACAAGAGGGAGAGTTTATTTATGTCTTCCCTGGATGGGAAGGATCTACAGCGAATGACAGAGTTTTACGTGACGCAATTAGCAGAGTACATAGTGGCCTAAAAGTTCCACATGGTGTGTATGCTGACACCCTTTTTTTAAATGGAAAATTATCCTTGAAATACATTAGCTAACTATATGAATTTACACATGTTTAATGTAGGATTTTATTACTTGGTTGATGTTGGTTATACAAATTGTGATGGATTCTTAGTACCATACCGAGGTCAAAGATATCATTTAAATGAGTGGAGAGAAGGGCGCCAATCAAACACTGCACAAGAGCATTTCAATATGAAACACTTATCAGCAAGAAACATCATTGAACAATGTTTCGGGATGCTGAAAAATCGTTGGGTTATACTTAGGCACCCATCGTTCTATCCTATGAGAATACATAATTGTGTCATCATGGCATGTTGTATGTTACATAATTTGTGTAAGAGATACAATCGATATGATCCCATACATGATATAGAGGCTGAGCATGAGAATGAGAACCAAATTAAAGAGGACAACCAAATATTAACCATGGAAACATCTGATGTTTGGAGCAACTGGCATGATCTTTTAGCTAATGAAATGTTTAATGATTTTAGGAGAATTTAGGACGTTTGTCATCTGTATTAGTGTTTCCTTAATATATTATTTGCGAGGTTGTATGAATCTATATTTTTTAATGTACTTTGACATTACATTATATTCGAGGTTGTACCATGACATTATATTATTTGTGTTGCGAGATTGTACTTTGAAGCAATCTTTGTGATTGATATTTGTAATGTTTATCCTAAATTTTATTGCTGTCTTATATTTATATTTTCTGACTAGTGTAATATTTGTTTGTTGTAGTGCTTTAATGCAGGACGTAGGTAGTAGTCAAGGAAGTAAGCATGTCTGGACTTCCGAGCAAGATAACATACTTGTATAGTGTCTTGTACAAATAAAGACCTATGGGAAATATATGGTTGACAATGGATTTCGGCCAGGCTATTTGACCTACATTGAAGGGTACATGAATGAGAAAGTTCTTGGGTGTAGGATAAAAGGAATGCCCCATATACAAACAAGGCTGAAAACACTAAAGACTTGGCAAGTTGTTTATGACATGATTCATGGGTCAAATACTAGTGGATTTGGTTGGAATCTAGACACTAATACTGTAACAACTCTGAATGCAATGTGGGATAAGTACCTCAAGGTTAGAGTTATGATACTTCATCGGATTATTATTATTATTATTTTTGTTAATGTAATTTATATTCTCATTAATCTTTATTTATTTCATGCAGTCGTACAAAAAAGCAACTCCTTTCAGATTTAAGTCATTTCCTCATTTTGAAAATCTATGCATTGTCTGGGCAAAAGACAAGGGTTTTGGGAGGGATGCTGAGACCATAGCTGATATTCTGAATACTGATGCGAGACCATATGCTACTGAAGGGATTGATGGCGTTGGAGAAATGAATATGAATCAAGATGATGAGTAGAATGGTGTATTTTCTGAGCAACCATCAACTCCAAGTACTGAAGTAACTTCATACTCATGCAAAAGACGTAGGAATGATTGTGATGTCCTTACGGATTCTCTGTCCAATGGTTTTGACTTGATGGAGAAGGGATTCAAGGAATCAACAATGGAGATTGCAACCCAACTTCGTCGTATTGCACATGAGGCAAACCAAACTGAGAAGAGCGAAAAATTATGGAAAGAATTGACTAAGGTCCCAAGTTTCAGTAAAGAGGAGATAGTAAAGGCAACCATGATGATAAGAAAAGATGAAGTGATGTTGATTATGTTCCCTACCATCCCACTGGATGTTAAATAAATCATCATACGTGATTACATCAAGTAATTATGTGTTCTGTTGATTGTATTGTATTAAAGTGAGTCAATTGTAGTTGATTTTTAGTTTTTAACCTTGTTTTAACTATTGTTCAGTGGATGGTATGTAAAACATTTGCATTAACCTCTATATTTATTGGATAATATTTATGTATTTGCATTAGTCTTTTATGTTCAGTAGATGGTGTGTAAGTCAATTATGTTAACCTCTGTATTTAGCGCCCGTTTGGTAGGCAGACATAGGAGGATGGAATGGGAATGCACATTCCCATTCCATTGCTTGCCACGTTTGGTAGTCAGCATCTCTTCAATATGAAATCGTGATTCCATTCTACCAGGGAGTGAGCATTCCTTCTCAAAAGCAAAGGAGAGGGGGTGGAAGCGTAGGAATGTGTGTGAAAAGACAAAAAAAAACACTCCTTTTTTTTATATAAATAAAATTAATTTAAAAAATTTAAACAAAAAAATTTAAAAATTATAATAATTGTTTTGTGTTATCATATATAATAAAAATTTATTTATTTTTAAAAAATAAAATATTTTTATTAGATAAATAAATTATTAATAAAAAAAATAAAAAAAATATTTAAACTATTTCTCAATTTTATTAATATTTTTAATAAAAATAAAATGTTATTAATTATTTTTGTTTTTATATCATTTTTAAATAATTTTTTAAATCTAAATAATATTATTTTATTATTTTTATACTTTAAGGGTATTTTTGTCTTTTTGTCAGTTTTTCATTCCATTCCATTCTATTGCGTACCAAACATAATTTTTTTTATAACATTCTATTTCATTCCATTCTATTCCCAATTCTCCTTTCTATTCTTTTCCATTCCTTTCTTTGCCACCAACCAAACGACACCTTAGTGAATAATATCTATGTATTTGTATTAGTCTCTAATGTTCAGTGAATGGTATATGCATAATAGCTACATTCATAACAATTAAGAAATACAACACTTTACATATAGCCAAACAAATATTTACAAAATACATTGATGGATATTTCAAACACTACTCAAAATTTTATTTTGCCTTTCATCCAAAAACCAATTACAATACCCAACAAAATATACCATGATACAAGACAAATAAATTTCCACGAGTTTTCTCCATACCCATCATTTCGAGTCACCCTTTCCTGGCTAGATCCATGTAAATCTTGTAGTTGCCTGAGTTTGAACAATACACATCTTCCATGGTCACACATAGGTGGATCTACCCATCTGAAGAAATCACACCTCCCAATTGACTGGTAATTCGTACATGTTAAAAATCTCCTTTCGAAGTTGTCATTTGTGAATGGCGTAAGTTGACAAATTGACTGTCTACAATTACACATGACGGTGCTTCTCTGAATGTTCCTAGAACTCTGGTCGCTTGAATGTTGTGACATAATTTAGCACTTCGATCCTGCAAAAAAAAAATTAAACAAAATCAAAATTTATAAGATAAAACTACAATTACATATTCATATAAATCACATCTAAATTGAAGAAATATTTAAATGTCTTATCAAATATTGTAAATAGACAAATTGGGGAGAGAATAAAATCCAAACAGTAGACATATAGTCGAGGTGTACCTAATAGATTAAATCAGTATCTAATTACTTGTCATATAAGTTCAGGAGAATCCAAAAAAAAGGTCAAAACAGATAGAGCAAATTAAGTTTATGAAGAACTATATTAACGTTTAGTTTACTTCAGTTAAGAGAAATGGTGGTACAACCCTACAATGGCTAAAAGGTATATATCATTGTCAAGGTTATCCATGTTAGCCCGAGTGAAAATTTGTAGATTCATTAATTGATGTTTACAAGACTAAATAAAAAAAATGAGGTAGATTCAACATCCATCAAATATATGACCATTAATTTAATACCCAAAAGCTATTTCAAAGCATATATTTATTCCAGCTACTAGATTTCTCTCAGCCGAACTAAACAAACATTTCACATTGTAATATTTTTCTTCATAAAAACTTAATTTTCCCAATTTTATCCATTTTATTAGATTCTCATAATCTTATTTGACATGTAATTAAATATTGACTTAATATACGAGGTACACTTTTACTAGTAATCTCAATAAAACCCAAATAGTAGACATATAGATGCATGGAAGATTTTAAATGTCTTACCAAATATTTTAAATTGCACTATCTGTTTTGGGGACTTGAAGCTGCAAAACCCTCAAAATAGAGCATTTGCCCAGATGTTTCAGAAGCATTATGCAAGGAAGATTTTGGAGTGACACTTAAATTTGCTGAATGTCATCAAAAGTGCTCTTTACTTGCATTTAATTCATGCTCTCTTCTTTGGCCTCTATGGTGATGTTCTATATTGACATGTGTTTTTGTGTGTTCTAGCTATATTATTTAGACTTTTTTATATCTTTATTCTAGGCCATCTCTGGGCTACTTTTTGTCCAAAAAGTCCTCATCATACTAGGAAAATTGTCATCAGGGAAGCTGATTGGCTTATAATATTAACTAGTTCCTATTATAGAGTACTTCTACTCGAGGCCAACAATGCAGAATGCAGAATGTAGAATGCTAGTCTAACTTTTCTGCTTGATAAGTTATCAAATGTCACTTAAAGAGGAGCTTTTTTTACTACCATGTCAATTTCAAGAAAAGAAATTAGTCTCAAAGAAAAGTTGAATGATATATATCAACGTGATCCAACTTTTCTTTACTACCATGTCAATTTCAGTTGGTTCAAAAAGATGCATATGGTACTGATGAGCCAATTGCCTCAATAATACTTCAACCATCTCTAGACTAAAAATTTGAGTTCAAATCATAGTAAAAGCTAAATGAAAAAAAAATGATGCATATGGTTTGGTTTAACTGTGACTATGATGAATGATGATCAAAATTAATATTTGAATCCACCAGCAATATTGTTTGTTTTTTAGGTTAATATGTTAACGTGAATGAAACACAAATGAGGGCCATTCCTCTACAGTAAATTATGATATAATTATTGATGTACACCCATTAAAGCAATAACTTTGACATTTAGTGTTCGGCACTTTCTTTTCACTTCATATAAGTCCCAACACTCCCAAGTTGAAACACAGTAAAACTTTCTTCTATTAATCACAGTAAACCCATCTTTACCATTGTGCAGAACTGTAAAATGTAGATACATTCGAAATCCAGAAAAATGATAAAACCTAACTAGGAAAAAAACAAATTACCCACATTTACTTAGTTTCCTGGGATTCAATTTTTCTTGCTTCTATGGCGCACACACTACAACATATTCAATTCCAACAAAAATTAGTCTATCATGGCCCTAATGATTTTGATAATTGGCAGAGAACGTCAAACAGGGAAGCAAAGGGTTTCATAGCCATATATTATCCACCATTAATATTAAACTTACCACAAAATAGGAATAAGGACCAAAATATATGAGAAGGCATAATGTGCAGAGTACCCATTCCATGACCCACACCTAATAGTTACTAGTCCTTACGGTGGCGACAACCGAGAACGAAGATTAGAAGATGGCTTCTAGGTTCCTCACAGTGAAGGAGGCCACAACACAGCTCTGGTCACAGTACGTCGCTTCTTGGCGGCAGGTGCTGGTCGCTCACGCAAAATCGTGCGTTGCCCAATCGATCTAGGGTTGTCACGATGAACCAAAAAAGAGAAAGGGTAGGTTAAAAAAAGGAGAATGATCTTTTAAAAAAAATCATTTCTTATTTTTTTTAAATGATACATTTTTTATTTTATATCAAGGGTAATTTAGACTTTTTTATTATTCTATCTTTCCATTCCTTCTATTTTTTCATTGTATACCAAACAAAGGAAATATTTTTTCATTCCTTTACTCATTCCCACTTTCTTTTCCTTTTCTATTCCAACTCAGAATTATTCCACTGAATCAAACAGGCTCTTAGTGTTCTGTCATCTTTTGTATCATCTTTTGTAAGCAACTCTGTTTAGTGGTAGGGGTATTTATGGTATTTATGTAATCACCTCTGTTTGACTTGGTGCATTTTGGCTTGTACGGTATTTATTCAAGCACCTGTTTGGCTTGTATGATATTTATGTAAGCACTTCCTGACTTCCAATTTTTGGCTTTGCTGGAAATTAACAGCTCATGAACAAGTTCTCCAAGAACTCGGAAGATTTGAAAAGGCAAGGGATAAAAGAAGGAAATTAAATGGAATTTGAAGTAGAAAACAAACTTAAATAGTACTTGTGGGCTATGTTTTGCTGATATTGTTTTGTTTACAAGAAAAAAAAAACTTGCCTTTCATTTTCATTAGATTTGTGAAGTTAAGCTAGCCAAACCACGATTCCTCCATTCCGACGGGTTCTTCATGTTCTTAGTCTATTCCTTTTTCTTTTCATTGAAAGAGAAAGAAAAATTCTATACTACTTTTCTAGCTTCCTTTTTAATGATTTTGAAGGACTGTTTCTTGAAGAACATCACGAAATTAAAAATGCTTGTTTTGAAATGTCATTGATGTTTTTATTTCCTCTTCCTTTGATGCTACTAGCTAGTTTTCCCACTGAACTATTAAAAAGGGACAAAAGAAATCCATTTAATTTTTCAACTGCAATTCTGTGTGCCTGATAATCACATTAAAATTACAAAAAAAATGATGCAGGCCACATTCAATATCACATTGAAATTAAAAATGCTTGTTTTGAAATGTCATTGATGTTTTTATTTCCTCTTCCTTTGATGCTACTAGCTAGTTTTCCCACTGAACTATTAAAAAGGGACAAAAGAAATCCATTTAATTTTTCAACTGCAATTCTGTGTGCCTGATAATCACATTAAAATTACAAAAAAATGATGCAGGCCACATTCAATATCCACAAATGTAAATTTGAAAATTGACTGCATTCACAGTTGTGTCGACTAAAGTACATAACAAATCCTAACCAAAGACATTGAAAGTTAACTATAGCAACATCCTAAACACTTAGTTGTAGCCGCAGTCGATACAAAAGAAGGCTAAATAGACATTGATATAAAAAAAAAGGTCACAAAAAGTGATACTATGGTGCACTGTGCCATGATCAATGGCGCTTCTATGAACCTCCCTACTCTGATTGTTGTGATGCCTTACCTAGCTGTCTTGAGAGTCTTGTCATCCTTTGGTGGAACAGTAGCACTGTGTTGGGAAGACTGAAAAATGCATAGAAATATTGTGGAAAAAAAAAAAAGAGATGTTATAATTAAAGATTGACAGGAAATGGACTAATAATCATCATAATAATAGTTAAAAAGAGGAAATGGAAAAACCATTTTATTGCAATCACAGATAATCAGATTTCAGAAGTTAGAAGCAAAACCAAACAAGATGATTGGATTTCATTTTATTGCAATAGGGTTGAGACCAAATTTTATTAACTGACTTTTTCTTAGTGGAAGAAAAATTCAAATAAAAAATCATGTATTCAACCACAGAACAATAATTTTATTGTACAGATATTAGAAACCCAGCTCGAAGCTCGTTGTGGTTGATTGGTTGATGACTGAGATGGTCCCCTAGTTTGAGATGGCATCCTTGCCTTTCTCTTTATTAGAAGCTTAGCCCTTATCCTCGATGGCTGCCCCGGAAAAAAAAAATACAACGGTGAAAAAAATAACTTAAGCACCGTCATGTTAACTGCAAATCCTACTCTCCACGCACGAACTGAGCACATCGAACCGGACCTCCATTTCGTGAGTTCAAGCACAAGATATCTTAGTCAGTCATATTCCTTCTGTAGACTAAGTTGCAGACACTATGACCAAAGCGGTTTCCAGCACTCTGTTTCTTAACTTTCGCAACAAGATCAAAGTAATAGATGCCTCTGAGCTTGAAAGTGGGGGGGGCGGTGGTTAAAGGAGAGTTAGTAGTCACATGTCATCACGTGACTTTAATAAGTTTGTTACTCTACGACTGTAATATAGTTGCTGAAATGCTTATAAAGACAGCTCAGTAATAGATTCGGCAGTCAATGAAAGGATAAGTTCTCTTTTATGCAAATCTGATACTTTCTTCTTCTTCTCCTTATTCTCTCTTCTCTCCTCTTCATTCACAAACCTCCACACCCCTGAGTTCTTGAAAAAACAAGATGATGTTTTTGCATCTAGACCTTTAAGCATGTCCTCTGATCTTGGACTATGATACATAAATTACTCGTTAAAAATTCAACAAAATCAAACTATTTGCAGGAACTGATGATTACAGTAGACAACCCATCAAATGCAGTAAAATGGGTGCTTACTGAAAAGACCAATCAGGTAGAGTTGTTACAAAGAGCCACTGAAGAATTGGACAAAGTGGTAGGGAACGAGAGGCTCGTCCAAGAATCAGATTTGCCTAAGCTCCACAATGTCAAGGCCTGTGCAAGAGAAGCCTTTCGCCTTTACGCATGTTCCTCATGTCTCTATGGCTGACACTGTGGTTGTTAATTACTTTATTTCAAAGGGCAGTCATGTTTTACAAACCATATAAAAACTTGGTCGAAACTCTAAAGTCTGGAATGAGTCTCACAAATTCAAACCAAAATGCCATATCAAAGACGATGGATCTGAAGTGTTTTTTGATAGGGTCAGATTTAAAATTCATAACCTTCACTGCAGGAAAGTGTAGCTGCGCTTGGCACCTCAATCACTATAATGCTACTTGCAAGGTTGATCCATGGCTTCACTTGGGGTGCACCACCAAATCAATCATGCATCAACCTCATTGAGTCTAAAAGTGATATCTTACTTGTTGAGCCTCTTGTAGTCACAGCAAAACTGAGATTACCAGTAAAAGTGTTCCTCGTATATTAAGTCAATATTTAATTACATGTCATATAAGATTAGGAGAATCCAATAAAATGGACAAAGTTGGGCAAATTAAGTTTCTATGAAGAAAAATATTACAATTTGAAATGTTTATTTAGTTCGGCTGAGAGAAATCTGGTAGCTGGAATAAATGTATGATTTGAAATAGCTTTTGGGTATTAAATTAATGGTCATATATTTGATGGATGCTGAATCTACCTCGTCTTTTTTTTTTATTCAGTCTTGTATACATCAATTAACAAATCCACAAATATTTCACGCGGGCTGACATGGATAACCTTGACAATTTTGACAATGATATATACCTTTTAGCCTTTGTAGGCTTGTACCACCACTTTTGTCTACAACAAACTGAATATCGTATTTAGTGACCCAGGATGCCCTACAAGTTCTATACCGACAATATATGCTATCCAACATGAGTATTCTTAGTTTGTCTCAATTGCAACCATTTCTCTTAGCTAACTACAGCAGCTTAACCACTCCTTAGAATCTGACACCATTTCTCTTAGCTAAAGTAAACTAAACGTTAATATAGTTCTTCATAAACTTAATTTGCACTATCTGTTTTGACCTTTTTTTTGGATTCTCCTAATCTTATATGACAAGTAATTAGATACTGATTTAATCTATTAGGTATACCTCGAATTTGCTATGGCCATAGAAGGATTAGCAAGTAAGAGATCACTTTCAGACTCAACGAGGTTGATGCATGGTTTGATTTGGTGGTGCACTCCAACTGAAGCCATGGATCAACCTTGCAAATAGCATTACAATGATTGAGGTGCCAAGTATCACTCCTGGACAGCTACGCTTTTCTACAGTGAAAGTTACGAATCTTAAATTTGACTCGGTCACAAACACTCCAAACCCATCACCCCTAAAGCAGCGTTCTGGTTTGAATTTATAAGGCTTATGTCAAATTTTAGAATTTCACTCCAAACCCCTCAAGTTTTTGTCTGCTTAGTAAAATATGACTAACCTCTGGAATAAAGTAATTATCAACCAGTGTCAGCCATAGAGACATGAGGAACATTGAAAGGAGCAATGGGGTGAAGGCGAAAGGCTTCTGTTGCACAGACCTTAACATAGTTGAGCTTAAACAAATATGATTCTTGCTCAAGCCTCTCTTTTCCTACCACTTTACCTAATTCTTCTGTGGATTTTTGCAACAACTCTGACTAATTGATCATTTCTGCGAGTGCCGATTCAAATGCATTTGATGGGTTGTCCACTGCTGCAAACATCAATTCCAGCAAAAAAATTATGATGAGAAAAAAGAAAAAAATAGTTATGGCCTTTGCTTACGTATGCAGTTGAGGGGAACATATTTATCAGTGTTCAATACGGTTTGTATTTGCATATGCATGAGAAAATTCGAATTAGAAGTAGAATAGTATTACTATAGTTTGCGCTTTGATTTCCTCCGGTGTTAATAGCGAGATATTATTGTCATCTTTCGCTGAGACCATAACATCAAGCAAGTCCGCTGCTTCACTTTTTATACCTTCCTTCCATTGATTGATTCTCCCTTGAACGATGGAATCGCGATATTTGTTCATAATTCTCATAGCATCCTTCACCTTCTTCTCATGGCCATCCAAGTCAAGTCCCCTCAAGCATGGTCTAAAATCAGAAACACAGAAGGCATAAAGGTACTTGGGTAGTGTGAATAATGCATCTACATGCCCCTTTTCCTCAAAACCAGCCCCTCCATCTTTTCTACCCTCTCCAAAGTACCTTCTATTGAAGATAATTTTCCTAATCAAATTCCCACAGAAATGCTGTGCACCAATCCTCACATTCACTGTTCTTACTCTTACATTTTCTGTTCACGAAATGCACAAGGTTGTCAGCTTCTTCCATTCTTTTACTATGAAGCCATCAATCCTTCATTGGAGAAAGCAAGTCCTCGCTGATCATTTTCTTCATCTTCTTCCACTGTTCTCCGAAGGGTCCCGGAGCTCACCAAAGGCAACATGAGAGGACATGCTTATTGGTCTTGATGCAAAGACATCATCTTGTTTCTTCAAGAACTCACGGACAATAATGGAGCAACTCACTGGGATAACATGAACGTTCCCCAATTTGATGCATGCAATTTCAGTGTTGAGATCATTCATAAGCTTGTGTGTCCATCGGAACACAAGCTTGTTTGCTAGCATTTCAGGGATGTTACCAAACTAAAGGCCATGGTTTGGGACCTCGGGGGAGCTTTTTTTTCCTGGGTTTATCACTAAAGTGAAGTTTCAGGGCTTGGATGAGTGTAAAGATCTAGCAGGTAGCTGGAAGAGCATGGAAGACAAAAAGCTTGAAATTAAGGAGGGAGGAAAAAGAACCAGGGGTATGATCCATGGCTTGGATATGGAAAAAGGGTTAGGCATTTGGTGTTTAGAAAGGAAGATTGTGGAGTGGTTGATCCAGGCTGCTAATGTTTCGAAGTTTTGGTGGGCTAGGTAGCTTTAATTAATGGCTAGAGTAACGTTTGGTAACCACACAATGGTGATAGTATCTGCGAATTTGTGGTGTACAATGCACCGTACAGTTTCATCACACTCTGATAGAGCCATTGAGCTGATAACGAAGCAAGTAAAATAGCATAAGCATGCATGAATGTCGTCAAGAAGAGTCTCAAACTACGCGTCATCATACATGTCATAAGCATGCATACAGTTTTCATGTTTTTTTAATCTTTTATTCTTAAAATTTGATGTGGCGTAGAATGCATGCGTACAGCATTCAATTGACGTAGACGGCTTCGATGTTGCATTTGAAGTTTACGGAGGGAAGATATCCAGCAAGGCATCTTTATAATCAACAGCTGTTCTCCCACAACCCCCCCATTCAAAGTGCCACATGATAGTAAACAGCACTTCACGTACGCCTCCGTAAACTTATTTGGCTTATTTGGATTACATATATTTTTTATTACTTCATCCTAAAAAATTAATATAGATACTCAAATTTATGACAATGCTTTTAATAATCAATAAAAAAAAAAATAACATATCGTGTTTCACAGAACTTCGACAACTGCTTTGTGTTCAAAACCAATGGTTATCAGTGAGGTACTGTAGTTCTAACCCATCAAACGGGCATTCTTTCACAGTCTCATACCTTACTAATTTATTTGGGATTTCCCAAGAAGAAGCTTCTTCAGCTTCTAAGCGTGTTAACTTTGAAAGTAGAGAAAAACCGGATTTGGTGATCAAGTTCTTTGGGGAATCAAGGATTCTCTCAAACCCAGAATTTTTGGTTTGGTTAGAAACATGCCAGAGGTTCTTAGATTGGATCTTGAGAAAAACTTGCTGCCCAAGATTGAATTTTTCAAATCCAGAGGCTTTTTGAGCGCAGACATCTAGGCTAATTTCTAGTTGTCCTTCGTCGTTTGAAGAATCTTAATTAGGAATCAACTGATTGCTTCCTTTTGATTTTTTCCGAAATTTGTCTCAATTTGATGACAAGGTCATTAATGTTCTTAAAGATTTCTTGAGCATTCTCTTGATATTAACACCCATGCCGTACCAAATATGAGGGTCTTAAGAGAGGTAGGAGTTCCTGAATCCAATGTCATCAAATTGTTAAAAAAAACTTCCCAGGGCTTTGACTAAAATTCCTGTTCGATTTAAGATTATTGTAAAGGAAGTAAAGGCAATGAGATTTAGTCCTTAGGTTCAAATTTGTTATGGCAGTTTATGCACTAACATCATTAAGCAAATTCACATGGGCCAAAAAATTAAAGCTGATAATATCTGTCAATCTTTGAGTACTTGGAATAATTCTTAGAAGTGATTTGCCATATACCTTGTAGTAAACATAGTGAAGACAAATATCACCTTAAACACAGTGTGATTACACGTGTTTCTGAACATAATTTTATATTCAATTTTATTTTTTTAACAATCTTAAAGTGATATTTGTTGAAGATAGAGACTACCCAAAAATCTACATTCAAGGTGATGAACTAAGACTTTATCAAATTTGGTTGGTTTGATGGAATAAATTTTATTCGGTGAAAAGACAAGATGATGTTTCTTCTCACTGCCATGAAGATTTTATTTATCTTTGATAATTATATTTTTCAAGAATTTGATTATTATGGTTAAAGGTATGTATCTTTGGACTTCTACTTTTAGAGTATTGCAATTTATGCAAATTGATGGATTACATTTGGTATCAATTGAAGGTGTCATTCATGATGTTCATATTTCTCATAATATTCTACATATTTTTCGTCATGATTAGCACACTTAAGTTTTTCTATGCATTATACAATTGTTCATTTGAGAGAAAATTAACATTGTTGAGAACAAATAGATGAAAGAAGAGAAGTAAACTGAATGTATTTTTTTCGTTTGTTTGAAAATTTGGAAGTGAAAAATATATAGGTTTTGGTAGTTTAAGAAAAACGTTTGTGAAATTAATAATTATGATTTTGGATCAATAATTCCTCATTTTTATAAATGATTTGTTCTATGGAAATTTCTGGATTATGGCTAGAGAATTGCTCATTTGTTAAAAAAAATATTTTTGAGAGCAAATAGATGAATTAAAAAAAAAACCAAACTGGGTACAGTATACATGTTAAAATTTTGACTGTTTTGAATGCATCAGTGGTTTGGTAGTTTTTAAAAAGTAAAAGGGATACAATGCTTCTCCTGTTTAAAATTTGAAAATAAGAAAGTTTGGGAAACCAGATTTGAACCCGCTTCCCTTCAAGATGAAATAGCACCTCTTCACCATGTGAATTGTCAATAGATACTGTTATGGGAATGTTAATATTTATATTCTATAGTTGATGTTTTTGTGGCAAGTTTGTGAGAAGCTACTACTTGACCAACTAATAAAAAAAAATTTTAACTTCACACAATTAGCAAAACTGGTGAGGAACACTTATTCCCTGAAGTTATTGGCATCTTAAAAAACTTAGGAATGTCATCCATGCAGATGGGTTCATGGGATAAAAGAACCATGGCGTGATGGACAAGAACATAATATAGATTAGTAATCTTATCGATATTTATGTTCATGGTTTTGCAATTAAATTTATTTCTCAAATGAATTTATTTGTGAAAATTAATTTATTTGTCTCATTAGATAAGCTTAAGAATAATAATGAATAGGGTGATGATTCTATGCTTATATGTGGGATGAATAATTTGTTAATAGATATTAGTGTGAATATTATGTAAAATAGATATTATCTTAAATATGAAATGAAAGAACAAAGTAGTGGAGGCTTATCCTTAAATCTGTTAACGGATTGTCAAGTTAAAACCCTTGGTTTTGAAAGAGATAAAGATCCCTTAGAAAATTTTACACAAAAAATTAAACTATGGTTGATCGATTGTTTGTATTAGTGCCATAGGAAATCTTGTAGTGCGTATATGATTAAAGTTGTATTAGAATAAATTATTTTATAATTTACAAGTTGTTAGATATATGAAATAGTCAAGTACTAGTTATTGAAAAAAAAAATAGTTAATCATATTGAAAGAAACATGAATCTAGGATTAAAATTCAAAATTCTTTCATATAGTACGGAGAGGATAAAATTTATACTAGTTGAATAAGTAGTGAAAGCAAAATAATTCATTCCATTATGAAACATGAGTTAGATTATTGTAAAATAGTGGACGAAGAGAAAAAATGGTTGAATAATTCATAAGATGATGTGTTGTGGTCACAACTAAAGCCAATAATTTATTTGCACTATATATGTCTAGCATATCGTAGACCATAAACAAATGCATAGTTATATTAGCTTAAAAAATAATTATTGGTATGTGATTTTATAATTATAATTAGTCAATATTTAAAGCCAAATAAATAGTTTGGTAGATATGTTCATAAGAGAACTCACAAAGAAAATTGTGAGGGATATCACAAAAGTAAATTGTGAGGAAGCTATAGTTAATTGTGAAGCATAAAATAAATATCTAGACATATTGATTTTGTATATAAATTATTGGTAATTCTTAGTAAAATATTAAGAAGAACTCACCAAAGATATGGTGAAAAGATTCAAAAGGAATGTGATTAAAACTCCTTAAATAAAGTCACCAGTAATAGAAACTCAACCTTTAGCTAAACCAAATTTAGTTTAAAGATTCAATGAATAAAAACAAGTTATTGATAAGTGGTTGTGGCGTTAGAGAATATTTAGTCATTTCAAGTCTAATGCTTATATATATTGAGGATTTCAGAATGAGTAAAACTCTTAATAAATTCAGGAAAGTTTACAAGATTAAGACTTAAGGAAAATCTATCTATGTTAATATAAGGAGTAGTGCCGCTCCTAGCAAGAATTTGGGGTTGATTCTTGGATATGTTCATGAAAAGCCTAAGGTGAAACACATAGTCATATGAGTGCTTAAATATATTTTGTGAAAATTTCTTTGAAGTTATGTAAAACTATGTGTGTAATATTTTCGGTATTAATATAAGAATTGTGGTTCAATGATTCATGCAATTATCAATTTTTAATACTTTGAAGTATTTACACTAAGGGTAAGTTCAAGTCGAAAGACAACTATCACTATGCATAAGTCTTATAAGTTAGAGAATATGCTCAATTTTCAAACTAAGTAGGAGATTGTTGGAGAAAAATAATTTGAAAATTAAATTGTAAATATATAACTTTTAAAAAAAAGGTACAACTTTCTAGAAAGTTTTAATTTTTTTAAAGAGTTGTCTGATTAGATTTTTATTATAAATAAGAGTCTAACATATTGAAAAATAATAATGAAATCATATTAATCATCATCCTCCATTATCTTTTTTGAAACTTCAAGTAGTTCTATAAGAGAGATTTTCAAAATTATTTTCTGTCAATCTCTGAGTGATTGGAATAACTTTTAGAGGTGATTTGCCATATACCTGTAGCAAATATAGTAAGGGCAAATATCACTTTAAGGACAATGTAATTACACATGTTTCTGGGCACAACTTCATCTTCAATTCTACTTTTCTAACAATGACATTCTTGCAGCATTTAGAAGGTTTCTATTATCTACAAATGCATCGGAGAATAAGATTGATGCAGTAATGGAGTTAATTGTTAACAAATTGGGATGTGAATCTTCCACTATTACCAGATATTTGGTAGTGCTGTCATTAAGCTTGAATAAGCGTCTTATTCCAAGGGTTTCTGTCATTCAAGTATTGTTGTGAAGGGGTCAAGTGAAAAAGGAAACTATTCTAATTTTATTTACCTATACTGAAAGGGTTTTTTGTAAGGAGGTTTATTTTGTGTCATCAGATAGAGGCTAGTGAAATTGTTGAAGCTATATCAAGCTAAATTGGATCTTACAGGGCGAGTGAAGAATAGAAGGGTTTTAAGGTATGAACTGAGATGATGCAATTGTAGAAGTCCCTTCTCAGTTTATTTCTTTTGATGGATTACAATATCAATTTCTCTCTTATTATTTGTTGTAATTTAACTTGAATGTGATCAATCAAATCAATGAACAGTTTTTAATACACTAAAATTTCTCACTCATTTGAATGTGATCCTAAGTTGATCAAGGTCATCTATAATACTATGCAATATTTTTGTTAGTTTCATTTCTTAAAGAACTATTTAAGTAAAAGGAAAGAGAAGAAACTACAAAAGCTTAATGTAATCTCCATGTACAATGCATCATGATAAAATATTAGTGTAAGAAATTTGTATAGAGTACATTGAAAAAATAAGACCTAAATCTTCTTAGTGTCTCAGATTTCCTTATAGGAAACAAGATAAGATAAACACCACAAGGTATCAAACTAATGATGCTATTCCATATATTGTACTCTGTTATTAGATAATTGCAGGGTTGGATGGCTTCTTATGCACTGTATTTAGCATATTTTTCAATTTTCATATCCTAACATCTCTTGCTTATGGTTGCGTGTAAGCAAAACCTTTGAGAATAAGGAGTTACCATTAATACTGATGAAATTCACCAACATATTGTCCTTTATCTCTGGCTGTTCTAGAGTGTATACTAGGAATGGTTACATATTCAAGCTTAAAGCTTCATAAAACTCTTCAAGAGCTTGTTGTTAATGATCTAAACTTATGAACTACAAAATGCATTTCTCACCAAATTTCAAGAAATATGAATGGACAGAACTGAAAAACCCATAAGCTTATCATAATGGTTTAAACTTAATATTGATGGGTTCGTTGGCAAGGCAGAAACTGCAAGTTTAACCAGTGATTGTAATTTGAAGTTCATAGCAGGTTTAATAGAACACATTAGCTCACCACGAGTAATGCTGCTGCATCAAAGGGACTTGGTACTAGTCTCATGATAGCTTCCAATCTTTGATTACTCTGTCAAATTATGGAAACTGATTGCCAGCAATTTTATGATGCAATTACATGCGAGAAAGTGGATATTTTGCACTTCCACACTCTGCTTGATGATACCTTTCACCAATTGGATCGAATTCCTAAATTTGCATTCTCATTTCTCACTTGTTGACCATCTCTTTGAATGTAGTCACATTTTGGCTTAGAGGCTGAACCGACCTCTAGTTATTATATAACTAACTTCTGGAATTTCAGTATGCTGACCCCATATTGCAAAATTTCAACTAGTTTGTTTACAAAACCATTGGTTATCTGTAAGTATATATCTAGCACCTCAAATCGGATGTCTTATACAAAACCATTGTTTGTCTTTGCATTGCACTAATTCAGCTCATATTTCCAATTAAACTTTAATTCTCTCTATCTACTGGTTAATTTGCTAAGCCTTTCAAACCCAGTCATACATTTGTGGTGTCTAGTGTAATATGGCTTAGTGACTTTATTATTTTTCTGTTTGTTAGAGAGAGAAAAAAATTATGACAGAACAAAGAGAGGAAACTCCAAAAAGAGTTCCAGACAACAGAGAAGAATTCGTATAAATTCTTTGAAAAAGATACAACCATGAAACTTTGAGTGTCTGTTGAAAATTCCCTCTGAAGAACCTCATTACTCATTAGCTGTGCACAAGGTAAATAACAATCCTATAGTTAGACTTCGCAATTTTTATATACTCCACTAGTAGACTATGGCAGATACTAGCATGCAATGTTGAGAAAATTGGACCCAAACAAGTAAAGAAATTACTTGTATTATACCCACAATAAAAGACACTACAACACTTTCAAAGAACATTCTTAATTTGAAGAATAACTTAAACACTCAAAGGAAAGCTCACAACTCACACTTTGAAGACACCACACTCTCACTAAGAATACAAAGACTTGTGTTTTTTATGATGCCTAATCCAAATACAAGGGAGGTTATTTATAGTCCTCATCATGCAATCTACACACAAATATAAAATTAAAAAATAATCCTAACCACACATCATTACCACATTCTATACACTTATCCTAAAAAATATCCATTCTACACACTTCTCCTAAAATATCTTCTTTCTATATTATTCTACACACTTCTCCTAAAAATATTTTCTTAAAATATTTTCTTTTACATTTATGGAGAAGCTTTCATTGTCTTGGGCTTAAAAATGAATTGGGCTTGGGCTGGTGTTGATCTTCAACACTCCCCCTCAACACCAGCTCTCATTTTGTTTACTGTGCCAAGCTAATAGCAAAACATTTCGAACTTGCCAGTATTCAAACTTTTTGCGAATAAGTCCGCAACTTGATCATCTATTTTGATTTGCCTCATCTCATTTTCTTTTTGCAGAACCTTTTCTCTAATAAAATGATAGTGCACTTCAACATGCTTAGTTCTTGCATGAAAGACTGGATTTTTCGCCAAACGAATTGCTGACTGGTTGTTACAGTATAACAACACTGCATAATCTACTGGTTGATGTAGATTTTTCATTAGCTGTATTAACCATGTACTCTCTTGAGCTGCCATTGCTACTGCTTGATACTTAGCTTCAGTGGTTGATAATGATACAGTCGATTGTCTCTTGCTGCACCAAGAAATTGTTCCAGAACCAAGCTTGAACACATATCCAGTCATTGATCTCCTGCATAGTCAGCATCGCAGTAACCAACTAACTTGCATTCTCCCTCTTTCTTGTACAAAAGACCATAGTCAATTGTACTCTTCACATATCTCAGTATTCGTCGAACTACTTCCAAATGATGCTTCTTTGAGTTTTGCATGTACCGACTCATCACACTTACTGCATAAGAAATATCAGGTCGAGTCAAGGTTAAATAGATCATACTGCCTACCAATTTTCGATACATTGTAGCATCTTCCAAGTATTTTCCTTCATGTGCACATATTTTGACATTTGGTTCTATCGGCGTTGAAATCAGCTTGCATTCTAGCATTCCGAACCTATTCAACAAATCTTTGGAATATTTTTGTTGACACAGAAATATTCCTTCTTGTGTGCGATCAACCTCTAGACCAAGGAAGTGCTTGAGTTGTCCAAGTTCCTTCATCTGAAAACAAACTGATAAATTTTCCTTTGTCTGAAGAATTTCTGCCTCATTATCACCTGTTATGATTAAATCGTCCATGTACACTAGCACAATGGCTAGCTTTCCTTCATTGGTTTTGACAAATAAATTAGAATCTGCAGGTGTTACTAAATAACCACTTTGTGTTAGAAATTCAATAATCTTACCATACCACGCCCTGAGTGTTTGTTTCAATCCATAAATTGTTTTTTGTAGCTTACACACATATTCAGGATGATCTTGACTCTAAAAACCCATTAGTTAGATCATGTAGATTTCTCAATCCAACTCTTCATGAAGAAAAGCATTCTTCACATCTATTTGCCACAAGTTTTAGTCTTTGTTTGCTGCAAGTGCAAGTAGGACTCGTACAGTTGTAAGTTTCGCCACTGGACTAAATATTTCATCATAGTCTAGTCCATATTATTGAGAGAAATCACGAGCTACCAATCGTGCCTTATACCTCTCGATTGACCCATCAGGACAACGCTTGATCTAGTAAACCCACTTGCAGGATATGGGTTTCACATCTCTTGGCTTTGGTACGAGATCCCATGTCTGATTTTGTTGGAGTGCATAGATCTCTTCTTTCATAGATGTCATCTATTTAGAACTCTGCGATGCTTCTTCGAATAGCTCAGGCTCTATTGCTTCTTCAACTATGGCTGCATTGGCATATTTAGGATTTGGTCTTCAAGTTCTTGTTGACCTTCGGAGTTGAGATTGTGGGGTTGTTTCTCCTATTTCACTCGGCCCACCTTCGTTTTGTTGCTGATCGTGCCTGTCTGCCAAGGATTCTGTGTCACTGTTTGTTTAACTTCATCGTCGTTTAGATCTCTTAATTTATCTGAACTTGATTGAAGTTGAATAGTATACTCCCCTATCCTTTGTTGTAACTTGTCTTCAAATTCTTTAGAATCTGGTAATACCTCTTTCTTTGAGGACCACCAAGAAGATACTTCATCAAACACCACATCTCATGAAGTGTAGCATCTTCCACTCGTTGGATCGCAACATTTCCACCCCTTTCTCTGGCTGTCGTATCCCACAAAGATACATCTAATAGCTTTCTTATCAAACTTGCTCCATAAATGATCAGGAATAAATACATAACATACACAGTCAAATACTCGAAAGTAGCTGACTGTAGTTTCATATTCCATAGTTTCTCAAAGGGTGAAAGAAATCCTAACCTTGGTTGAGGAAGTCTGTTGATCACGAAGGCTGCAGTTTTCATTGCTTCAGCCTAGAACCTTCCAGGTACATTCTTTTCATGTAGCATGCTCTAACAAATTTCTGCAAGATGCTGGTTCTTTCTCTCTGCTACACCATTCTGTTGTGGTGTGTTAGCACATGTGTATTGATGACGTATTTAACAATCCCTTAGATATTGAGAGAACTTACTTGAGCTATATTCTCCCCCATTGTCTATGCGTAAGCAACGGATCTTCTTTCCTACTTCTCCTTCAGCTGACTCTTTGAAATCTTTAAACCTTGAGAATGTGTCAGATTTTTCTTTCATAAAGAAAACCCACACATATCTTGAGAAGTCATCAATAAATGTCACCATGTACCGCATACCGCCAATTGATTGTTATTTAACTGGTCTGAACACATCAGAGTGAACTAACTCTAACGGTTCTTTTGCTTTAAACTTTGATTCCTCGTATGGCAGTTGGTGTGCTTTACCGTACTGACATCCTGCACATACTGTGTCTTTTCGCACCTCAAGTTGAGTAAGCCCCTCAAGCATTGACTTTTTCATCATCACACTTAGTTTGGAATAGCTAACGTGACCTAACCGCATGTGCCATAGATCTGCTGTCTCATTTTTCCTTGTCTTATCTACGTATACAAATTCTGCTGACATTACGTAAACTAATTCCAATCGTCGCCCTTCCATTGTAAGTGTTTCAGAGATTTTGAGGTCACGATACATCTTCACATCTTGGGGACCGAACAGGATATAGTGGCCTGATGATGTCAATTGAGCCACAGATAGTAAGTTTTTCTTCATTCCTGGGACATGATAAATATCTTGAAGTAATACCTGATTAGAATTATACCAAGGCGTAACTATCGTCTTACCGATGTGAGATATCAGTAACCTTGAGTTATCAGCTGTCACCACTACACGGCCTCCCTTATACTCAGATAGGTTTTGCAGCTTCTGTTTATCTCCTGTCATATGATTTGAGCAGCCAGAATCTATGATCCAGTCATTTTTGTAATCAATCTGTTCTGGTGCTGTTACCGTGAGAGCTAATTCTTCTTCCTCCATAGAGAATAATGCTTCGGCATCTCAACCATCTTTGCTATTCTCTTTAGAACTAGAAGTAGTAGTATTACTTTCGACAAGCTTTTTCTTGGTCCAGCAATCTTTCGCCATGTGGCCCATCTTTCCGCAGTTGTAACACTCACCATTGAACCTTCTACTATTACCGTGATTTTTCGGAGCTCCCCTTAGACGAGAGCCTCCCTTTCCTTGGTAAAATTTTACCTTGTCACCATTCTTTTTAAATCCACCTACAGTGTGCCACTTGAAACTGTCATTACTTTTGTTAGTGTAGAGCACTTCCTCTTCACCCTTTAGCGAGACTCCTCCCATTTGCTTGGCTATAGCTTCTTGACCTGCAAGCAAATTTTTGAATTCAACAAGCGATGGTTGTGTCGGCCATCCTTGTACAGCAGAAAGGAACCCTCAATATTTAGGTCTTAAACAATGGATAATTATTCTCTTTATCCTGGTTTCCCCAATAGAAGCTGTTGGATCTAACTCTGAAATTTCGCGGCATATCGACTTTACCTTGTAAAAATACTGGGCAATCGTCATGTCACGTTGCGCTATTGATAGCAGCTCGTTCTCAAAAAGTTGCAGTCTTGTATCATTCTTCTTTGAAAAGAGTGTAACAAATGTGTCACATGCTTCCTTTGGTGTTTTAGCATCCCGAATATGCTCCAACATTTCTTCTTCAATTGTGGTCTTTAAAGAAAACATTGCTCTACCTGCTTTGATTTTTCACTTTCGCAAGACCTCTTCTCCCGTTGGTTGTGTAACTTCACCACCACCGACGACCTCCCAAAGATCCTAACCTTGTAGGTAAGACTCCATACATGTTGTCCACGTGTTGTAATTTTTGTTGTTGAGTTTCTTGATTCCTCCAACTACTTGAAAATCACCCATCGTGCCGGCAAGACTTCGACCATACCGAACATGCTTGACTAACAAACTTGCAGAGTACCAAACTCCTCACGACTCAAGATAGCTCCACCAAGAACGATCCCTGAGCGTTCCGCTTTGATACCAATTGTTGAGAAAATTGAACCTAAACAAGTAAAGAAATTACTTGTATTATACTCACAATAAAAGACACTACAACACTTTCAAGGAACACTCTCAATTTAAAGAATAACTCAAACACTCAAAGGAAAGCTCACAACTCATACTTTGAAGACACCACACTCTCACTAAGAATACAAAGACTTGTGTTTTTTATTATGCCCAATCCAAATGCAAGGGAGGTTATTTATAGTATTCACCATTCAATATACACTATATAAATATAAAATTAAGAAATAATCCTAACCACACATCATTACCACATTCTACACACTTCTCCTAAAAAATCTCCATTCTACACACTTCTCCTAAAATATCTTCTTTCTATATTATTCTACACACTTCTTCTAAAAGTATCTCCTTAAAATATTTTCTTCTACATTTATGGAGAAACTTCCATTGTCTTGGGCTTAAAAATGAATTGGGATTGGGCTGGTGTTGATCTTCAACATGCAGCCCCAAAAGAAATGCTCTGCTAGGGTTTCTGTGAAGAGGGCAGTAGCTCGCAGCTTCTTCAATTTATGGAGAGGGTGAGGTGCTAGGGTTCTTCCTTAGCACCATTGTCTCCTATCCGCTCCTTTTGTGATAGTTTTTTCTCTTCTTTCTTGAATATTTTTTCTCCCCTTCTTAAGAGTATTATTTTCTTTTCCCTTTGACTAACTTTAAATATTTTCAACTATAGCTCCTCCAAATCTGCAACAAAATTGTTCGAATCCAAAAAAAAAAGAAGGCCTTTTATAGGGACATATGAGTGCCTCCTCGAAGGGTATTGTTGATTTTCTTGTAATGCTTAATTCTTTGTTATTTGTTAGCTTTGTTTGCATCTTATAAGTGCAAGCTTGAAGACATTGACACAATTTGATAAAAATAATATTTTATTTTGTTTTAATTTATTTTGGTGCAAAAGTTGAGCCTAACAGACTAGAACAGGCATAATCTAGGTCAGGATGCTCCTTTTAATTCTTCTATCACAATTCTGCTAACCCTTGCTGGTAGGTAGTCATGAACATACAGTCCATTCCCAAAAGTGTGAGCCTTCGACGCCATCCAGTCAGACTTTATTACCCTCTCTAAGAGTGTGGGAAATAATTATATTCCACTCGTTACTCAAATAGCTTTTTATGTCAGATATCAAAGCTGCAAACGGTGGAATTTGGAGCAATCCTCAGTGCAGAGGTTCTTTGCGGTCATTGAGCCCGTCTAAATTTCCACCTCCTTGAGTTTCCTTTTCCACGCTATTTCCAAGGCTGTGGCAATGCCTTCTAGTTCAGCTTCCAGAGGGTTTTCCGTTACTAGCAACTTGGAGAAGCCTGTAATCCAGTTCCTAGGATCCCGCAAGACTCCCCCGCAGTTAGCCTGTGACCCTTATTTAATAGCAACTTGAGCTATGTAGGTGGACAGAAAAATTTACCCTGTAAAGTTCAATAAAAACTTTAGAAGATCTCAATCTGCCAAATTTTTTGTAATTCTTATGTCTTTGTGCCTGTTATTGTAATGTGATGCAATATTTACTATAAAAAAAAAAACAGAGAGAAAGAAAATAGCACAATTTGTAGTAACCACCGCTCACGCCCACTTTTGTCTCTAGTCTACTATTAGACAATTCACCTGTGGGTGTAACAAACTTTTCCTTACAGATATTTTCCGAACTATACAAGCTCACAGACATAGCTCTTTCCATTCGCAGCTTCTAAGGACCATTAATTCCCCATGAGATGCGTCCAATACCTTTGGAATCTGCCAAAAACATAAGCAAGCCCCACGAACGTAAATTAAAGCTCTAGTTTCAACTAGTGGTGGACTTGTAAAGGGTCATTTCGTGGAGTGCTGTGATGATCTAATATGGACTTATAATTTCGTGGTGTGGATATTTTTTTTTTTTCAGTATCCTCAGCCTAATGCAAGCTGCAAAGATAGCGTCCCCTCTCTCTTTTTTTCTTGTCATTTTTTCTTTCAGCGTTTCTTTTCTGTCGCCTTATCTCAGTGTAGAGCAATTTTCTTCTTTTTTGAAAGTTTTTTTCTCTCAAAAGTAAGAGATTTTGACTCTAATAAAAACTTGAAAGAGTTGTAGCTTATTTTATTAGATTCACATCAACAATAATAGATTTGAAAAGATGATTTGTAGAAGATTTAGAGTATATTTGATTAAAACGTTGTTTATTTTTATTTTTATTTTCATTTTTTTAAATAATTTTCATTTTTTGAAAATAAAACCAAAAAATAATAAATAAATGTTGTTTTCAATTTTTAATAAAAATAAAAACTTAATAAAATCAAACAAACTCTAAATTTTCAAATAAAATTGATAGATGAGTTGTCTCCTCTTTATATGTCTTTCAAATAATAATTTTTTTTTTGTTGATTTTGAATTATACTTTTTTTAAAAAAATTTCATAAGTTTTAGGCTATCTCCAAAAGGTGTAACTCACCAAAATTGTTTAAGTGAATTTCACACGGTCATATCATCAATTTTTTATTTTAAACAATTTTATATTATTTTAAACAATTTTATATTTCAATAGTACAACTCTCAAAAATTCACTAAATAATTTCACAAGTTACTTCATATTTTTATATTTTATTTTTATTTATTTATATTTTAATTTAAAATATAATTAATTTATATTTTAATTTTTAAATAATAAATACATAAAAAAATTAAATATTATTTTTAATAATAATATTTTAATATAAACTTTTAACACAAATTTTAAAATAATAAATATATAAATAAAATTTTTAAAAAAATATAAATTTATTTTTAATAATATTTATTAAAAATAATAAAAATTAAAAATAATTATTTTTATTTAAACACCATTGTTTAGTACTTAATTTTTTACCTATTTTTTGTGTCACCATGGTCTAAGTCCATAGTCAGCACTCTTTAAGCAACTCCACTAAAAGTTAAGCAATCTCTATTGAAGTTGCTCTTAAGAAATATATTATCTCTCAATTTATGTATTTTTTTTGTAAAAACACTAGGTAGGTATTCTCGAACTAATCATCTCGAGATATAAAAATCATCGAAATAAATTTTATCACTACTAATAAAAAAAATTTCATACACACTAAGACATCATGCTTAAAGAATCTAATTATTTGTTAATTGTGCCAGACGTTATTAGTCAATCTTTATTTATATGTTCATCTGCCTGCTTTGAATTTTGATGCGTGAGCTTAGTTTGGGCGGTTGTATGCCCCAGTGCTTTATTATATTTTCATGTATTCTCTGATCAGTAGCCCCACTTTGTTCATGTTTCTTTTAATATAAATGTTACTCTTACCAACAACTTAAAATAGTTACTGAGTATATATATATATTGGTAACTGTAGTTTTCATGCCAGCCCAACACCATAAAGTTTTCCCTCATGCCCAAGAGGGTCGTGTACATTTTTCTTTTTTCATCTTACTGAATATATTCAACAGAAAATACCGTCTTTAGTTCCCTTTAATACACTCCGATAAAAGCAAACCAATAAAGGAAGCTTTGTAGGACATGGAAAACAAATTGAAGCTTTCAATTAGTGGAGGCTTTTCTTCTGTTAGCATGTGCAGCGTTTGCAGGTGTTGCCTCAACGTGACTAGACTTCAAAGGCAGGCCAGAAAAATAAAAAGTGGTAGGGTAGGCCACGATGTTGCCACAGACGAAATTGACACTACCCCTATCGAATGGGCTGAGTCACATTGACGGTACATTTCAGTGACCAGGTTGTTGATGAGTTCAATGCGGTGGGACTGGGCAAGCAGATGGGAGCCGGACATTGAGTAGCAGGGTAAGAGGGCATCCGAACTACCGAGGTTTAGTGCACATTTATAAATAATTGATAAATATAATATAATATTTTAAATTATATTTAAAAAATTATATATTTTTTCGATATTTGGATTAAATTTTTTTAAAATGTTTTAAAGAAATTTTAATAATAAATTTTTAAAAAAATAATTTGTGAAATTTATATTTGAATTAATAAATTTATATTTAGATGGAAAAAGATGCTTCGTGATTCTGAAAAGGAAATTAACTGTAAGGAAACTTCAAACCAGGCAATCTACCATCGCCCCGGCATTTTATATAGGACAGTGAAATGCATTATTGCATTGCTAATTGATAAGCTGGTTCTTCCTAGACCCCATCAGTTTAAGCTCCCCAAGTAAGTGCTCTAAGATAATGGCAACAGTAAACAAGGACCCAAAGCTAACTGGTTGCCAACCAAGTGCAAAGTGAATCAAGCCTATCTCAGTCTTCAATCACTTCTTGCCCTATATTCTCTAAGGTTTTTTTTCCAAAAAATATTTAGGTAGGTATGATAAATCAAAATAATTATATATAAATATATTAAAATTAAACTCATCTAAAAAAATATTAATCCTAACTAACACTTGGTTTTTGTTTTTATAAATAATTTAATTTAATCCGTAATGTTTTGCAACACGTTATAGACTAGTCAATTAAAAATCTATTCACACGTTGCCGGACATTGACAAATTTTAATGATATGATCGATAAAATGTCACGTGAACTGTCTAAAATATGTCACTGTGTAAACAAATTTTTAATAGAAGAATCTGATTGTAATATTTCACAAAATATTAAGGATTAAAGTGATGTATATTAAAATAAAAAGACCAAGTTGAATTATTTTAAAAAATAGAGAAACTAAAATGTTGTTTAGCCAATATATACATATAAATATATATCCAATAATGAATGATTTAGTCTAGAGCCTAATAAGTAAAGCATGCCTTTTAAAAAAATGTGTGCAGATCTGCCTGTTATTTCTGATGAACTTGGCAATGGCCTCAGCAGTTGCACGAATAGTGCAACACGTATTTTTCAGCAATCGTCCCATTTTGAAGGACCGTTTGCAAATCAATACATAAATTTATGATACATCTACCAATTGGCCGAGAGCTTTAGGAGTAAAACAACCTATCCACTTCTTAATATATTTTTTAAGGAAAAAAAATACATAGGCAAATTGAACTTATTCATATATCCAGCTTCTGGTGACTTTCTAGGAAGTAACAGTAACTGCTCCAATAAACAGAGTCGAAAATGTTGCCTGCTCCAGTTTCAGATGGCATTTTTGACGATGTTGTTTATTTCTATCAACATATGCAGGCAAAAAACAGCTGTTACTATTAGAACTACTCTTAAAGATTTACTATATTACCTTTTTTCTTGTAACTTGTAAAAGACAGATATTGAGGTTTTACGTTAAATATGCAATGATAATTTCAAGAAACTGCAAATTTGTGTAGCTACACGCAATGTGTTTCCAGATCAATGGTTCTAACAAACCCCATCAAAACTGAATAAATTCTCCCTTCATTTTACCCTTCTTAGTGAATGACATTTTTTTTTTATATACTAAATAGACACCAGCAAAACCGGGAAAATGAAAGCCAGAGAGAAAAAGTAGAAGGCCCAGTAACTTTGGGATCCCTTGGCAAATACTCATGAAGAATACTTAAAAAATGAGTCATATCTTATACAAGTCTAACACTTATACCAGATATGACTTTAACACCTTAAACTGTATTTAATCACTGCATATTTCCTCATGTCGTGTCATGGTGTCTGTGTCATATCGTGTCCTAGTTAACATCTGTGCTTTTTACTTAACAACAGAATTTGCTTCACCTGACATACCATCCAACAGGAAATCATTGATAACATGTGTTTGATTTTAAATTGACGGCACCTTTCCTCCCTCTCAACAAACATATAGACATAAATTAATGTTTAGATAAGACAATCATATTTATGATGTCTCTCTTCAGTGCTCAACCTTACTTTTTGACGATGATTTAACTTTTCACTGAATAATTGATGCTCACTTGCAGTTTGACAATAAATTAGCATTTTGTTAAAATGTCTAATTCCAGAAGAATGTTTATGCAACAAGGGATCACTCTGGCTGTAGCTCAGATGGCCAGAAGGGCGCCTTCTGAATTAGGGGTTACCTGTTTAACTACCAACTATTAGCTCCCAATCCTAAATTTACAAAATAAGAATCATTATAAATAATTTTCTAGATTACCTCATTAGTCTCTTGTGAAATTTGAGGTTGGTTGATCAATGACAAGATAGAATTGCCAATCAATAACTAAAAAGGAAAGTAATTGATTCAATATCTAAGAGGCAATAGTAGCATTTCAAAATTGAGATCAGCCTGAAATAGAAACACAATTCTTACTGCTTTGACTTATATATTGAATATGGACAAACTTAATATGTTTGGACATGATCTTTTCTTCAGAAAACTAATGTAGCTGCAAACGAGATTGAATAAAAAGGATAGATTAAGGAGATAAGAGTTTTGATATTCAGAGAAGCGTACTTTCTACTTTCATGAACACAATTTATTCTTAGCTTTTGCCGAGTAGAAAAAGACAATCCCACAAGGGAAATAAGAATGCTACACTATTGGTTTTCTTATTTGGAACAGACACACTTCATTAATCAAAATCGCACATGTACTCACTAAGGAAATCCCTTTCATACATTTCAACTGAACATGGATTCTCATGAAAATAGTCCCATTCCTGTTTCAGAGAACCACATCAAAACGGTGAAAAACCAGAGATATTGATGACAGATATTGTGTATCTGCCTTTACCCTGTATTTGTCAGCTGAACTGGTCATGCATATGACACTATCAAGGGTTCTCTGGAGTCTTCTATAGTTGTACCCTTGTAATAGAAGTACAACACCAATTGTATGATTCCCAATATGGTTCCAATCCCATTTGGTACCTACAAAGTAAAACACAAGTGAATGCAAATGTCATATTATGTGTGCAAGTTTTAAGCTAAAAAGGGTATTTAAAGAAAATAAAATGCAGAGGAACTGGAGGAATCCTTACATATACAAAAGCGTCATCATTGAGTAATCCATAAAGAAAGAAAGATGCGCTCATTAAGAAGGTCGATAGCGAAAGATAAAATGGCATAAATTCAACACTCTTTGTCCGGATGATCAATTTCTGAGGATTACATTGAGAGTAATGAATCAATCAAATCACCAAATCCAACTGATACAGAGAACTGTAGATAAATTCTAACGAACTTACAATTATAAACAATGGAGAGGCAAACATTGAAATGAGAGAAGCAACACTCAAGAATCCCACAAACATCTGGCGAACTAGGTTGTCAACTATTTGCAAGCTTCCAACCAATATGATTGCAAATAGGCCAAAAACTGCCAGCAGTAATCCAAGCATTCTTACCTATCAAATGGAAGCATAAGCAATATGAAAGCTAAGAAATGACAGAATGGCTTTCATGCATTGATCATAACTCAAAGGACAAAGTTTCCAATGATATCAGCAATGTAACCTTTTTTGCTTTCTCAGCATATGCCACGAATATGATTATGTACACAAACTGAAAGACTGCTCCAACTGAATTAACCGTCATGACCAACAAATTATGAGGAGATATGAGAGGTGTGCCATACCACATGCAGATCAAGCAATTCAAGAGAGCATAAATATAGGGCAACCCTGAGAACATTTCTGTTGACCCATTTCTGATAATTCTTCTGAATGTGGGTCTGAAATTCAGCACAAGAGTTACAGTGAATGGGATAAGAAAAATCTCTCCAGAGCTCAATAAATTTTAGAGTAAACAAATGTTTTAGTCCCCAAAAGACACAAACAAGCTTTCTCAATTTGGTCCCTAATTTTCAATCCCTCTCAATGTAGTATTTCTCTTGTTAATTCTTTATCAATGCAATTCTTACCTTAATTTGAATTGCGCCGTTCTAAAAAATTACTGACACAGATGAACAAAATCTTTATGTCTCCATTAATTGATATGTTAGAAACATATACCATGTAAGTAATTTGACAAAGAAACCGTGATCTGAGTTGACCAAATGACCAAATTGAAGAAGAATGGATGGGTTAGACACTTAATTGAGAAGGATTAGAAATGCGGGAACAAGTTGAGAAAATTGGTATATTTCAAGGAACAAAAGATTACTTTGCCTTCAATGCTCAGAATCCATAGAGTAACTTACATGGGTGACACAAATAACCCAAAAGCAAAGATATTCCCTGCAAATAAGAAAGCAAAAATTGCAATCAAGATAGAAAGAGGTCCAAAGAGTAATACCAAAGCAAATTACAAAGATGGGTCTTATGGGTTTATCAACAAAATCCCAGAATCTGTAAGAGAAAGACCAAGAAAGTACCGGCGATTCCTGCTGCATCCTTGCAAGCTGTATAGCTAGGATATGAAGTAGAAAGAGTCATCAATCTTTGAAATATCAAATTCCAGATAGAGCCCAATAAAAATTAAACCAAGCCCTTCATTTATGGTTTCTCTCAGCGACTTTCTCTCACTAAGATCTTCTCTCTCTCTCTCTCTCTCTCTCTCTCTCTCTCTCTCTCTAATCACTAATCACTAATTTCCCACGTTTGCTAAAACCTAATAGGCCCCAAAACTATTCTCTCTCTAAATCATGCATTTGAGGGTTAATAAAGTCCTCCAATTTGTCTGGTCTGTGCTCGACCGCTTATAGTGGTCTTACCCATAGACGGCGTGGACAAACTACTCTGGCCTGGCGGGTGTTGTCCTTCCCTTTTGAGCCACGAAAACTGAACCATTTTGTAATTTGTATTATATTCAAGGAAGATCGAGTGCAAGTTGCAACAAACTGGAAGTGCTCGCGTCGAACCTACCCTACCAGCTGAGCTGTCCGGATTACGACGAATCGAGAATGTGGATCCCGACACCAGCAAGAAACTCAATATTATCAGCTCCTCCGATTTGGCAGCATGAGATGGATTATTGTTATCTTCTAGATACCGTGAGAATATTCTAATCTGGTTTTTTTAGAAAGGATTATGATATTTGTTAATTTATTCTAAGCTGAGCCTGTTCAGAAGATAAAATTATGCTTTTCATTTTCTTTTAAAATAGTTTTAATTTTTAATTTTTATAATTTTTGAAATACTTTTAATTTTTATTCTTATTATTTTTCAATTGTATGAATAATAAAAAACTATTCATATACATTATATCATCATTTCAATATTAGAAATTTAAAAAAAAAATTATAGTTTTCAAAATTTTTAAAAATTTAAAAAAAAATTCTTAATAATAAAAAAATTAATAAAATACGTTCTCATAATTATTTTTTATTTTAAATAAAATTAAAAATTAAAAATTCTCAAATTAAACAGTATCGCAATTTAATTTTTGTTCTCAGTCTAAATAATGTATAAATATTATTATAAATTCTTATTACAAATTTATAACGTATTTTAATTTTAAAATGAGAAAAAATTATTTTAAATATTTTTATATAAAAAAATTTTTTATAAAGTTCGTCTTCTGATGATTATAAATTTAATTTTTGTGAATTTTTAAATATTAAAACTTTTTAAATTATATTTAAAAGATATTAATGAATTAAAAGGTAAATTACATTTAACTCCCCATTGATTGCGATCGTTTTTATTGCTATGCAAAATTTAACGCTATCCTATGTTGATGTGAATCCGTCCCATCTGCCATCCCCTTGTCCAGTGAAAGCCTTAACTGAAAATGGGCTCACAACACGTTAACTGAAATTTGACATGTGTATACAATAATTTCTTAGTTTTTCAGAATAAATCAACTATTAGATTTTTATTAGAATTTATGTATTGTTTTAAAAAAATTAAAAATAAATATTTAATCTATCCTCAAAATTTACATAAATAAAATAAATAGACATCAAAACATTTTAATTTTTTATTTATGTAAATTTTAATCTACTATTAATAAACTAGATACTTATTCAATAAATAATACATAAATTCGAATAAAAATTTAATAGCGTTCAAAAATAACATGTGATTTATTATTCACTAAGTTTTACATATTCTTTTTAGACCCATACATATTGCTATGTTTGAAATGCTCATATCTTTTATCAAGTTTCTTTCACTTTTCTCCATATGCCATCCTTCCACTTTCATATCCTTAATTATCAAGTTCCAACATGAGTGTTAGACCCAAAAACGAATTTTACCAACATATAAGATAAGAGTAGTTATAAACTACAACTTACTTATCTTGAAGCATGTTGTGCTGATAATATGTTAATCACACGTGTAAGAATCTATTTGAATAAAACATATTTTCAACTCGAATATATCTCTTATTCAGCTTAAATACACACCAAATTTGATTCAAACACTGGCTTGATTTGACTCAAACAAATGTCGGATTCAATTTGAACAGGTGACCCAAAAAAAAAGAAGAAAAAATATAGTTTAACATCTTGATAACAAAAGTTCTTTTAAGGTTTTTTTTTTACATGCATAAACATATTTTTTTAAAAAAATATTAATTTCAAGTACTTAAAATATAAGATAATATTAGTTTTTTTTTAAATAGACCACTAAAGATAAATTATATGTGTGTGTTGTGTGTGTGTCTATGTGCTCACGCATACGATGGATCGCTGTCACAGTTTATATTTTAAAAAATTTAGTATGTTAATTAATTTGTTCTTGCCGTGTTGAATGTTTATGTCAATATTTAATTTGTGCTTTATGAAAAATGATTAATTGTGGTAAAAGACCACGACTGCATCTTTGTACAAGCTAACCCCTGACACCCATCCACCAATGTTCATGGCCCAGGACCCACAATCAAGCTAAGGCTTCCATGGATTATCCAGACTCCATCAATGAATTTGGAAGGTCCTGAAGCTGGTTGAGTCTCAACTCCTAAGCATTTGGTTCGACTTACTATAAGGATAGTTAAATGTTCTAAGTTTTAAACCTACTATGTTTTTTATATTCTAAAAGATAATTTTTCTCTTCTTGCATACTTAGTTTTCGATGGTAGCTGAATTTGAAAGCCACTGCCCCAATCTTATCCACTATTTGATATGGTCCAAAAAACTATTTACTCAGCTTAAAATTGAGCCTAGTAGCCAAAGTTTGCTGCTTATATATACGTAACTTGATCCAGACCTATTGCCCACTTCAAAGTTTATTCCTGCCTTTTTTATTTATCTGCTATCTTTTTCATTCTGCCCTGAGCTGCCTGCAAGTTATCTTGTCGCACTTTCAGAGGAACCCCCACTGCCATATTCTAGAAATAGTCTTGGTTCTTTCCCCTATAACACATGATAAGGAGGCATTTTGATAGGAAAATGATAGGAGGTATTATGACAAAACTCAACTCCCAACAAATCACTACAACAAAACCGCGGCATTACGGCGGTTTTTAGTAGGTTTAACGACGGTTCCGACCGTCGTTAAGCCCATTAACGACGGTTTGTAAACCGTCGTGGAACTCTAGGTCTAACGACGGTTTTGTCAACCGTGGGAATAACCGTCTCTATGTCTGGTTTAACGACGGTCATAAAAACCGTCGTTACACCAGACATAGCGACGGTTATGAACCGCCGTTAATAATTATTTTTTTTTTAATTTGTAATTAATAAAATTAAATATGACGACGGTTTTTCGAAAGAACCGTCGTTATATCTCAATTATAACGACGGTTTTTAACAAAAAACCGTCGTTATTTCGTTTTTTTTTAATTATAACGACGGTTTTGAGAAAAAACCGTCGTTATTTCTATTTATTTTTTAATTTTTTATTAATAAAATTAATTAAAATTTTTATAACAATTTTATTTGTAATTTAATAATGCTGTTTTGATTATTAAATTTGTATATATTTTATTTAATTATATAATAATTAAACGTTTTAATTATAAACTATACACTAAAGATGCATAAATTATTGAATTATAATGAATCTGAATAGAAAAAAAATTTATATACATAAAATTAATAGTAACAAAAGTGACGAAATTACATATACAAATATAATAACTAAATCAAGTTTCTGGACCCTACGGATGCTGATTACGCTGATGCCCACTACCACGATCGCTGGGGTCCTGAAAAATCAATTTTGTTTGTGAATATTTTGAATGTTATTAAAATGAACAAAATTATACCAACAATTTTTATGTATTAAAATGTTACCCTGTGTCCGGGACTATGAGGTCCTGAAATTTCAGGTGGCAGCTGACCCTGAAATTTTTGTAGCAGGAACGTCATAACAGCCTCCATCTGTGCTTGGCGTGCTGCGAGCTCAGCATCTCGTTGCTGGAGCTCAGCGTCTCGCTCCTGCATAGCTGTCTTGAGGCGCTGCTGCTCGACGTCCCGCTCCTGCATAGCTGTCTTCAGGCGCTGCTGCTCGACGTCCCGCTCCTGCATAGCTGTCTTCAGGCGCTCCACCTCACTCTGTAAGTCGTGGTATGACGGCCCAGACTGTGAGCTCGACCCAGACGAACTACGGCCGAAGACTTGAGTTGGGCAAACACCCAACCCAAATCCTCGAACGCGGCCGGAGTGCTCCTTAGTGCCAAGAGCTCTCGCAAGTGAATCGGCCGTCGAGAGCTCTTGGGACGAGCTGTCCTCCTGCTGGATCGAAGCAATTTTCTCCTAACATTCAATAACAGAAAATTAATAATATTAAAAATTATCTAAAAATTAAATAATTATTCACTTAAGGTTGATAAGATTTTATTACTCACCGCAACAGCCCGAGCTTCGTCGTTGATGTACGATCCGTCAGCTCTTTTATGAGCTGCCGTCCATACATCACCACGAGTCACTGGACCCTGAAGCTGAATCTCCTGAATATTAAAATATTTAATCAATCAATTTATGATTATAGTCTTATAAACATTTAAAAAAACAAAATATTTATAGATTTAAACTTACCATCTCCGCCTTTTTGCGTGCAAGGCTCTTCGATCCAGTAGTGTGTGGCATTGTCAGCTGTCTTCTGTTCCGTTTATTCTTCGCAGCCACATCCTAATTAATCACATAGGAAAAATAATTAGTGACAATATTTAAAAGTTAAATTTTAAAAACATATCTATTAACAACTTACCCTAGACTTCGCGTCTAGGCGATAGTCTACGAAAGTTGCCCACTGATCAGGTGGGATGCCTGTCGGGACTTCACTCCGCAACTGATCTCTGGTCTTCGTACCATCGTACGCCAGGCGAAATGTATTGTATCGTGCTGCTCTCCATTTCGCTCCTAGCGACTGCATGATCAGTTTCTTGTGTTGATCCGTCACAATAAAATGTGTCTGCAAACGAAATTAAAAAATTAGTTACACATAAATAATATATAAATTACGAATAAATATAATTAATTACAAAAGATATATGTTTTCATACCTGAATATTATTTACGAAGACATTCGTCTTCGACTGCTGAGGAATGCTCCTCCAATCCCTGTAAGAGATCGGGAATAACCGAAAGTTATCCCCGATGGTGCCGAGGAAGACACCGAGCAAACCGCCACTGTCTCCGATAGGCTGGTGGTTGTCGTTGAACTGGACAACCACCTTTGACTGCTCAGGCAGGGCCCATACGTCGTGGACAGTCAACTGTCTGGACGTCGTGTGCCCGGTCCCGTCTATCAAAATAATTAGTGACAATTAGATATTATATTACTAAGATAAAATTATTAAGCGCATAAAGTGTACATGATTACAATACTCACCAACTACATCAACTGTCCAACTCCTCCTGCGTCTGCGCTCCTGCTCACCGGGCTGATGCTCTACACCGCCAAAGATAGCCTCAAAATCAAACAAATAATCGTCATCCGGATCCTGAGCGTCGGGTGGGGGCAGTGTGCAGGGGACGGCCTGCGAATCCAGTGGCTGAGAGTCGCTAAGAGGGACTGATGATGCGGCAGCCTCCGACTCCATAATGGGCTCTCCGCCCTCACTGATCGCCCCACGGGGCGTGGGAGTCTGAGAACTGGACGCTCCTGCCATGTCTGATCTAGCCTTCTTCATCGTCACCGCTACTGGCAAAATGAAAGTAATAAAACAATTATAAAATAAATTTTGCCTAATAAAAGTGATGGAAATAAATAAAATAGTAAAGTAATTATAAGTAGTCTAAAATATATATAAATAGGCGGCAACAACAAAACTAATACCGTAACAAGCATAAATTAACTTCTTCTTCTGGAAACAATCTTTCTAAATTTTGCGTGTGTAACGGATCGCTCTCGTATATAAGATTTTCATCTTCATCGCCCATCTCGTATAAGTCACGGGGTTTTAAATGCATCACTATACTCCAGTTCTTCTCCAACTCATCTTGTACATAGTATACTTGATGAGCCTCAGATGCCTGGATGTATGGCTCGTCATCATCATTTTCACCAGTGTGAATCAACCGAGAAAAATCAACCGATGTCACCCCGAAGTCATCAATTGCAATTCCTCTCGTTGTAGTTGTGTTGGCCCACATACACTTAAATAATACGACTGTAAAATGGCCATGGTAGTTTAACTCGACAATGTCCAATAGTTTTCCATAATACGGGACGCCACCAAATTGCATATTCGTATCACTAGTACTTGCATAACTCCTCGTCCCGAAAGTACCGTAAACTCCACTATTTTGAGATGTCATCCCTTGGTCTCGCTCTAAAGTTCGAAATTTGAATCCATTGACATTGTAAGCACTGTATCGACGTGCTCTATCTAGTGGACCAAGTGCCAGATATTTTAAATCAGCACACTGCGATCCATCGGCATCATTTGCGATCTGGAAAACGAATACAGGATGAGTTGTACTCATATTTAACATATCAATTAAATGTAACCATGTTGAAATACTTACACGACGTGAAAACCAAGAGACAAATTCTCTGTGGACTTTTTTGTCTATTTCGGTAGATGATCGCGTCCGACTTCTTAAACTATGCCGTACATAGTCTCTAAATTCCCTGTTGAGAAAACATTGTATAAACACTTAATGCTACACAGGAAGAAAAATTGTATAATCATGTAGCTAAGTGTGAGTTAACTTACTGTAAGTAAGGATCAACTTCTTTGCAGTTTGTTAAGATATGCCGATGAGCCTGTAATTTTTCCCGGGGAGAAATGGTGAAATAATCAAATCCACCAACTGGTCTTCCTATTGGTGGGAACAAACTCCTGTCAGACGTCCCAACATCGGGTCGATCATCCACACGAGGAGGACGATTGAAGACAGTGTCAACACCATCTATGTATCTGGAACAGAATAACAAAACTTCTCCTGCAATATACGACTCTGCTATTGAGCCTTCTGGCCTTGCCCTATTCCGCACGAAAGATTTAAGTTTACCCAAGTATCTAGAGAACATAGATTAAATGAATAAAATTGGATTAACAATAATGCAAGAAATTGGAATTATGTGTTTGTAATGTTTTACCTTTCGACGGGATACATCCAACGATATTGGACTGGTCCTCCTAACTTCGCTTCCATGACCAAATGTACAGTCAAGTGCACCATGACTGTAAAGAAGGACGGCGGAAATAACATTTCAAGATGGCACAGCGTCATAATGATTCGATTTTGAAGTTGATCAAGTTCATTAACATTCAAAAATCTGGAGCACAGTTGCCGGAAGAATGAACAAAACTCGATCAGAACTGCAGATACCTGCTTCGGCAGTGTCTTTCTTATGGCTAATGGTAACAGTTGTTCCATAAGGATATGACAGTCGTGACTTTTTAGTCCTCCGATCTTACGTTGTCTTACATCAATACATTTGGAGATATTACTGCAATAACCGTCAGGCACAGATACATTCTTAAGTGTTTTCAGAAATACTTCCTTGCCTGCATTTGTCAACGTGAACAAAGCAGGTGGATATTTACCGCCATCATCAGGCCACAGCTCAGGCCTCACACCAAACTCCTTTAAGTCTTTCCGCGCGTTTACGTGATCCTTTGAACGGCCGGAATCATTAAGTAAAGTGTAAATGATGTTATCGCAGACATTTTTCTCAATATGCATTACGTCAAGATTATGACGCAACATATTATTTATCCAATACGGAAGTTTGAAAAATATACTTTTCTTACGCCATTGTTGAGTTCCAGCATCAACCGAACCCTGACTTCGGGAACGCCGTTGTTGAGTCCCAACATCAGTTTCCACATTTTTTCCAAAGACAACTTCAATATCATTGACTTGTCGGAAAATGTCTACACCACTCAGTTGCGGAGGAGGGTTTCTTCTTTCCTCTTCTCCGTCAAACCTATTGCGGGCCAGCCTGAATTTGTGACCCGGAGATAAGAAGCGGCGATGTCCCGTAAAACACCACTTCCGACTGTGAGGGAGACGGACTGGAGTAGAGTCAAAGTTACAGTACGGACATGCTAATCCAGTATGAGTATTCCAGCCTGATAAACATCCGAGGCCAGGAAAATCACTGATTGTCCACAAAAGAGCTGCATGCATATTGAACATTTCTTTGCCAAATGCATCGTACGTCTTAACACCTTCAACCCACAACTCCTTCAGCTCTTCAATTAGTGGCTGTAAAAACACATCTATATCATTTCCCGGTGCTTTTTTCCCTGGAATTATCATTGACAATATGAATGAACTCTGTTTCATAGACATCCAAGGAGGAAGATTGTACGGAATCAGCAGAACTGGCCATATACTGTAACTTGTAGATAGGTTTCCAAATGGATTGAAACCATCTGTTGCAAGGCCCAAACGAACATTTCTCGGATCTGATGCAAATTGAGGATTCAGAAGATCAAATCTCTTCCATGCCTCAGAATCCTTTGGATGCCTCATGATGTTGTCAGAAATTTTGGCTTCAGAATGCCATCTCATAAATTCAGCAGTTTTAGAAGACATGAACAACCTCTGCAATCTTGGCTTAACTGGAAAATATCTAAGAATTTTATTAGGCACCTTTTTTCGCTTCTCCCCCTTTTGTTTTGGTTTCCACCTTGGTGCTGAGCACTTACGACAAGTTTCTCTACTTTCATGCTCACCCCAGTATAACATACAATCATTCTGACATGCGTGAATTTTTTTGTAGTTCAACCCCAACTTATTAATGATTTTTTTAGCCTCGTAAAATGAAGGCGGAATCTTGGCATCTGGGAATACATCGACAAGCAACTCAAGTACCATCGACATTGCTTTGTCGCTTAGGCCGCACAAACACTTGATGTGATACAACTTCACCAAGAAAGACAGTTTTGAATACTTTTCACACCCTTCATAGAGCGGTTGTTCACCATCTTTCAGTAACTCATAAAAATATTTGACACTATCATCCATCCTTTCTGCTGACTGCGGATCTGGCATATCCACAGAAGCGATGCTCTCATTTTCGGGGTGAATCCCGAATGCATCACGGACTATGTTCTGGACAGGGTCATCTCGAACTATGGGTTCTGAGACCTCAATTGGCATTATAGCATGTCCTACAGCAGGTTCTTCTGTAATCATTTCTCCGTGCAAACTCCAAAAAGTGTATCCCTCCGGAAATGGTTTGACGATCAAATGTTGGCGCACGACCTCGATGAGTTGCCATTTTTTGAATCTACACTTTGGGCATGGGCATATTATTCTACCTTCGACCCCAGAGTTAGCATTTGCGAATTCCAAAAATCCGTCTAAACCATTTAGGTACTCTATTGAATGTCGAGGTTTATTGATCCAAGATTTATCCATTTCTGAAATATTTATGAATTTAGATATCAATTAACTTAAATAACTCTTAATCTGAACTAAAAGAAAACATGACTATTTTACACGAGAAGGGATTTGCATCTGCCGTTGCAATTTTAATTACAGTATTTACATGGTAAAATTTCTAACGAACTCTTATAGGGAATTGAAATTTCCAATTCCCTATCTGAAAAAGTAAAATCAGTGGCCCATACAAAGGCCATATATTGAAGAATAATTCTACTCAATTACATTTAAGATGTTTGTTCCTTAATAGAGAATCTAGTGTAATTAATTAAAATAATGAGTTTCATGATCGAATTTCTACGAATGTAAATTTTTTGGAAAGGAAAAAGCACTAGCAGCAAAAAATTAAAATATTATTTTACAGCTGCCGCAAAGATTTCAATTATAGTATTTACATGGTAAAAATTCTAACGAATTCAGATAAAGAATTGAAATTTCAATTCTCTATTTTAAAAAATAAAATCTGTGGCCCATATAAGAGCCATATATTCAAGAATAATTCTATTCAATTACATATAAAATCTTGTTAGTTCTTTAATAGAGAATCTAGGATAACAATAAAGTGCATTCAAAATTATTACACTACTAACATACATATTAAAATTATGTATTTATAAATTTATTTCCATTTTTTAAAAATTATGTGTTTAATTAAATGAGTTTTATTTTTTTAAAACTAATTCATAATACTAATTTTGTCTATTTATTAACATTTTTTATTTTATCTTATCACCTGAATAAATATTTTAATATTTTATTAACTACTGTAATATAATTTGACTATTATTAATTTAGGAATATTAATTAAATACGTTTATCAATATAATAACTACTTTCAATTTATGTTATTATTAATTCATTAAAAATTATTACACTACTAGCATACATATTAAAATTATGTTATTGTAAATTTGTTTTCATGTTTTAAAAATTATGTGTATTTTTAAATGAGTTTTATTTTTTTAAAACTAATTCCTAATACTAATTTTGTCTATTTATTAATATTTATTATTTTATCTCATCACCTGAATAAATATTTTACTATTTTATTAACAACTGTAATATAATTTGACTATTATTAATTGATGTATATTATTTAAATACGTTTATCAATATAATAACTACTTTCAATTTATTTACATTAATTTTAATAATATTTGAAAAACAGTAAATAACTTGTATTTAAAACAAACTTCACTATCATTTTATACTAAATTAATAATATTATATATATTTATTAAATATTTATTAAAATATACGTATATTTTTAAATTAGTGTCACAATTTTTAAAAAATTGTTTTCAATACTTACTCTATTTATTTATTAAAATTATTTATTTTATCTAATCAATTACACACTTCAATTTATCTACTAAATTTATGTTATTATATAAATGTATTTCTCCTTACATGTTTTCAACGAACATGCTATATATTATAATAATAAACATCATAAATATCACAAAAATATCACAAATTTTAAAATTGATTCATACAATAATGTACATCACAATGACAAATATATTTATAACAAAAGTAGTAAGTAAATAAAATATCTAATATTATCTCAATCTAACATATAATAATTTGAAATAAATTCATTCAAAATCTAATTAATTAAATTACATATATTCAAAATGATTCCAAATAAATAACGCACAAAAATCAAAATTAAAGTGTCGTCCCAACGTCACAATATCTTCACAAAATAAAATAAAAAATAATATAAAAAATTATTTTGAACATACAATATAAAAAAAAAGTAATCAAATACAATTAAAAAATTAAATGACATACCTTAAGAGTAAATAAACCACGTCGGAGAGAACACCACAGTAAAAAAACTTGAAAAGCACAACAAATAATTTCAGAGAGTATATTATGTAAAAATAATCTATCAAGAAAGTGTTGTAAAAAAAATAAAGGGGACCTCTTAATATATAGACGACCGCGCGGTTTAACGACGGTTATTAACCGTCGTTAAAGCGACCAAAAACCGTCGCTAAAGGGGTTTAGCGACGGTTCCTACAAAGAACCGTCGTAACTTCTAAACTTAACGACGGTTTTTCCTAAAACCGTCGTTAAACTACACGGACATCGAGTAACGGTCCGAATTCCGAACGTTATAACTTAACGACGGTTTTTACTATAACCGTCGTTAAATAACGACGGTTATATATCTAACCGTCGTTAAATAACGACGGTTATATATCTAACCGTCGTTAGTTTACGACGGTTTTATGAAAAACCGTCGTAATGGCCGTCAAATATTTCCCTTCAGCACAGGTGACCACGGTTGGATCTTAACCGTCCGTATTTAACGACGGTTTTTTTCAAAACCGTCGTTAGGTGTCGGACTTTAACGACGGTTCATAAACCGTCGTTAAACTTGGCTTTAGAGACGGTTTTTTATGACCGTCGTTAAACGCCCGTCGCCATTCCCCGCTTTTCTTGTAGTGAATATTGGCTTCATAGACTTGGTTTAAAATGGATAAAGGCTCTTAAGTATTGCTTCAAACTTTGATTCACCACCTTTAAGCTCATCAGTTTGTGGGTGATAAGGACTACTATATCTAAAAGTAGTGCCCCTAAATTTGAATAACTTCTTTTGGAAGGCATTGAGAAAAATAGAATTTCTGTTTGAAACTACGAATTTAGGAATCCCTTGAAATGGAAAAATCAATTGAATAAAGAACAGTAAAAGCAGTAAACTTAGCAAACAAAGGCCCAAAATGCGCTACTTTAGACAATATATATATCAACAACCACCATAATTGTCTCAAACCCACCTGAGGGAGGAAGATGTGTAATGAAGTCTATAGAGACCTCTTCCCACACATGTGAAGGAATAAGCCAACGTTGTAATGAACCCCCAAAGTCAGTAGTGGAATACTTCTTTGCACTAATAGACACGACCTAAAACCACGATGAGAACATATATCAAAATATTTGCCTGCCGAATGAAAGAGTATCATTACTTAAGTACTATTTTAGGTGTCAATATTTATACAATACTTCTCCTTTGAGAGTGAACATCTACAACAACTTCACTCTATTGACGTTAATTTCATGGTTGCATTTTTTCTTTGTACAGCTTCACTCATCTATCAGTATTTGATACAGCAGCCTTTAACATCGTACTGCACTTTAATCCAACCTATAAGTAGCCATTTTCATAGTCTCACTCTCTATGAAAGAAACAAGTTAGAAAGAAGCAACGTGTCACAGAGTCCCACATTGAATAACAGCTGGAGAAGTCTAGGGTATATAACATGGTATGCTGCACATCCTCGCGAGCTAATTGTTGAGTAGTTTTTGCTTATACTCTGTGGTGAGGAGATCTAGATTTTATTTAGAGAGAGAGTCCCATTTGGTAATAAGGGTATTACTGGACTAGAGAGGTTTAGTGATGCACACCCTCATGAGATAGTTTTTGAAAGAGAGTAATAGTGCCGTGACAAACAGCTCAAATGATTGAAAGACAATCACGTTATTTTACCTAGCAGTTAGTAGGGAGTGATATATTAGCAAGAGAGTGGTTAGTTGTATTAGTAGTTACCAATAGTTGGAGTCTACTGTGCAATTCCGTTAGTTAGTTAGTAAAGGAGGTTATTGGTATAAGTGTATTTGAGAGTGAAGGTTATGTGAATTTGGTGATTGTATTCTAGAGTTTTTTTCTTTTTTTATAATAAAGGATCCGGAGAGTATTGATTAATAAAAAAGTTCTGTCATATTAGTACTTTCATTGAAAATTAACCAACATAAATTAAGAAACAGCTTAAAAATGAACAACTTGAAAATAGACTGCTTACTTAGTGAAGAGCAGAGGGAAAGGCACCTAGAGTGGAAAACTAGGACGCGTGATTTTGAAGGAGTGTGCAATATATTCAACCTTGAACGATCATCAAACCTTAAGATAATATTTAAGTCATAAATTAAATTCTTTCATTTAAAAAGACTAGTATTTTGAGGTATGCTTTCCTCATAAATTAAGTTATATCATATTAACACGCATTTTAAACTCTTCATCACAGTCTCTTCTTGACATATTTAAAATAATAAGTTGATAAAAGAACAAGAAGTTATACGCTTTAATGGTGTGACCTGATGGGTAAGTGTGAAAAAAACCATCAAAGATTTGGGCATAAATTATAACTTAATTCATTTACAAAAGCCGTCAAAGTGAGGGTTGACTTAACCCGTTTTTTTAGGTGAATTGAATTTCATTTTATACGCCTCTTTGAAGTTTTTTTATTTTATATATATATATATATATATATAAACTCATAAACTCTTGAATGTAGTGTTTGATTTAAGGAAGGAGAGAAAGAATAAAGAATTTTAATGGAGAAGATGAGGGAAAAGAAAATAAAATTTATTTATTTGGTTTAATTGAAGGATGTGAGAGAAAAAAAAATTAAGTTTTTTTTTGTTTAGTTTGTAAGAAAAGAGAAGAAAAAATAAAATAAAATAATTATTATATCACTTTAATTTTAAACAAATATATAATAAAATAAAGTAAAATTATTTTGACAAGGATAATTTTGTCTTTTCAATATCTTACATGTTTCCTCCTCTTCAAACTCTCTCATTTTTGGAGAAAAATGATTTTGTTCCTCCAAATCTATCAAACCAAATATTACCGAAGTGTTTTATAACGGATCAGATAGGATGAAATTTCACTTAAGACAGAAAAAATTTGAGAAAGAAAAAAAGTTATATAAATTTTATAAATTAAATACAGTGGATATTATTTTAAATTACAAATAATCATATAGCTAACTTTGTAACATCAACTTTCATTAAGATAGTTTTTAGTTCGAGGAAAATGGAGAGGATGAATTTTTTTAAAATTATTTTATTTGATTTAATATTTTGGAGGGAATGGGAGGAAAAATAGAGGTGTAAAATCCCTTCCCTCTCCTCATTTCCTTCTCTTTTGAAAATGAGAGGATTTAGAGAAAAAAAATTGTGGGTGATGAAAAAACAAAAATACCATAATTAATTTTTTTAAAATATCTAAATTACCCCTCTCTTTCTTTTTTGTTGTATATTTATGTAAAATTAAAGATGTATAATAGTCATTTTAATTATTTTATTTTTTCTCTCCTCCCTTATAAATTTAAAAAAAAAATTCTTCCCTCCTCTCAATTTAAATTAAACCAAATAAATTATTTTTTTTCTCTTCCACTCTATTGAACCAAACACTCTTTAACCGCTAGAAAATTTTCTCTCATGTAGAATTTCTTGTACTAAAATAAATTTATATTTGTAATATGATTTTAAATATTAAAAAAAGTTTAATTCGAACAATTTTAAACAAACAAATTCAATTATCTCTCTCTACACACACTCATATTGCTAGTCAAAGTCAAATTAAGCATACTTATTTAAGTGGTTTTATCATTTAAAATACTCATATTAGTAAGTTTTATTAGAAACATATGAATAAACATAGGAATCTAAGAATTTCTTAAAAAAGTTAAAAACTCATTTTCAATATGCTTGCAATGAAGCACCTTTTTTTTTAGGTTAAATGAATTTTGGATAGTCATTTTCAAGATTGAAATTCGAATTCCAAACTCCATCGCAGGCAAATGAATCAAAAAATGACTTTGGCATGAAAAAAACAGATCAAGGACAAACAAGTTGACAGAAATTATTATATAATACCATAATTACTTTTATATTATAAAGAACACTAACTTATTTTTAATTGTCATCAATTCAAAAACTTTCATTATGTTTAGATGTTTACCTTTAGAATGAGTTATCCATATTATAACTATTTATATATAAAAAAAATTATTCAATCAATTGAAAAAAAAAAGTTCAATTCTCTTATATTCATCTTTAAATTGACAGTTATTCATCTATAATAGATAATTATTATTTATCTTTACAATAACTCACTATCTCTGTATTTAATTAAATAATAATAAAATAAAATATACTTAATTGATTACTCATTAATAAATATTTAATTTATATTATTGGATTAATATTTAATTTTTTTATTAAACTAAAATATTTTAATCAACTAAACTTTATAATTCTCTCACAAACTCTAACCTAACCATAAATCAAAAAAGTTTGACGAACATGTTAGTCTTGATCATTGATAGATTTAATCGTTAATTCTTTTCTTGTTTAAATGGGAAGAATGCACCAATGACGACCTTTGCTTTTAATTAGAAATGAAATGAAGGAAGACAACTAGAATTATGAAGAAAATGACGTACGAGTTTGTGACACGTGAATGATAGGACGTTGATTAGATCTACCTCGTCCGTCAAACAGCGTAATTTGACCAAAATTAAATTCAACCTTTTTTTTTTCTTTAATTGTAAACAATGTCCTAGAAAAAATGACCAACATAAAATATCGTATCCAACTATTTTTATAAAAATTTTGAAAAAATAATAATTTTGAAAAGTCTCATTACACCTGTTAAGTGATAAAGAGGCGGAGTCTAAATGATGTCTTGAGAGGTTGAGTGTTATCCTTATTAAATTTTTATTCATATTTACAAATTTTTAATTTTTCCCATAAAATAGTAAAAATAATAGCCATCTATTTTTATTTATATTAATTAAATCTATCAAATGAAATTAAATTAAAATATCTAACATTATTATATCACTATTATAATTAAAATCTTGACTGTAGATAATATTTATTCCATTACCAGTTCTTTAATAAATAAAAAAGAAAAATTGATTTATTAATATCATGTATTCAACTTGAGACTTTGATATAAAAAAAATCAAAATTTAATATAAGATTTATACCAAAGTTTAATTTTAAATTAAATTATGACATTTTTGTTTCTAAATTTATTATTTTTTTTAAAAGTTTATTGATATACAAGATAGTTTTTTAGTTTTTCATTGTTGATTAATTACATGTTTATTAATATGCAAGTATTTAACAAGAGAGATTCACTGAGAATATATATATTTGACAATACAAATAAATTAATTTATAATTTATTAAATTAAATTAAAAATATTTATTAAATAAATTTATTTAAATAATTTAAATTAATTAAAAATTTATAAATTATATGCTACTTAAACTTATAAATTTTTAATTAATTTATAAATTATTTTTATTAAACAAAACCTAACTAAACAATTGTTGTTTCTCAACCATTATTCAAGGCCCGTGTTCAAATCAACACCGATTCAAGTTGAAAATGGCCACGAGTACAAAAAAAAGGAAAGTTGAAAATTGTCCGATTTAACTCAATTTTCACCGATTGTTGATTGGTTCATTACACCACTAATTTTTCGATTAAACTGGTTAGTTCGATTTTTTATTCTAACAATTATGATAATAACCCTAACTTTTTCAGAGGTTAAGAATTGAATCAATATCAATATACTTCAACTTTTATTATATGACCATTAAACTTAACATAATTTTAGTAAAAAGGGAGATTTAGAAGGAAAAAAATGTAAGAAAATCAAAATTTTGAAAAGATAATTAAAAGAAATTAAATTGGCATTGTTGTAAACAAAAGATTATAAACATAAGCGTAAAAAGAGGTATATATATATATATTGTTAATTTTTTTTTTAGTATAAAATATTCTTATATAATATTCTAGATATATCCATTAAAGATATTAGAAAAGGAAAAAGAATAAACTATCATTTTGGTCCTCAAAAGAAAATTAGTGCCATCAATTTGATCATTCAAAGATAATTATCATAATTTTAGTCATAAATTCTTAAAAAATAACATTATTTTAGTATATCCTTGATCTTAGGTCTGCTAAGAAAATGCTTACAAAATTACTTTTGTAGACTAATTTTATTTAATATGAAACCTCACCTATTGATATAGATTGTTAAAACTTAAATGGAAGTAAAATGTATCATTTTTTAAATAATATTGAGCATAAATTTAATCTCAATTTATAGAAAATTGGCCATAACTCTTTTAAAAAAGATTCATTTAACTTTTATCTAAGTTTTAGTAGTCTCTGTCAATGATTGGCAATTCACGTTAGATAAAACTAATTTACATGGATAAATTTATTACATTGATGTCCAAGACAAAAGTAATATATTTTTAGAAAATCAAGGCTAAAATGATGATAAATATTTTTAAATAACGAAATTAATAACACTAGTTTCTTTCAAGAATCAAAGTAGTGATTTACTCTAAAAAGGAATGAATACACATTTAAAAATAATAAATACTTTACAATTAAATGTATTAACATGATAAATAATTAAAAAATTAATTAGTAAAAAATTAAAAATATAAGAATTATTAACTTAATTTTCATGATAGATGTAATCATTTACCCTAGAGATATGGATGTTTAGACACAAGTTTTAAAAACTTTTCAAAACATCAGTCGTTTTCTCAAACAAAAAAGTAAAATAATAATAATAATAATAATAACAACAACACATGTTAAAGAATTAAAAAAAAAAGTGTTTACAGGGCCACCTAACTCTCTCTCTCTCTCTCTTTAAATTTTTTTGCAAATAAATTTTTTGGTTTTATCTTTTATGATAGATCTAAAAAAGTCTTTTAATATCTATTTTTAAAATAAATTTAAGAGTTTTTTGTTTTTTATCCCACTTTTATTGAAGTAGGTGTTTTTGTTCTTATTTGATTGGAGTTTCAATAGTTTTATTTGTTATAGTTAAAGTATATTATGATATTTTAAAAAAATTTAGATTTAATTAAATAAGTAAAAAAATAATTATCTTAATGCAATACCAATGATAGTGACCATATTAATCCTAAAGGTTAAAAGATCGGTAGATTTGTTATTCACATTTTAATGTAGACATTTATTTGACCATATTAATCCTAATTTTTTTTTTTGTACAAAAAAATGATAGAATGTGAGGAGACTTCAAATATTATCAAACAGGACACATGTTAGAACTGTCAACTGTGGTAATCAATTTTGTTTTGTCTTCTTCATTCGATATTTTCTTTTGCTTTCTTAAGGGATCACAATTATGTGCTCCTAATGAAGCAAAAGAAAACATTGAATGAAGAAGATAAAACAAAATTGACCATCACTTGGTTTAATGACACCAAACCTTGATTTTGATTAAAATTTGACCTCAAAATCCAATCAAATTGTTCCTTCCACGAGGCAATATCTTTCAAAATATTGATATATTAATGGTGACCATTTTATCCTTAGTCAAATTGCCAAAAAAAATGAATACAATTTTTTTAGAAGATGGGTTCTGAAAAGATAGAATGGAACTACGGAAAATCCAGCTTCCTTTTAGGCTCATTCTCTTTCTATGAAAAATTCTAAGAAATAATCTTCTAGTCTTTGATAATCTCAATCGTCATCATATGCTATTCTCAAATAATTGTATTTTCTATCAAAATTATGCTGAATCCATAAATCATGTGTTTATTCTTCGCCAGAAGATAAAAGGTAAAAACCACTAAATGATGAGGCTATTTCATTTTAAAAGTAAAACATGTCACAAATTTTAATTTTAATTTATAATAATACTTATAAATTTCGTATTAAGAGAGATTATTCATGATATAATTAAATTTAAACTTTATAAATAAAACATTTTGATTCTTATTAACTAAATTAATTTTTATGGACAACACATTTACACTTTTAAAAATTACGAACAGAAATTAAAGAATAAAAGACAAAATTAGACTTTAAAAAAAATTAGCAACAATTTTTTTAATCAAAACATAACCCTAAGGAATGCTAGTTTAATAGCAATCGTATGAACTAAGTAATTTCAACACGGAAACTTGGACTAAAAGATGTTGTATATCATGCCAGATGGCCATTAATTAAGGGGCGCGAAATAACTTAACCATCACGGAGCAATCTAAGATGAGCTGGGAAGGAGGATATGCCCATTTTTTAACTGCAGCTCTTGGAATAGTTCAAATACTCGGCGAACTCCTTCCAAACTCACCTGAATAATAGGTTTCTCCCAAGGCGCAATTAACCAAAGATAAGGATAATAATCATGGTTGCTACCAAAACTCTTCATCTTGCCAGGTTGATTTGCCTGTTTACTCGGTTTGATCAAGCTCAATTTGAAAAAATAAATAAATAAAAACTTTAAATTTGAACTCCATATAAAATTTGAGCTTTTTTTGAGTTTGAATAAAATTTGAGATAGGCTTTTATTTGAAAACAAATCTAATCGGTTCGAATAAGAGATTATTTTTTTAAAAAATAATTATATATATTAAGTTAATATTTATTGTAAAAAATACAATTTAATAATTTTAATTTAATTTTTTTAAATTAATTTTTTTAAAAATAATATTTATCAAACTTCGAGTTTGAATAAATTTATTTAAATTGAAATCGAGTCTAAATATTAAAAAAAATGAATTCAAACTGAACATGCATATTGTTTTTGTTATTTTTTAAATAAATTTGACTGGATTAAAGTCAAGCTTGAAGCTTGAAGCTTGACCTTGATCAGTTCTAGTCCAGGTTGTACATAATCTGTTCGGATGGTAAAGGGATAAAAAAAAATTCCTTGGCATTTTCAATTTCCATTTTGCAGACCCAACTCTGGATCTCCATTTTGATTGGGCCCTGGGAGTTTACACCCAGTTTTGACCGTCCATCATTCACATTAATTTATCCTTGGCTCTATATTTGGAACTAGGTACATTAGAAATTTGCTTAAATTATATTGAACTCTTCTTTTATTTTAAAAATAATAAATTATTCCGGAGCTTTGAAATTATATTACAAATACTTCCAATAAATTATTTTTCTAAATTAAAAAAATTTGTTTGCCCTTGCTATCCTAAAAAAAGATTTTTCATCTCCTTAAAACCATTGTCAATAAGAAAATTCTCTTTGAATTAGTCAAATGCTAATCTGAGGTTGTTAAAAAAATTTCAACAAACTTCCTTACTTCATATCTCTACTAGACAAAAAATAGAATTAACAGATAAAATATATATGTATAATAAAGTAAATCATCATATTTTTTTTCTTACAGGTTAAGGAACTAAATACCAATTATATATTATATTTTTATTGGGTTCTTGTATAAATTTAAATTTAATGATGTTAACTTTTAAAGCTTTGTTGATCTCATATGAAAATTTTCCAATTTAAATTTTAAGCACAAAATATTATAAGAAAATTTTTTCATTAAATATAATAGAGTTGTGAGTTTTCTAATAAGTTAGATGAATCCGTTCAACATTATAAATATAGAGAAAGTGAAAAACATTTAGAAGCTTCTTGATCAAAGGATAAAAAAGGTTTTTTGAAACAAGAGAAAAGTTGAGTGTAATTTAATTAAATCTCAAAGGATGTTAATGCAATTTAATCTATAACAAATGAACAAAAACACTTCAAAATTTTTATAGAAAAATAACACACCACTTAATCATTGTGAGTATATTGTCTCTTTAAAAGCCTTCTTATTCTTTGATATCTCAAACATTGTTGCAACTATAGTAAGATAATAAATTTTTAAGAGTATAGTCTAAAAGTCAAAACTCCTATAAAGAAGAGAGAGAAAAAATAAAAAATAAAAAATAAAAAAAGAAAACTCCTAAAAAAAAGAATAAAGGAGAAAAACAAAAGAATGAGAAAGGGGAGAAGTTGCTGCCATAGATTGGCAGCCCCAAAATCCAATCAAACTGTCAAAAGTCTTCTATCTCTAAACAAAAACAAACATGGAAGACTAATGATACTGCCATACTTAGGCCTCTCTAACCTAAGAGCATAACCGAAAAGGTCTAAGCCCAAATCAATACTCTCCGAGTTACTCGGCCCATACTAATCTCGTTGAACAAGCATGGCCACGCCATCCTAACCAACTCCAAGATTCCAACGTCCAAAAAAAAAAAAACCAACTCCAAGATTCACTTTGCAATCCTCAAAGGATGGTTCCAATTGAATGACACCTAGCACCCCACTTATCAATAATTTCCTAGAAAGCCTTTTGAACAATCACTGACTTATCAACTTTATAAATAGGTTCTACTAGTCCCCACAAAATTTGCACCCGTCCAATACACTCAAATTAATCTTATTATGGTTCTCTCTAACTTGATTGTCGAAGTCTTTGTTGAAACCGTCACTTCGGCATAGTGCTTACCATCATTATTTCTTGCACAAGAATGGTCAAAGCCTAGTTGCTCAGCTTTGCACCGCCGTCTGACCCAATTACTATTCACCAAGAAGGTATATTTTTCATATAATGAATTAAATTTAAAAGTTGTATTAAAAATATAATTTTAAAATATTCATAAAATTGAAAAGATATTAAAATTATTTATATTAAATTGATTTAAATTGATTAATCCAATTTTTTTATTTAGAAAATAAAATTATATTATTTAATAAACAAGTATCTAAGCCAACGATACACATTAAATAAAACTATTTTTGGTTAAATTTGTACTCTTAAAGATTTAAAAAAAAATATAAACCAAGAGACAATACAAATCAAAATGAATCCAAGTTGTGATTGCTTATTCTATCAATTGGGGTCAAATCACTTTTATGATCTTTTTTTGGGGATATTATCACTTCTAACTATGTTTATATGTATATCTGGTTCTAAATTTGAATAAAAGAAGAGGGAATGTAAAATTTTGTCGATCTATATGAGTATAGACCAACAAAACGATAGTGTTATGATTAAATCGTTGTTCAGAAGTAATGTGCTGTATAGTTCAAATACAATATTAAAAGAATAAGTGCCGCTAAATAGACGCTAGAGTGCAGTGAGAAGTATGTAAGGGTTCTCATACTTTAGTGAACGAGTGTGCGTAAAGAAGTTAGTTCATAAATGTAAAATCTATTTTAGAACTTAGAATATAAGTACATTTACAGGTAAATCAATGAAAATAGTTGATGCTATAGTTAGGAGAATGATTAACATTATGTGCCTATAAAAAACTAAGTAAGTAAAAGAATTAGATTTTTTGAGAGAAGACAAGAATTAGTAATAGGGTAGGCATAATAGTCGATAAAGAGTGAAAAAACAATATGGTAGATATAAAAAAATTAAGAAATATGATCATAGCTCTAAAGGTTGTAGTTGAGCGGAACACTTTGAGCTTAACTACCCAACACATATTTTTAGTTATAGAAGTATGAGTTAAGAGAAGAGTAAAAAAAAAAGAGTTAGAAAAAAGTTTTGAGAATTAGGTAGTGATATTTGAATGATGAACAATAAAGGAGTTTTTAAAGAAGGGTAGGGAAAAAGGGATTTTGAGAAGTACAAGAAAGTGCTAACAATATATAGGACTAGGTGGCCAAAGGATTAGGAAAATAGTAAAAGAGACACTTAGAGAATCAAGAGGTGTTGGACCAAAGGATAAAAAATCTTAGTAGTGGGATGCAGAGGTACAATATATGATTAAGGTTAAAAGAAAGTGTTATAAAACATTACTTATATAAAGATAATGAAAATTAAGAAAAATATATAGTTGTTAAGAAGGTTGTGAGTGAAGAAAAAATTAAAGTTTTTGAAGGGTTATATCAATTCTTAAGAATTAAATATGGTGAAAAAAATTTCAAGTTTGCAAAGGGTAGGAAAAGAAAGACAATAGATCTAGACTAAGTAAAATATATTATAGATGAAGAGAGTAATATCTTGGTGAGGGAGCAAGATATACAAGAACAATGAAAGAATTACTTTCAAGGGTTTTTAATGAAAGATGTGAGTTTTTCTATCACTCTGATAGATTAAAAATTGTAGAAAATGACCAAAATTATATCTTTTATCGTAAAATTTAAAAGTTTGAAGTAAAGAAAATTTTGAAGAGAATGGATAATGGCAAAATAATAAAACTTGATAATATACCTATTGAGGTGTAAAAATATCTAGGCAAAAAAAACATAAATTGACTCACTAAGTTGTTTTATGAGATCTGAGAAAATGCTAAATGAATAGAGGAAGAATACTTTAATCTATATATATAAAAATAAGAGTGACATGCAGAATTGTGCCAACTATAGAGAGATTAAACTCATGAGCCATATTATAAAGTTATAGAAGAATGCCATTAAGTAGATATTAAAACAAAATACTCAAGTAATAGAGAACTAATTTGGTTTCATACTTGGAAGGTCAACCATGGAAGCAATTTACTTACTACGAAAATTGATAGAGAGATATCAAATGAATCAAAAAAAATTATATATAGTTTTCATAGATTTAGAAAAGGTGTATGATAGAATGTTGAGAGAAATTTTATGGAACGTTTTAGGGAAGAAATGAGTATGTTTTACTTATATTCGAACAATTAAAAATATATACGATAGGATCACGATTTGCGTAAGAATATAAAATGGGGACACAAAGAATTTTTTCATAATTATAGGACTATTTTAAAGTTCATCTTTGAGTCTATATTTATTTAATTTGATTTTTAGATGTAGTTACTGAATATATCTAAGAATTGAGACATTAATGTATGATTTTTGTAAATAATATAGTTCTAGTTGGTGAATCGAAAAAAAAATATAAAAATAGAGTTATAGAGACAAAATTTAAAAACATATGACATTTGTATAAGTAAAAATAAAACATGATATATGGAGCGTAAGTTTAGTAAAATGCAAATAAATATGAATTTAGAGGTAAAACTCAAATATCATCTTATAAAATAAGTCACAAATTTTAAATATCTTGGGTCCATTACAAAAAATGACAGAGAAGTAAAGTGTGATATAAATCCTAGGATTCAAGCGGGATGGATGAAATGAATAAATGTTTTGAGGTTATTTGTGATAGAAAAGTACTGCTAAAAACTAAATTTTTTTTATTGTACAACTATAAGACTTATAATATTGTATGGTACTAAATTTTGAACTATTAAAAGACAATATGAAAATAAATTCAATATCACAGATATAAAAATATTGCGTTGGATGTTTGGACACGTTAAAAGAGATATGATTAAAAATAAGTATATTAGAGAAAAAGTTAGAATAACACTTATTGTAGAGAAAAATAGTGAAATTTCGCTTAAGGTGATTTGACCATATATGTAGGAGACTTGTAGAAACCCTATTGAGAAAAGTAGATCAGATGGAGGGTAACTCGATAATTAGAAGTAGATAGATGCCAAAGAAAATAATAAGTAAAATCATTAAAAATGATTTAACAATTAATAATCTCTTTATTAACTTTATTTATAATAAGTCACTATAATGTTGTTTAATTTATATAATCGACTCTACCTAATAAAAAAAATTTAATTATTGTTGGACATTATCACTTCCATAATCAAATTAGCTCTTTTTGTTTTTGTTATATCAAACCAATTTAAAAATAAAAGACAAAGGGATCGTCAAGTTGTAGGCCATCTCTGGGCCTGCTCTTGAATAATCCTATAAAATTTGGGCTTTTAGAAGTTAGGCCATTATCATCCCCAAAAAAAAAAAGGAATTTAGACTATTTACAATGACCTAACTCTTTCAGACCAAAAAGCAGAAAAATAAAAGCTCTTTATTTAACCTTATTTTAGTTCTTTTAGTGACATTTTCTATCATTTTTTTTTTCTTGTTCATTGTCTCTTGTCTTTCCCTTCTTCTTATCCAATTATGAGAGCTATTTTTACTCTCATGGAAGCCACTTTATTTCACTTTAAAAGTTTCTTTCTTTCTTTCTTTTTTTGTTGAAAGCCTAATTTCTTCATAAGGAGAGGTTCCTACATCCAAAATCATAAATTAATATCTTACAAAAGATCAGTATGTTAGAGTTGTAAAATTACTAAAGTGTATTGTTAATTTTTGTAATGAAGTATCAATATTTCAAATATATATATATATATATATATATATATATATTTGTGTGTGTGTGTATTATATTTAATATATATCTTACATTTATATTAAATATGACACAACATTTTGAATTATATGGACATATTAAATATTTTATTATATTGTGATATCTATCGTATTTATATTTTTTTTAAAAATTTATTATGCTTTAAGGTATTGCTTAAAATATTTAAGAGATATGTTGTGTCTTATACTATGTTATCTAGTTTCTCCTCAAAAGTGTAGCATGTTATCTATAATGATAGATTTTCTATGTCAGTTGTACTTTCGGTTTCTCCAAAATAGTTGTTTATAATTTTATCATTAATAACAAAAAAAATTAGCTTGTTTTGAAATTAAAAAAAAAAAAGCTTGTTGAATCAAAAAATGAATTAGTATCAATTGGTGGGTTGACCTAAAATGAATTTTTTGAAAAAGAAAATGACTAAAAAACTTCTTTTAACTTTAACTTCTCATTAAATGGTTCTATGCAAGTTTTTTTGGGTAGAATCTACGTAATTTTTATTTTAACAATTAATCCACTTTTGACATGTGATAAATAAATAATTTAATTAACTAATAATAAAAAAATAATTAAATAAAATATGTTTTTCATCAATCAAATTATAGAATTTGTAGAATTTGATCACAAAAAATATACAAGATAAAAATTTTCTTAATTTCATGATTTTAGGTAACTTTTTAAATTAGTATTTATAAATTTTCAAATAAAAATAAGAGAAAAACCCTTTAATACATTAGTAAAAAAATTTATAAAATAATAAAGTACACAATTAACTTTATAAAACATACAAGAAAAAGTCAAAATGTGGCTAATTGGTAGAAAAACAAAAATGCGTCATTTGCAGAGAAAGAAAAATTTCATAGTAATACAAAATGAATTTGTTGAAACTCCTTGACTGCAGGTGCCTACTAACAATTGTCACAAGGTTGAAACTTAAACCAAAATTGACATGATTGTTAAAGACTTAACTTTTCACTCTTTGCCACCTAAACTTACATAATACTTAATAGAAATTGTTTCTAGCTAATGATATATATGCCAAATATAATAACATTAAAATTTTAGTAAATCATCATTGCAAAAAAAAAGTCTAAGGTTGTGGCTTTTGTTATTAGTGAAAGACAAAAAGTCATTACTTTCTATCACTATAGCACAAAGGGACGAAGTTTTTTGAGATTATCATTGCAAAATTCTACAATGACAACATTTTGTTATCACTGAAACAAAAAAAGTCGTCATCTAAAATTTCAATACCTAGTAAGAGTAGACACCACTACAAAGACCTTTGGTGCCGAAATTTTTATTATTATCACTGAGTTGACTTTTAGTAATAACAAATGTCCCAACAATGGCTAAACTACTGTGGGCAGCTTAATCATTAGAGTCTTGCCTATTTGGTCTGCAATGTCCCAACGATGGCTAATTGACAATGCACCTTTCAAACCAGTCTGAAGAAAAAAAAGAGGGCATATTCTTTAGATTCAAATCACTTTTTTTTTAATAAGATTAAACCTAATTCATATGATCATATCTTAAATACAACTATTAATATCTCAGTCCCAACAAGCATGTGCAACCACTTGTTCTGTGATCTTTAGGAGATAAAGTAAATCTGTGACTGTTATATATAACACATAAAGAAGGTGTAGAAATGTGTCAAAAATAGGAAATGCCTAATGGGCAAATTGCGTATGAACCCTCATAAAAGAAATACGGCACAAAAATAACAGAATTACGTACGAAGGGTTCATAAATTTTCTAACCCACCATACAACAAAGATTACAAAGACATTAAAAATTTCTAACCCATCGACAAACCAGTTGAATTTCTATGCTGAACAAGTACAAGAGATTGAGATTATCAAGATCCATTCATTAAGTCAAATGCTCCATATCATAAATTTCAAAGAGAGATTACGAAGGTGTATTAGAGGTTGAAACTCCACCACTGACGACGGTGAGAGACAAAGCTTAGGGCAAGATTGAAGTGAGAGTGAGAGCCAGAGCGTAGGGGATTTGGAGGGAAGTGAGAAAAGTATAGAAGACTCGGCCAAAACGTGAGAGGGGGAAGAATCAAAGAAGAAAGGGATAGATTAAGGATTTGGACGTTTAAGTAGTTATAAGGCGACGACAAAATCAGTGTCGTCACTAAATCACTTTAAACTTTAAACAAAATGAAAGAATAAAATATATTAAATAAACTTTTAAAATTTGGAATGGTGAAGACATAAAATGTCGCCATTTTATCTACTTTTGGTGACGAAATAAAAAAATTTGTCATCAAAACTGTATAAAATAAAATTTAATTAATATGAAATATTAAATATAATGTTAAATTAAATCTTTTTTGTGACGACAAAAATATCATCATCATAAGTTTTCAATGATGAAATAAAAATGTCACCATTGAAATTGAGCTTTCCAATGATAATATTTATTAGTTATCACTAAAAAATTTATTTTTAGTAAGAATATTTATGTATTGTCACTAAAAGAAAAATCCAATAATGTTATTATTAATTTGGACTTTGAGTGATAACTTTTAAAGTGATATAGAAAAGTTACCGTCAAAAACTTATTCTACTAATAAGAGTTACTCAAGTTCTATTTTTGTCAATCTATCTTGAATTGGATTCTTCTACATCATATTTATGTCTTCTTGTCATATTAGCTTTAGATTTATTACAATTTAATTTGTTAGTGGCCCTAATATTGATGAGCTGTTGTCTTGTTGAGCCCCATCTTAAATTCATCTGGGGACAATACGTCATAACAAAGTGGCAAACATGTTTAATTCCATGTGATGGATTTTGAATGTATTCTTACACTAAATTGATAAATTACTATTCAAATTTACATAGTTCTTTAATATTAATTTTTACTTCACTATATTCGAGTTAGTTTTTGAATTTATAAAACTAGCAAGAAAGTTAATTTGTTGAGTTTTATAAATTTATAAATTAATTCATGTGCAATAAAAACTTCACGCACTAATGTTAAGGGACAATGTAAATTCGAATTCTAAACTAATTATGGGTTTAGTCACATTATTTAATAGTAAATAAAAATCTTTAAAATAGAAAAAAAAAAAGAGATTATTTAAGTACATTCTATATACTTAAATTTTTCAGGAGACAATATGTCATAAGAAAGTGACCAAAAAATTTAAATTCATAAGATTTACAAGTTTAAAAGTAATCTTACATTAAACTAACAAATCAGTATTCAAATTTATATGGTCCTTTAATATTAGGTTTCAAAATTTTTATTATATGAAAATTAGTTTTTGAATTTATAAAACTAATGAAGGGGTTAATTAATTTGTTGTGAGTTTTGTAAATTTAAAAATTAACTTGTACAGTAAAATAATTGAACACTAATATTAAGAGACAATATAAATTCAAAAACTATTTATGAGTTCAGCTGTATTATTTGACAGTGAATAAAAATCTTTAAAATAGGAACAATGAAATATTCATTAACTATATTTTATTGTATTTTTATCACATAGAATGTCTATAACTTAAAGAAGGAGGAGTAAGTAAAAGGTAAGGATAGATCTAAATCTAACTCAAAGACATCAAATTCACGTCTCAAATTTATTAATCTTAAATATTGAAACTAATAATGTGTGAGTTGTGCTCTTAAATATATTCTCTACGTTTAAGGAAATTGTCAAAGAGATAATAAAAATTTATTAAAATAGGTATAATGATGAATTTCACTATTGAACATCTATTTTATTCATTTATTTGAGTCTAAATGGTATTAGAATTTAATACTATAAACTTCCCAAATGATTCAGTAGTATTGAGTCAATTAATTTATTGATATTTTTAAAATAAAAATAAAGAATATATTTACAAACATAACTGAGAGGTTAATTTCTTTTAAAATTTAAAGCGATTAAAATTTTTAATCTTCTTTATAATAGTTTCTCCTTATTCTCATATTAACAGTGAAATTTAATACTATCAGCTTTCCCTTCCGCGAGAAATTCTTTTAGTTGGATCTACATTGAAGGCCACCTCTTATTATTATTATTATTATTTTCTGGCCATTGAAGACCACCTCTTATTTGAAAATTTGCTTTTATTTTTAAAAAATTTCAGATAAATTTGATTTATGAAATATAAATAGATAAAAATTTAGTATAGAGAAACCCGTAAATATATCATTCACACTTTTAATATGACATAATATAATTTAATCATCTTTTATAGATGGAGACAACATAAGGTTTGTTTGATTTGTTTATTTTTTGTTTTTATTTTTAAAAATAAAAAATATGATTGAAAATATATTTAATAAAATTAAAAAATTTATTTTAAAAATAAGGTGAAAACAGAAAACATATAAAGACATTTTTAATGTTTTCAAAAAATAATGTAATTCTAAAATAAAATTCATCATAATTATTAAATAAAATTAAAGTAATCTCTTATTTATATAATATTAAAATAAAAAATCAAGTAGTATTGATAGTCATTAATGCTTAATTTAATTTGGAGATAAATATGAACAAGTTTTTAATTTTATAAAATGAATGTATTTTTAAATATAAAAATTTAAAAAGAAAAACAAATTTTATAAATTAAAAATAAAGAATTAAAACTGAAATTATTTTTACAAACAAAAGACACATTAAAAATCTCTTTTTTTATTTTAGTTGATGGAAAGACTATTGAACCCTAAATGCAATGTCTTTAGCCATCTAGTTAATTAACTAGTTTAGCTTTAAATATCTTTAACTATATTTTTAAAAAATAAAAATTTATTACTCTAATTTGTGTTTGTAATTGTAAGTCTTTCTTTGATATTTAAATTATTGCGATGTCTCTCTTTATCTTTATTTTCAATGCATCTTCCACCATCTTTTTTAGTATAAAATTACAATTTTATCCCCCTCAATCATGTTTTTTGGCTAATGGTCTCTATTAAAACAATGAAAGGGAAAAAAAAAAAGCTACCCCAAAATTCGATGCTTCACCCAAGACAGAGAAAAATCTCTAACCTAGTAGTCCCTAACCACCTTCGCCACGAACCATAACCCATCATCAACCCCCTGCAATCCTCAACCAACCATCGTTGTGACCCACCATCTACCTTCCTCAACCATTGCGATAAAGAGCTAATCACAACTAGAACTAGCTCTGTGGATGTAGTGTTAGAAAATTTACTATGGTGAAAATTATTATCTGAAACATAAGATCATTCATGTTGACTCACCAATAAAGAAAGATAAAGATGTGGAAGCATACCTAAATCCATAATGTTTAATTGTTATTTAGAGCCGTGTGATTGGCCTTCCAGATCAACATGTATTTATCAAAGAACCCTTCAACTTTTCTTTGTAACCTATCTCTAATAATGGGATATCAGAAGATAGAAATTGAAAGATACATGATATGTACGTGTGATCTGAGGACCATAACCACCATATATATAAATAACTTTCAGTTTTCTTTAGTATTTTTATTTTGCCCATCATAAAATATAAATTATTCCTTAGGTCTCTACACATTAAATACCCACAACCTATTAGATACATTAAAGCCCAAATTACCGAAAACTTAATTGACCACTTTTAATTAGATTTAACTTTGTTTGACAGTCTGCATCGCATAATTATTCACATATAAGCCAAATGTTGGATTAATGATCCAACAATCTCCCATTTGGACTATATGTGTAACTTTATAATCATAGTTTGTAAAAATAACCAAATGAGCTCAAGTTTGTTGTCATTACTAAAATGTATTTTTTAACCAATCTAATCCATTAATCATACCAACATATATAGGATCAAATCAGCCTTCGTTATATCTGTCATAACTCAACCCACCAATGGTCATGTATGCCAATATAATTGAATGATATACATTATTATGTGGATGTGTAGCATGGAAATTTCATATAGTGTGATATTAACATGCATATTTTCAAATAGTCCACCCTTAAACCTTAGTGAGACCAAGCCATACCAAAATCAGAGTGTGAATAAACCAAAAAATGTATTTCTACAAAAAATAACCTTAAATATCTATAAATTGAAATAATTGAAAAATGTCTATAAAATAATTTAAAATTATAAACTCCTACTAAAATTGAATATCATTAATAGACATAACACCCATATGAACAATGTGCTCATAAAGCTGTTTGGGTGGTAATCCCTTAATAAGCGGATCCACAATCATGGAGTTTGTACTAATGTGCTCTATAGACAACTATCCACTTTGAACTCTTTTACAACTAGGAGCTTGATATATATATGCTTTGACTTCGTCAAGCTCTTATTGTTACTGGAATATAGAACTGTTGACTTATTATCACAAAATAACTTAAGTGGCCTTTTAATACAATTTACTATGTGTAGCCCTATAACAAAATTATGTAGCCATACTTTGTGATTAGATGCCTCATAACATGCTGAAAATTCTACTACCATGGGAGAAGAGGCTATAAGCGACTATTTAGCACTCTTCCAAGAGATGACACCTTAAGCTAGCAGATAGATAATGCCCAATGTAGATTTCATACTATCTTAGTATTTAGCAAAATTATAGTCAGTATAGCCAATGATCTCAAGCTGATCAAATCTTTGATATGTGAGCTTGTAGTCTTTTATTTTCTATAAGTATCACAAGATCCATTTAGCTGCTTTCCAATGATCTATTCCCATACTGCGTAAGTATCTTCCTAATATCCTAATAACTTACACAATATCCAGACGAGTACAAATATGAGTATACATTAGACTCCTTACTATTAAAGCATAGGAATTTTCTACATTTCCTTTTCCTCAAAATTATTCTTAGGACACTAATTTAGACTAAACCTTGTCTCCCTTAGCCATGGGGATATCACCTGCTTTGCAATCCTGTATGCCATATCTTTTGAGAACCTTTTCAATATAGCTCTTTTGTGATAATCCAAGACCATCTTGAGAGCGATCCTAGTGTATATGAATACTTAATACAAAAGATGTGTCACCAAGATCTTTCATCTTAGAATTCTTAACTAGAAATCTCTTAGTTTTGTGTAACAAGTCTATATCATTGCTGGCAAGTAAGGTGTCATCGACATATAAAACCAAAAAAACATGTTTGCTTTCACATAGCTTATGGTATATACAATCATCGAATAAATTTATATCAAAACCAAATGACATGATCACTTGATGACACTTGAAATACCATTGTCGGAATGCTTGTTTGAGTCCAAAAATGAATTTTTTCAATTTGCAAACCATATTCTTTAGGTATCTTGACACAAAGTTTTCTGACTATACCATATAAATTGTCTCGTCTATGTTACTACTGAGAACACTTATTTCACATCTATATGATGTAACTCAAGATCAAAATGTGTCACCAATACCATTATAATCCTAAAAGAGTCTTTCGAAGAAACCAAAGAAAAAGTCTTTTTATATTCGATGCCTTATTTTTGTGTAAAACTCTTTGTAATAAGATGAGTCTTGTATTTTTCCACACCATTTTTTGAATCCTTCTTAGTCTTAAATATACATTTTTAACCAATGAGTTTCGGACCTTCTGTTAATGGGATAATATTCCACATGTCATTGTCCTTTATGGACTTAATATCCTTATTCATGACATCAATCAACTTTTGAGAGTTATAACTTTCCATAACTTAACGAAAGTTTATAGGATCATCCCTCATCAATCAAATGTATATCTCATGTTCTTGAAGAAATACAATATAGTCATCTAGTATTGTATTTCTCCTCTCTCTAGTGGATCTCCTTAATGGAATAGGTTCTTGAGATGTCAAAGTTTGTTCTTCTGGAATAATTTCTTAAATGGGAGGTTTTTTGACATTGTCTTGATATGTTGTATCTTAGATAAAGTTAGGAATGTGATACTGATTAATGCCAATGATACATGTGGGAATATCAACATATTCATCTTCAAAGACAAAGTCCCTAATCGTATCTTCCCTCGCAAACTCAACATCCTCAAAGAATCGAGCTTTTTCTGATTCAAAAATCAACTTAATTGTGGGATCATAAAACTTATACCCTTTGAATTTCTTAGAGTATCTAATGAAATAGCAACTCACCATCCTTGAGTCCAACTTCTTTTCATTAGGCCTATAAGGCTTTGCCTCAGCTGGACATTCCCAAACATAAAAAATGCTTTAAATTAAGCTTTTTCTCCATCCAAAGTTCATAAGGGATTTTGGCAGTTGCTTTAGTTAGAACTCTATTTAGGATTATATGCTGTAGTCTTAAGTGCTTCTTATCAAAGAGATTCTAGTAAGGTAGAATGACTAATTATACTCCTTACCATGTCCTTAAGTGTTATGTTTCGTCTTTCAGCAACACTATTTATGGTCAGTTAACCTTGCATGGTGTACTGTGGGACGATACTACATTCCTCTAGGAACTTAGCAAATGGTCCTGGACGTTATTCACCTGAACGATCATATCTGTCATAGTATTCACCACTACAGTCACATCTAATGGTTTTAGTCCTTTTGTTGAGTTGGTTTTTAACTTCAGTCTTATAAGTTTTGAACGTGTCCAGTAACTATGAATTTTCATAAATGAGATATATATAGCTATATTTGGAAAAATCGTCTATGAACGTTATAAAGTATTGTTGACAATTCCAAAAAACCGTAAGAAATGGCCCACAAATGTCTATATGTACAGGTTCTAAAACGTCTAGGGTCTTGTTAGTTTCATATCTCCTTTTATTAGTTTTTTTTCCTTTATACAGTTAACACAAATATTATTATCTGTGAAATCTAAGGGATCTAGAATTTCGTCTCACACAAGTCTCTCTATTCTCTATTTAGAGATATGACCTAATCTCTTGTGCCATAATATAGTTGAATTCTCATTCGTTAATTTTTTATTTGTACCTTGAGTACTTAAATGTCAGGATTTATTAAAATAAGACAATAATATCTATTAAATATAAATTATCATATACTAACAAAGAATCAGAATCAATTAATTTTCAATCATGAAATAAAATGAATGTTCTATTCTCAAATGAACAAAAATAATCAAATTTGTCCAAAGCAGAAATAGAAATCAAATTCCGTCTAAATGATGGTACAATAAATGTTTCATTAAGATCCAAATAAATTATAGTCTTTAATAATAATAGAAAATTTTCTATTGCCTGAACTTGCACTGTCTTGCCATCGCTTTTGTATGTATCTTTCAACATATTTTGGTTTTCAATAACTCAGGCAATCCTACATAGATACACTAATATGAATTGCTGCAATAAAATCTATCTACTATGTGTGTCTAGAAACTAAAGTTAAATTAACTTCAAAACAAATCAAATTAAGAAGTATACATTTCTTAGCATGTCGTGCGTGATAGTTGATTCATTGCTTCTTCTTATGCCCTTAAGCTCCACAAAAGAAACAACCAATACCTTCTGATTCATTTGATTTCTTTTGGTGTAATTTCTTTTGAGATGTTGTATCTGTAGCTTCTTTATATTTCTTTTCTTTTATTTTCCTTATTCTTAGAGGTTGAGACTAGATAAGCACTTTCTGCCTTATCTTACTTAAGCATTTTCTCTTTCTAAACATAGTGTGAAATAAGTTCATTCAGAGACCAAGTCTTTTTCTGTCAATTATAACTTACCTAAAACTAGTTAAATTGTGCCAAAAAATATATCAAAATCAAATACACTAGTAAGTCCTCTGAGAGTTCAAGGTTAAGTGCTTTCAATTTAGAAGCAAGATAAGACATCTCTAGGGTGTACTCTTTTATATTTCTTTTTCCTTTACACCTTATTGAAATTATACTTGTCAAGAGTGTACGAATTTCAGCCTTTTCATTCTTGAAAAATCTCTTTTCAATATCTGCAAGGAACTCTTTAATTGTAGTTATCTTTTCAAATATTGTGCCCCTGAATGCTTCTGGAATGGCTTTCTTCATGATCATTATACACATGCGATTTGATTTCTCCCACCTTTCTATATCTCAAAAGAGGTACTTTTATTGATAAGAGTTGGGGGACAATCAGCCCTTAACATAACGTCGAGATCCATTACTCCAAGAACAATTAAGAAATTCTCTTTCCATAACTTTAAGTTTAAGCCATTTAGCATAGTGGTAGAATTGATTGCAAGAGTCATAACTAATCAGATAACAACAAACAAACAAAACAAGCTCATATAAGTCTCAAAGCAAAAATAAATTCAAAGTAGCAAACCCCATCTCAAGATATTGGGCACTTCATTAATATTTTGCCTTTGAACAACAATTTTAACTTGTAAGTGAGATCTTGTCGCAATAATCAAATATCGATAATAAGAATATATCAAACAACAAATCCTTCTTTGGGTCAATTTATTGTTTACATGTAAAACTGAATAATGATCACACATTTTTTTATTACAGGTATCCATATAATTATGTTAAATATTGATCTTCTTTTGAGCCGATGAATATTCACATAAGTTGTACATAGCCTTTTATGTTTCAAAATAAAATTAATTTCCACAAGAGAAGTTACTTTGGTGATATGTTGTGTCAACTAATTCATCTATATATATAAAATGCCAATATTTGAATTCAAAATTACACCAAAATTTATCCTTAATTAAATTTTTTTTATCAAAGTCAAGTCAACGATCAAATTCAACTGTTGACTCTTGTTGACTGGGTTGGGTCTAGAATGGGTCGGATTAACCTAACTTGAATCTTATACTAGACTTAATTCCCAATCAGCCCTAATTTTCTTCCTTTTTTTGTTTTAACTTTGCACGACGGTCACGACCATTGCTGTTTCTTATTTTGAATAGAATTATTCTTGAATTCAATATCACCAAACCCTATTTACTAAATTCAAGAATACCTAAAACAAAATTAATCCCTAATTCTTTATTTGTTCTCAATGATTCAAGAGGCTTTGATACTAATTGTTATAAAATTTACTGTCACGGCCCCAAATGATGGAACACATGACCGGCACGGCATAAGGGTTTCTCCCTAGCCGCAAGCCTAACACATAGCATGCACAAACATCCAGCACACAATCCAGAGTACATAATAAATATAACTGGCCACATACGCCACATCCAATATAAGAAAATACTGTATATATATATATATATATATATATATATATATATATATATATATATATATATTTCATGAATCCAACATCCTTGATTCAACTTGGCCCATGGCCTCATAGTACAAACATTATTATAAAACTTAAAACCATTTTTCAAACAACACAAGAAGCGAGGATCCTGCCTGTAAGTTCATGGAGACACACTAGACATAAACTTAAACTATACAACCAATACAACGGAGTCTTGCCCAAACTGGGGCTCACCAATGCTATATTTAGCCTCTTATGGAGCTGTAGCTGGATCAGTGTTTCTTTGACTATCTGTGGGGAGAAAACAGAAGAGGGGTGAGATTACCACATCTCAGTGAATGGGTAAATCATACTATAACAGAAACAGGGCAAACTAAGCACGAATATTTCGCAAGTAATTAAATAATTGAAATCAAAGTATAGAAAACATTAAACATTTAACCGTAATTTATTGAAAGAATGCTAAACAGTTCAAATGATAAATCAGGATTAAATCAATAACTGTAAGCAAATCAATTATGCATGGTAAGTAATAAATGAAGATACTTATGCAAGAACAATGATGAATGAGGTATTTTAGAAATATTTAATCTTTGTAAGAAAATGCACTAATTTATTGGAGTTCTTTCCTGACAGATCATCATCTTCCCCCAGCACATAGCAAGGGAGGGGTAATCACTGTAGGCGTAGACATAAGTCCACCCTAAATTTCTCCAAGCACATAGCAATGGGTATGGCAATCACTGTAGGCATAGACATAAGTCTACCCTAAATCCCTGTGTCTTAGGCAATCATATGCCCGTCACAGTATCCTAGGCCGAAGCCTTAACATGATCATGGTGCACCAGGGCTAGCACTACCTGCGGCTAGCTAACAGTGATCTAAAAGGGTCCCTCCAATAGAAAACATTTGAAATATGCTATTCAAAGAGTTTAAAGTAAAACATTTCAATAACATTACAATAAAGCTATAATTCTCCATCTAGCTCTTTTCATGCATAAAATTCTATTCTAAAATATATCTCCTCCATGAATTCCCATGGAGACCTTTAAAACATAAACTTTTCCTTTTTAAACATAAATCGTCCGTAGACGTTACATAGATACTTATCATGCATCAAATCACTTCATGGCTAACTTAGTTCATTTCTATGACTAAGTTCGCATTTCTATAAATCTAGCTCAAATGGAGAATTAATAGTCTAGATGCTTGCCCTGCATACCTAGGGTTCAACTAGGATTGAAATTTACAATTTCTAACATAGTTGGAACATATTGGTTTTCAAAGCGATAAAACAATTTAACATACATTCCAACTAGTTAAAATCATACTAGAGAGTTATAAATCAAATTCCTAAAACATGCGCTATAGTATGAAAAACCCACTCACCGTACTAGAAGTCCAACAACGAGAATTTCACCTCGTGGTGGCTCAACAACCTAGAAAATATAGACATAATATGAAAATTAGATAAATTCTAAACGTCACTATTCATGCCGGAAAACACTATTCACTCACCGAAAAATACTATTCATGCCGAAACCTAAAAACCCTATATTCAAGTATAGAAACTAATTCTAAGACTATCTACGGGAAGAATTTCGGTAAAAACGAAGCTTAAAACGCAATTGGACAGAGTTTTACCTTTGGAGGTACTATTCACGCGATTTTCCGACGACCTTCCGGCGAAATTGATTGGTGGGTTTTGAAGTACTCGCTGCCACGAGTCCAATGGTCCAGACGGTTCGTCAATCAGAGGTCCGTAGCTCCAGATAGGAGGGTTTGAAAATTGAAGGGGAAAATGGAAAATGGGGGGGGGGGGGCTGCGTTTTTTTCCTTTCTGCTTCTCTGGTACTCGAGACATATATGTGCAGCGCTACAGTAACTCTTTTTTTTTTAAAATAATAATAATTATTAAATAATTTATAATAGGATTTTCTTTTATAAAAATTCATATAAATTCCGTTTTTCATCATAAAATATCCCAAAAATTTCTAAAAATTTCCTTTCTCATAAACTTTTAGTTAAACTCTTAGATCATAATTTTTCTTGATAAAAATCGTAATAAAACAAATTTCTAAACAAATATTTTTATTCATATTAAAAAAAAGAGTATTTCTAAAAATACCATAAAAATTCAATAGAAGCCGGTATAATTATTTTAAACAACACAATACTTCTTTTACTTAAAAATTCACTTACTTTTAACAAATCATAATTATTTCTACATAAATAAAAATATATTTGCTTATAGCGCGCCAAAACATAACTTCTAATATTTTTTTTATTCTTTAATTTATGTAATATATATACATATTTTCTACAATTCTTATCTCTATTGTCAAAATTTTCTTTTTTATTTTAAATTTCCTTTTCGTTAAATTTTACGGTTATTACATTCTTCCCCCCTTAAAGAAATTCGGTCCCCGAATTTTACAAAAACCAACAACATGAAAACATATTACTACTCTTGGAACAGCTGTGGATACTTCTCTCTCATGACATCTTCTACTTCCCACGTAGCTTCCTCTTTGGAATGATTCTGCCAGATCACCTTTACTGTAGGGATATCCTTAGATCTCAACTTTTTCACTTGTCTATCAACAATGGCCACGGGTTTCTCTTCGTAGGCCAACTTGTCATCCAAAAAGATTTCTTGCGGTTGAATCACATGAGATGGGTCGGGTAGATACTTCCTCAACATCGAGACATGGAAGACTGGATGCACTTCACTCAACCCAGGTGGTAGGGCTAGGCGGTATTCCACTACTCCTACCCTATCCAGAACTTTAAAAGGTCCAATATACCTCGGGCTTAACTTCCCTTTCTTACCAAACCGCATGATTCCTTTCATGGGTGAAACTCTGAGGAACACGTGATCGCCTAGAGAAAACTCCAACTCCCGACGCCTATGGTCCACATAAGACTTCTGACGACTTTGTGCAGTTAAAAGCCGTTCCCTTATCAGCTTAACCTTCTCTATGGAATCTTGCACCAAGTCTGGCCCTAGCAGCTTGGCTTCTCCAACTTCAAACCATCCAATGGGAGATCGGCATCTTCTCCCATAAAGAGCTTCAAAAGGTGCCATCTGAATACTGGCTTGATAACTGTTGTTGTATGCAAACTCAGCTAATGGTAGGTACCCTTCCCAACTACCACCAAAATCTAATATACATGCTCTAAGCATATCCTCCAGAATTTGAATCGTGCGTTCTGACTGGCCATCTGTTTGGGGATGAAAAGCGGTGCTTAGATCCAACCTCGTCCCCAAAGCTTCTTGAAAAGCTTTCCAAAACCTTGCCGTAAACTGTGGTCTTCGGTCAGATATGATGGATACAGGGACTCCATGTAATCTGACGATCTCATTCAGATACAGGTTTGCATACTGAGCCGCATTAAAGGTAGTCTTCACTGGTAAGAAGTGGGATGACTTGGTTATTCGATCCACTATCACCCATACTGAGTCATAACCCTTAGGAGTCCTTGGTAACCCTGTAACGAAGTCCATAGTGATTCTTTCCCACTTCCACTCTGGTATCTCAATCTGTTGGTGCAAACCGACAGGCTTCTGGTGTTCAGCTTTCACCTGCTGACAAACCAAGCACTGAGCCACAAAATCTACTACATCCTTCTTCATTCCATTCCACCAATACAAGTTCTTGAGGTCACTGTACATCTTATTCGTTCCTGGGTGGATAGTATAGGCTGATTGATGTGCCTCTTCCAAAATCTGCTTCCTCAAGTTATCCACATCGGGTACACACAAGCGCTTCCCATATCTTAACACTCTTTCAGTATCCACGCTGAATTCAGAAGTTTGATTCTTCCTGGATTCATTCTTGAGCTTGCACTGCTTGGCATCCTTGTCCTGATCTGCCTTAAGCTGCTCAACCAGTGGAGAGTGTAGTTGCATGTGAGCTAACAACACCCCTGGCTCCTTCACTTCAAAACGTATCCCCTCACTTTCTAGCCGATGAATATCCCTTATCAACGGCCTCCGGAGTAGGGTGATATGGGCTAGACTCCCCATTGATTTACTGCTCAAAGCATCTGCTACCACATTGGCCTTGCCTGGGTGGTACAAGATAGTGCAGTCATAGTCCTTCACCAACTCCATCCATCTTCTCTGTCTCAAGTTAAGATCTCTTTGTTGAAAGATGTACTTGAGACTCTTGTGGTCCGTGTAAATCTCACAGGGTTCACCATAGAGATAGTGTCTCCAAATCTTCAAGGCAAAAACCACTGCCGCCATCTCCAGATCATGAGTAGGATAGTTCTGTTCGTGCTTCCTAAGCTGCCTAGATGCATAGGCTACAACATGACCATTCTGCATTAACACACAACCCAATCTCACCCTTGAGGCGTCACAGTATACTGAGTATCCTCCAGTGCCCGTTGGGATAGTTAGAACTGGGGTTGTGGTTAGCCACTTCTTCAAGGTCTGGAAACTTTCTTCGCATGCATCCGACCATTCAAACTTAACTCCCTTCCTGGTTAATCTGGTCAAAGGAGCAGCAATCCTGGAGAAATCCTTGATGAACCTCCGATAATACCCTGCTAGACCCAAAAAACTTCGGATCTCCGTCACACTAGCTGGGCGAGGCCACTGCTGTACTGCCTCTACCTTCTCGGGGTCTACTTGAATGCCGTCCTTCGTGACTACATGCCCCAGAAACATAACATTGTCCAACCAGAACTCACACTTAGAGAGTTTGGCATACAACTGCTGATCCCTCAAGATCTGCAGAATGACCCGTAGGTGCTGTTCATGCTCCTCATGGTCTTTAGAATAAACCAATATGTCATCAATGAACACGATGACAAACTGATCCAAGAATGGCTTGAACACCCTGTTCATCAAGTCCATAAAAGCAGCTGGTGCATTAGTTAGTCCGAAAGACATAACCAAAAACTCATAATGACCATAACGGGTCCTAAAAGCCGTCTTGGAAATATCTTCCTTCTTAATCCTCAACTGATGATACCCTGACCTCATATCAATCTTGGAGAAACATTTCTCTCCTTGAAGTTGATCGAACAGATCATCAATCCTGGGTAAAGGGTAGTTGTTGCGCACTGTTAGCTTATTCAATTGCCGATAGTCAATGCAAAGACGCAAAGACCCGTCTTTCTTCTTCACAAAAAGGATCGGAACACCCCATGGAGAAGTGCTCGGTCTGATAAAGCCCTTATCTAACAAATTCTGCAACTGACTCTTTAGCTCCTTAAGCTCTGTGGGTGCCATCCTGTAAGGCGGTATAGAAATTGGTCGAGCCTCTAGAATAAGGTCGATACCAAACTCTATCTCTCGTTCATGAGGTAATCCTGGCAACTCTTCTGGAAAGACATCCAGGAATTCTCTTACCACTTCCATTTTGTCTACATCTGGTACCTTCCCATCCACATCTCTAACATATGCCAAGTATCCCTAGCATCCCTTCTTCAACATCTTTTGAGCACCCAAGGCTGAAATCAGGTTACTTGGAGCTTTACTTCGGTCACACTAGAACCGGAAAGGAACTTCACTTGGAAAGTTGAACTTGATTGCCTTCTCATAGCAATCCAAGGTAGCATAGCATGCTGCCAACCAATCCATTCCTAGGATGACATCAAAGTCGACCATGTCTAGGATGATCAAATCAGCAGATGTCTCCCTATCACCCACTGACACTTTACATGACTTGCATATATACTCTACTGGCAAACAATCATCGACCGGGGTGGTTACAAAGAAAGGGGCATTCATCCTAATCGGATCTTTACCCAAACTCTTAACAAAACTAGGGGAAACATAGGAATATGTAGATCCAGGGTCAAACAAAACATATGCTTCATGTAGACAAATCGAAAGAGTACCTGTCATGACCGCATTTGAAGCTTGTGCATCCTGTCTGGTAAGAGCAAAAATCCTCGGTTGACCTCGGCCTGCTTGGCTTTGACCGCGGCCCATCATCCCTCTACCAGTACCTCTGCTACTTGCTTGGCCCGGTATAGTCCTTATAGGCTGAGCTGCCACTGGGGTTGGTAGTAAAGCCGGTCGAGTTGGCCCTTGGCTTGAGCCATACAACTGGGGACAATCCCTCTTCATGTGTCCAGGTTGGTTGCAATGATAGCAAACAATCATGTCCCTGCGGCACTGACCAAAATGATGGTTGCCACAAATAGGGCATTGTGGCCTGTTCTGCTGAATGGCTCTTGATCCTGGTTGACTCGGATACCTGGTGTTTCCTTGGTTAAGACCTAGCCTACCACTCGCATCTGGTCTCTGGTTGGGGTTCCCAACATTCTGTGGTGCTGGGCGCTGCTGGCTCTGGAATCGGGGTCCTTGGGAATGAGAACTTTGCCCTCCTTTGGAGCTCCCGTCTCTATCCCTCTTTCTCAGCTTGGCACTCTCGACATCAGTCAAATGCCTAGTCTCCATCATTCTTGCACAGTCCACAGCCTCTGCATAGTTCGGGAATTGCTTCATCTGGGGTGCCACTGATTTAAACAATGCTGGCATCAACCCCTGGATAAATTTCTTGATCATGTCCCTTTCAGTAGGGACCATGTGCGGTGCATACGGCATCAGCTGTGTGAAGCGGTAGTCATACTCCGTGACTGACATACCGGAAGTCTGCTTCAATTCCACAAATTCCTGACACTTGGCATCTCGTATACTCTGAGGCACAAACCTCTCCATGAAGACTTCCTTGAACTCTGGCCATCTCAAAGGTGACGCTATAGCTCCCCTTCCGCGCATCATGGTCTTGAACCATACCTGCGCTATACCAGACAACTGAAAAGATGCCAACTCTACTGAGCGGATCTCTGAACACTTAAGAACCTCGCAGATCTTCTCAGTATCCTCTATAAACTCCTGAGGATCTTCACTAACCAACAACCCCTTGAAGGTTGGCGGTTTCAGCTTCAGGAACTCAGATAGTTCCACTTCCCTCTCAGCGGGTCTTGCATGCCGCTCCACGGACCTAACTGGTTCTGGAACGGAGGTAGTTGTTTCGGGCTGTTGCGGGTCCCTTCTATCTTGCCCATCCCTTCTTTCAGCTAAATTTTCTATTGCCCGCTGCATACCTTGCATGGTTACCAGCATCTGGGCTATCACATCATCCCGAGGGTGAGAAGACATTTCCCACGCCCTGGGAGTCTCAGCTTGCTCACTTCTTAACTCAGCTTGTTCGGCTGCTTCAGCAGCACTTACACCCCTGCCACTGCCTCTTGCACTGGCTCTAGGTCGGCCTCTGCCACGACCTCTACCTCGGCCTCTACCACGACCTCTACCTCGGCATCTAGGCACGGGTACTGCGGACTGAGCAGACTCTTCAGCCATCTGCTCTTGAACCGCGGGTTGCCTAACCTTTGATCATGTTCTTGGTGGCATTTCGCTATAAAACAGAAATAGCCCAACCATCACTTAACCATGCCAACATAGCATACTATAAACTGACTAACTTAAACAAAAAGACATCCTATCGAACCTCTTTAGCAGCACCGTGAGTATAAGCATGTCCGGATTCATACCCATACTCAAAGTCCTACCTAAAGGTCCGTTACTCCATGAACACAGGGAAACCTAATGCTCTGATACCAACTTTGTCACGGCCCCAAATGATGGAACACATGACCGGCACGGCATAAGGGTTTTTCCCTAGCTGCAAGCCTAACACATAGTATGCACAAACATCCAGCACACAATCCAGAGTACATAATAAATATAACTGACCACATACGCCACATCCAATATAAGAAAATACTGTATATATATATATATTTCATGAATCAAACATCCTTGATTCAACTTAGCCCATGGCCTCATAGTACAAACATTATTGTAAAACTTAAAACCATTTTTCAAACAACACAAGAAGCGAGGATCCTGCCTGTAAGTTCATGGAGACACACTAGACATAAACTTAAACTATACAACCAATACAATGGAGTCTTGCCCAAACTGGGGCTCACCAATGCTATATTTAGCCTCCTATGGAGCTGTAGCTGGATCAGTGTTTCTTTGACTATCTGTGGGGAGAAAACAGAAGAGGGGTGAGATTACCACATCTCAGTGAATGGGTAAATCATATTATAACAGAAACAGGGCAAACTAAGCACGAATATTTCACAAGTAATTAAATAATTGAAATCAAAGTATAGAAAACATTAAACATTTAACCGTAATTTATTGAAAGAATGCTAAACAGTTCAAATGATAAATCAGGATTAAATCAATAACTGTAAGCAAATCAATTATGCATGGTAAGTAATAAATGAAGATACTTATGCAAGAATAATGATGAATGAGGTATTTTAGAAATATTTAATCTTTGTAAGAAAATACACTAATTTATTGGAGTTCTTTCCTGACAGATCATCATCTTCCCCAAGCACATAGCAAGGGAGGGGTAATCATTGTAGGCGTAGACATAAGTCCACCCTAAATTTCCCCAAGCACATAGCAATGGGTATGGCAATCACTGTAGGCATAGACATAAGTCTACCCTAAATTTCCCAAGCACATAGTAATGGGTTTCCAAGCACATAGCAATGGGTATGACAATCACTGTAAGCATAGACATAAGTCTACCCTAAATCCCTGTGTCTTAGGCAATCATATGCCCGTCACAGTATCCTAGGCCGAAGCCTTAACATGATCATGGTGCACCAGGGCTAGCACTACCTGCGGCTAGCTAACGGTGATCTAAAAGGGTCCCTCCAATAGAAAACATTTGAAATATGCTATTCAAAGAGTTTAAAGTAAAACATTTCAATAACATTACAATAAAGCTACAATTCTCCATCTAGCTCTTTTCATGCATAAAATTCTATTCTAAAATATATCTCCTCCATGAATTCCCATGGAGACCTTTAAAACATAAACTTTCCCTTTTTAAACATAAATCGTCCGTAGACGTTACATAGATACTTATCATGCATCAAATCACTTCATGGCTAACTTAGTTCATTTCTATGACTAAGTTCGTATTTCTATAAATCTAGCTCAAATGGAGAATTAATAGTCTAGATGCTTGCCCTGCATACCTAGGGTTCAACTAGGATTGAAATTTACAATTTCTAACATAGTTGGAACATATTGGTTTTCAAAGCGGTAAAACAATTTAACATACATTCCAACTAGTTAAAATCATACTAGAGAGTTATAAATCAAATTCCTAAAACATGCGCTATAGTATGAAAAGCCCACTCACCGTACTAGAAGTCCAACAACGAGAATTTCACCTCGTGGTGGCTCAACAACCTAGAAAATATAGACATAATATGAAAATTAGATAAATTCTAAATGTCACTATTCATGCCGAAAAACAGTATTCACTTGTCGAAAAATACTATTCATGCCGAAACCTAAAAACTCTATATTCAAGTATAGAAACTAATTCTAAGACTATCTACGGGAAGAATTTCGGTAAAAACGAAGCTTAAAACGCAATTGGACAGAGTTTTACCTTTGGAGGTACTATTCACGCGATTTTCCGGCGAAATTGATCGGTGAGTTTTGAAGTACTCGCTGCTACGAGTCCAATGGTCCAGACGGTTCGTCAATCAGAGGTCCGTAGCTCCAGATAGGAGGGTTTGAAAATCGAAGGAGAAAATGGAAAATGGGGGGGGCTACGTTTTTTTCTTTTCTGCTTCTCTGGTACCCGAGACATATATGTGCAGTGCTACAGTAACTCTTTTTTTTTTAAATAATAATAATTATTAAATAATTTATAATAGGATTTTCTTTTATAAAAATTCATATAAATTCCGTTTTTCATCATAAAATATCCCAAAAATTTCTAAAAATTTCCTTTCTCATAAACCTTTAGTTAAACTCTTACATCATAATTTTTCTTGATAAAAATCGTAATAAAACAAATTTCTAAACAAATATCTTTATTCATATTAAAAGAAAGAGTATTTCTAAAAATACCATAAAAATTCAATAGAAGCCGGTATAATTATTTTAAACAACACAATACTTCTTTTACTTAAAAATTCACTTACTTTTAACAAATCATAATTATTTCTACATAAATAAAAATATATTTGCTTATAGCGCGCCAAAACATAACTTCTAATATTTTTTTTATTCTTTAATTTATGTAATATATATACATATTTTCTACAATTCTTATCTCTATTGTCAAAATTTTCTCTTTTATTTTAAATTTCTTTTTCGTTAAATTTTACGGTTATTACATTTACTTTGGTGAAAACCATCAACCAAGACACAAGATCATTCATGTTCACTCACCAAGAAACAAAGATAAAGATGCAGAAACGTATCTGAATCCATAATATTCAATCGCTGTTTAGATTTGTGCATTTTTCCTTCTAGATAAACACATATTTACTAGAGAACTCTTTAACTTTTCTTTGTGAAATATCTCTGATGATGGAATATCAAAAGATAGAACTGAAAGATACATAATGTGTTAAGTATGATCTGAGAACTATAACCACCATATATACAGATAACTTTTAGTTAAATTTGATATTTATATTTTACCCATTATTAAATAAAAATTACTCTTTAGATCGCTACACATTAAAGTCCCACAACCTATTAGATACATTAAAGTTCAAATTACCAAAAACTTAATTGATCACTTTTAATTGGATTTACCTTTATTTGACAGTTTACATCGCATAGTATTTTACATATAAACCCGACGTTGGATTAATAATCCAACATGTAGTGCTTTCACTATCTAGACTGCTTTTGTTTTAGTTCAAAAGCTAGCTACTATTCTTTGATAATGAAGTCAAGATCAAAAAATAAATGTTGTAATAACAATATGAAACTTAATTGTTGTAATAGTTTGATCGTTGAAAATCAATGATTTTGTGACAAAAACCTATTTTACAAGACTTAAATTGTCCAACAGAACTTTTAAAAGAGTAGTAGATTAACGTCTCTAAATTTTCAACACAATAGTTGTGTCCAAATGGACACTTAGATTATTATTAAAACAATTAAGTTTCAAATTATTATGACAACAATTTAGTTTTTAATCTTGTCATCATTATCAAAGAACTGCAGCCATCCTTTGAACCAAAACATAAGTAGTTTAGATGGTGAAAGCACTACATCCAAAGTGGCTAAAGAATTGTACTACAGTGGCTAGTTGTTGTTTGCTTTGTATTGTAGTGGCTAAGAGTGGCCAACAATAGGTCACATTGATGGTTAATTAGGGGTTGTAACTAGCCAACAATAGGTTGTGGGGTGTGCCAACAATGGCTGAATACTGATGAGTTTAATATTTTTCTTTATCGTGAGAGAAGCATGAAATTTTGGGATAGCATTTTTTACCTCTCATCATTCTAACAAAGACCCCTTCGGCCAAAAAATACTATCTTTGAGAGGGTAAAATCATAATTCTACACTAAAAGATTCAAACATTAGATTTAAGTGAATATTTTAATGTTAGAGTAGAAGATACAATAAAAACAAAGATGAGGAGGGATTGTAATGATTTAAAGATTAAGAAAAGCATATGATTGAAAGCATATATCAACAAACTACTATTTCACCTATATTTTATAGAACAAAAGTCGAGTCACAAGAAAGAGAGTTCTAAAGAGTAAGTGTTTGGTTTATTACCGATGGATTTCAATTTCCACTAAGGAACCAAATGCTATCACCTGTATTTGGTTTAATTAAAAAAAATATTCTATGAGACTTTAACAATTTTCCTTTTCTTAAGGGAACTATAAAGACATTTTTCACTAATAAACACAACCAATGCTGCTAGAAAATTAAAGGGAACCATAAAACTCTATTGTAGAAAATTAGGTTCTTCCAGTTAACACTCTACCACAGAAAGACAATGCATCCATGTTTATCTCTTATAATTTTTATGGTTTAGTTTAACAAAAGTAAGGGAAGGAAGAAGGTTACAACATACATCTAGTCTAAATGAATAATCTTAGAAAGCAAATTTTTACTTAGGAACAAGGTGAGGGCAAGAGAACACATGATTGAAAGAAACCTAAAGTAGAAAATATGGGAGAGGCATAAACTCCTTCTGTGTGATCAATAATGGTGAGGAAATATTTTTTCGCTGTTGTTAAAAAAGAAAGGAAAGGAAGAAAAAGTGATAAACTAATAAAATGTTTCTTTTGTAACCTAATGCTATCCACTACCTGTAGATTTCAATTTCCACTAGTAGGGAACCTAATGCTATCACCTATATTTGGTTCAATTAAAAAAAATTCTATGGGACTTTAACATCATTCTCTTTCTTCTATTTCTTTGATGAACTGAAACAGTCTCCTTTATCAATTAGGTTTTAAAAAAATTCCTCTTGTATTAGCTTTTTCCCAAAACAACACAAAATGGTGCCTTTTAATAAAAAGATGCAAAACCCATGCTCCGTGGTTTGTAAGAGCCAGGGTTTTTTTCATAAGCGTTCAATTTTATCTTTGTTTATACTACAGGTGAATTTCCTTAATATCTACAAATTTTATGTTTACTACTTTTACAGATTTCAACTAGATTTAAATATAAAATTGTTACAAATCCAACATCGTGATTTTGAGCATTAAATCTGACCTTTCTTCACTCATTGAGGCCTAACTCTCTCATATGAGGTTGGATTAAAGTGATTCCAGAGGGGTTTTAACCATAAGACACAGATCTACAACTTTTATATTGAAGACATCTTTTAATTTGACATAAATCGGGAAATACAAATTCATCCATTCAGACCATCGAATTTCATCCATCCAAAGTCAATTTTCAGCACAAAACATGTAATACATATGCATCCAAACATTTGCTCTACATGGATATTCATACGATCAATCCAATACATGTATAAGATACCTCCATCAACAGAAACTTACAGGTATACATACACACATATATCATCAAGATTTCAAGCTTCATAGTAAATTAATTTTAAACCTACCTTAAGAGCTCCTTGGATTCCTTCTTTTTAATGCCTTTCTCTCTTCTCTCTCTCTCTCCTTCTTCCTTCTTCCTCTTCTCCTTCTTGGCTACATTTTTTTTCTTTTGTTCCCTCTCCCCCTTTGATCAAATTATTGCATCTTATTCCCAATATATTAATAAAAAATATTCCTTCTAGAAGTTTACTCCTTCTTATTCTTTGCCCCTCATTTATCTAATTACTACAAGATTGCCATACCATTAGAATATGACTAACCCCTCGTCTAAAGCCTTGTTTGGCTTCCTTCAATTCCCCAAATAAAACTTAGTAGATCTTAGAGACACCTTTTATTCATAATTCTAGACCCTCTCTCACTACTTAATTCTACTCTAAGAGGTTAGAAAATTAGGGTTTCATCCTTCCTAGTTTTTCTCTTAAAAGGAGAATTAATATTTTTGCCCTATCCTTTGAACCTAGAAAATCATGCCATAACATAGAATTAATTGAGGGATGTTACATGGTTCATCCCTTAAGGGAACTATAAAGACACTTTTCACCAATAATTACAACTAATGCCACTGACAAATTGAAGGGAACTGTAAAACTCTTGCAGAAATTAAGTTCTTCTAGTCAAAACTTTGCCACAAGAATATAGTGCACCACGTTCATCTCATAATTTTTATGGTTAATTTAACAAAAGAAAGGGAAAGAAGAGGGATTACGACATACATCTAGTCTAAATGAATAATATGAGGAAGTACTTTTTTACCTGGGAGTAGGGCGAGGGCCAGAGAGCATAAGATTGAAAGAAACCTAAAGTTATAGGTACTAGAAAGGCATAAACTCCTTCTGCACGATTAACGATGGTAAGGAGAAGCTTTTTGTTCCCGTTAGTAAAAGAAAGGAAAGGAAGAAGGAATTGGTGTTAAACTAATAAAAAGTTTCTTTTTCCTTTTTAATATAAGAAAATAGGTGGCAGCATTTGGTCCCCTGAAGGTGGAAATTGAAGTCCAAAAGCCGCGGACCAATTACTTACTCTGTCCACTACCGGTGGATTTCAGTTTCCACCAATAGGGAACTAAATGTTGCCACCTGTATTTGATTCAGTTAAAAAAAAATTCTATGAAACTTTAATGCCATTCCCTTTCTTCCATTTCTTTGGTAAACTAAAATGCTCTCCTTATCAATTAGTTTAAAAAATATTCCTTTTGTAACAACCTTTTCCCAAAACAACACAAGATGACACATTTTACCAAAAAGACACAAAATCTATACTCTATGGTTCATCTCTTAAGTGTCACGCCCTAATTTAATGGAACGTAATTGACACGAATAATAGATAACTTTATCCTTATTTTATTGTATACATGCTTTAAATATATCACATAATAGGAGTAAAACATACGTTCACAAGATTTTAGTATAGCCAAATATACATGCCAAGTCTACACTTATCAATATTACAGTAGAAACAGGGATTCTGCCTGTGGCATTCAGAGCATATTTTAGAGTATAAATACAGAATAATTTAAATACTGTGAGCCCTAAAAACAACATAGGCTCACCACGAGAGTATGGCTCCTAATTAATCACGTAGCTATAGAACTAAATTTTGTATCCTTATCTGAAAAATGTATAAATATCATGTAGTGAGTTTGACAACTCAATGAGCAGATAATACCTCCTATGACCTCTTAAGTCAACAACATATGGATGTACTCATATTTTAAAATTTGTCACATAGAAAATATAGTTCGGAAGTACATCCATATGAGACCCGCATTTTACATATTCTCAAAACAAAGGATATTTAGATATCCAAAACTATATACTATACTGTATGATCATTAAACAAATGTTGTTATGCGTCAAAATATTTCACATGAAATCATTTGGAGGATCCTATATCAAAACTACCATATCAGAGTTCAAGCCTTTTCATACATTGGTGGTGTAGGATTTGCCTATACTTAATATCCCATCTAAGGTTTGCCCTACCACCATTCAAGAGGACACACGAATGGACTCTAATATAGGCAATTTTCCAAGCATACAGTAAGGGAGGGCAAATCACATATCATATAGTCGACATCTCACCTAAATAGGAGGCATCTCGCTCTCCTTCACATACCATATCGTTCAAAACAAAGGTTTTAATATAATATAGAATTTCAGTTTCAGTACAATTTCTTTATCAAAAATTTTTCAATCAAGGTAATCACATATACATGCCATTTTCAAAGGCAATCATATAGCTTTACATATTAATGCCATGTGCACAATATATTTTATTTACCATATGATGAGAAATACATTTAAAATCACATATTAAATTAGTTCAACAATCCATTTTCAAAATCATACTCTTCTTGAACTATAGGCCACATTGTAAAAAATCAGATAATTTAATTTATTTCAGAGACATATAAAAGTATAAATAATTTGTAAATCATAGAAAGAATTATCTACTCACAAAACCAAGGTTCAAAGTCGGATATCCTCAACTGTGGGGGTATTATTTACGGTCGGAATCACTATTTATGCTTGCCGTATTCACTATTCACGACGCACAAAAAGTTGTCAGATGGTTGAAAGTTTTCATATTCTAAGGTTTTTCCATCTCCTGAATCCATCTATGGTGTCAGATTTTCATTTTGAAAACTCTAACTATGAATTTTATAATTTACCTTCTTAGGGTTTCTCCTCCACTTTCTAGCAAATCTCTGGTCAAAACTCTAGAAATCAATCGGACAGATTAATAGTTCTCGTCATTTTGAATCTATTGGCAGTGTTGATGTCGAAATTCGAGGTTCGAAAATGTTAGAAATCTAGAGACTTTAAAATATCCAGGGGGACCATTCTGCAAAAATTTAATTTTTGAAGAAGGTCCTTACAAATTTTCGTTATTTACACTTTGACCCTTCAACTTTCAAAAAGTTACATTTTTGCCCCAAAACTTAAATCCTCATATTTTCTTCATAAATTTTCAAACAATATGATAAATAAATATATTTCCAATGGTATCTCTTTTTTTTAAGGTTATTACATTCTTTCCCCCTTAAAGAAATTCGGTCCTTGAATTTCATCTCCATATTTACAATAAAAACTAACCTCATGATTCAAAAAGATGTGGTTATCTGGTGTGCATGTCATCCTCTCTTTCTCAAATAGGCTCCTCAAAAGAGTGATTTTATCATATTACTTTCACTGTAAGTATTTCTTTTGAATGCAATTTCTTTACTCATATGTCCACTATCACTACTGGTTGTTCCTCATAAGTTAAATCTTCCTATAATTGAATTTGTGGGCACTGTATAAAATATGTAGAATCTGATAAGTACTTTCGTAACATAGACACATGAAAGACTGGATGGACATTACCCAATTTAGGTGGCAAAGCCAAATGATAAGCTATTAGGTCGATCCTATTAAGAATTTCAAATGGTCTTATGTACCGTAGACTTAACTTTCCTTTCATCCCAAATCTTACTACTCCTTATATAGGAGATATCTTCAAGAAGACATGTTCACCTATGGCAAATTCCAATGGTCAACGTCTATTATCAACATAAGCTTTCTATTTACTCTGAGCTGCTAATAACATTTCCTTAATCAATTTTACTTTGTCAAGTGTATCTTGTACCAAATAAGGCCCAAAAATCTTAGCTTCGCCCATCTCAAACCATCTGATCGAAGAACGACAACGTCTACCATATAATGCCTCAAAAGGGGCCATTTGTATACTAGATTGGTAGCTATTGTTATAAGAAAATTCAACTAAGAGTAAGAATATTTTTCAGTTACCTTGAAAATCTAGCACACATGTCTGAAGCATGTCTTCTAATATTTGGATGGTTTGCTTAAATTTTCCATCTGTTTAAGGATAGAAAGTAGTATTGAGATTTAACTTCATTTCCAAAGCTTTTTGGAAAATTCTCCAAAAACGAGCTGTGAACTGTGGTTCTCGATCAGAAATAATTAATATTGGCACTCCATGAAGTCTCACTATCTCATTTAAATACAACTTTGCATACTGAGCTACGTTGTATTTGGTTTTCACTGGTAGAAAATGTGCTGATTTAGTCAACCTATCAATGATCACCCATATTGAATCAAACTTTTTTTGTGTCCACAGTAGCTCTGTAACAAAATCTATAGTTATTCTCTCATATTTACATTCAAGTATCTCTATCTCCTGATGTAATCCAGCAGGCCTTTGATGTTCTGCTTTTACCTGCTGGTAAATTAAGCATCGAGAGACATAATCAACTATATCTTTCTACGTACCATCCTACCAATAAGTTTCTTTTATATCTCTATACATTTTAGTAACTCTAGGATAAATGGTATATATGGATCTATGGACTTCCTCTAAAAAAAATTTCTTGAATTCTTCTTTATCAGGTACACATAACCACTTGCCCAATCTTAAAATTCCTTCAGAGTCTACAGTAAATTCAATTTCACCGCCATTCTTCACCTCTTTAATTTTCTTGCATAAATAGGTATCCTCTTTTTGTGCCTTTTTCACCTGCTTAACCAAAGACAATTGAAATTGCATATGGGCCAATAGTATCTCAAGCTCCTTTGCTTCTAATACTACCCATGGCTTTCCAACTTATAAATTTCTTTAACCAACGGTCTCCTTACCATTGTGATATGAGTCAAACTACTTATAGACTTCCTACTTAATACATCAGCCACTACATTGGCCTTATCTGGATTATATAATATTGGGCAGTCATAATATTTAAGTAATTTCATCAATCATCTTTGTCTCAAGTTAAGATTTTTTTGTTGAAAAATGTATTTGAGGCTTTTATGATCTGTATAGATTTTGCATGTCTCACCATACAAATAATGCTTCCAAATTTTGAGAGTAAAAACTACTGATGTCATCTCCAAATCATGGGTCGGATAATTTTACTCATGTGGCTTAAGCTGTATGGATGCATATGCAATAACTCGACTATGTTGCATCAACACACACCCTAATCTAATTCTCAATGCATCACCGTATACCGTGTATCCTCCGGTACTTGAAGGAATAGACAGTATTGGCGCCATAGTCAAACATTCCTTGAGTTTCTTAAAACTTCTTTCACATTCATATGACCAGTCAAATTTTATTCCCTTCCTTGTGAACCTCATCAAAGGAGCAGCTATTTTTGAAAAATCTTTAACGAATATACAATAATAGCCTCCTAAATCAAGAAAACTACGGATCTCTGTAATTATCGTAGCACGTGGCCATTGCTGCACTGCTTGTACCTTTTTAGGATCAACTTAAAAACACATATTCAATGAGTTCAAAAATTTATTTTTAAAACTATACTCTTCTTGAACTATATGCCAGATTGTAAACAAATTAGGTAATTTAATTCATTTCAAAGACATATAAAAGTATAAATAAATTGTAAATAGAATCAATTATACATTTTAAATTCAAGAAGAGCATATGATAAGTCGTAGAAATAATTATCAGCTCACAAAACTAATGTTTGAAGTCGAATATCCTCAACTGTGGGGGTACTATTCATAGTCGGAATCACTATTTATATCTGTTAGATTCACTGTTCACAACGCACAAAAAGTTATCAGATAGTTGAAAATTTTCATAGCCTAAGGTTTTTCCACCTCCTGAATCTATCTATGATGTCTGATTTTCAATTTGAGAACTCTAAGTATAAATTTTAGAACTTACCTTCTTAGGGTTTCTCCTCCACTTTTCGGTAAATCTCCGGTCAAAACTCTAGAAATCAATTGGACATATTAATAGTTCTCATCATTCTGAATCTATTGGCGGCGATGGTGTCAGAATCCGAAGTTCAAAAATGTTAGAAATCTAGAAATAAGTTTTTAGGTTTTTTTAGAGAGAGAAATAGGGAGAGAGAGATTTCTTCTGAATTTCTAACTCCTTTGTGCAGCATAGATTTTAAAATATCCAGGGGGATCATTCTACAAAAATTCAATTTTTGAGGTAAGTTTTTACAAATGTTTGTTATTTACACTTTGACGTTTCAATTTTCAAGAAGTTACATTTTTACTCAAAAACTTAAATCCTCATATTTTCTTCATAACTTCTCAAACAATATGATAAATAAATATATTTCCAATGGTATCTCTTTTTTTTAAGGTTATTACATTAAGGGAACTACATAGACACTTTTCACCAATAAACCTAACTAGTGTTGCTAACAAACTGACAAGAGTCGTAAAAATCTATTATAGAAAATTAAGTTCTTCCAATCAACACTTTGCCACAAGAAGATAATGCATCAACGTTCATCTCTTATAAATTTTATGGTTACTTTAACAAAAGAAACGGAAGGAAGAGTGATTAAAACATACATATGGTCTAATTGAATAATCTCAATAAGCAAATTTTTACTTAGGACTAAGGTGACGGCGAAATCACATGATTGAAAGAAACCTAAAGTTGTAAATATAAAAAAGGCACAAACTCCTTTTGCGTGATGGATGATGGTGAGGAGAGGTTTTTTGTTGTCGATAATAAAAGAAAGGAAAGAAAGATGGGAACATGCTTAAACTAATAAAAAATTTATTGTATTTTTTTAACGAAGAGCATCTCCAATGGTGATACTCTACAAAGTTGCTTAAGTAGGTCCCACGTTGTCATATCATCACTTTTTCCTTTAAGCAACTCTGTACTCTAATGGTGCAACTCTCAAAAGTTCACTAAATGGGTTCCACATGTTACTCCACATCTTTATATTTTATTCATATTTATTTAAATTTCAACTTAAAATATTAACTCATTTGTATTTTAATTTTAAAACAATAAATACTTTAAAAAACTTAAAACATATTAAAAATAATATAAATTTATTTCAAGTAATATTTTTTTATAACAATAATTAAAAATGATGAAAAATACATAATATGATATAACTAAAATAAAATTTAATTTTGGTTATTCTCACATCCGAAACGTTTCAAGATATACTCCACCAAGTCTCCTTGTAGTTGACGATAAATTTGTCTTTGATGAACAAGTGCTCTCCTTTGTAGGTATGTTGTAAAATCGGGACGAAAAACATTATATATTTTAACTGTTGAGATGTCATTGTCTAGATGATCATAAGAGTAATCAAAATTACCACCATATATGTGCTTTTCATCTTCAACGATCATGTTATACAATATGATGCGTGCATATATTATATGCTAGAGTGTATCCATATGCCAAACACGCACCAAGCCACATATTATAGAGAATCAAGCTTAGAACACTCCAAATACCCACTCCATATCCTTTTTTGTTGTTTCTTGATGTTGGGCTAACAATTTTATCTTTTCTCTTCGCGACATTGGGATGCTCTTAACAAATGTAACTCACTTTAGAAAAATACCATATGCTAAATAATACCCTATGTTATATTGGGTTCTATTCACTGTATATTGCACGTTGGAAGCTTGCCCATTCAAAACATCATTAAACACATTAGATTGGTTTAACATGTTGATGTCGTTGTTTGAACCCGTGATGCCAAAAAATGCATGCCAAATCTACAAGTCTTGTGATGCCACTACTTCAAGCATGATAGTGGGTTTTGAATGATCACCTCGACAAAACTAGTCTTTCCACGATACCGGAAAATTCTTCCATTCATAGTACTTACAATTAATAGAACCCAACATTCCAGGAAAGTCACTTGCCTCCCCAATCTACAATAAGCGTTCAATGTTGTTGTTGTTAGGCCTTCTTAGGTACTCAAAATCAAATACCTCATTCACACCTCGTACAAATCTCTCTAAATATTCCACTACAATGCTTTTGTCAATTCATACATAATCATCTACATTGTCAATAGGCGATCCATATGCTAATATACGAATAGCGGCAGTGCATTTTTGCAAGGGTTAAAGACCTATTTTACCAGTTGTGTTGACCCTCCTTTTGAAATACTCATCATGATTGCCAAGAGCTTCTACAATTTAAAGGAACACATGCCTTTGCATTCGGAACCTTCGTCGAAATTGAGCCTCTTTATAAACTGAATTTTTAGAGAAGTATTCAACGAATAATCGGTTATACCCTTCTTCATGATTTCAGTCTATAACCGTTCTTCTATGTGTACGCTTATTGGAACTGTCACCTTGTTGTTGCCTTCGCCTCTCAAGTGTTGTCCTCATGCATTCTTCTTAAAAGTTGTCCATAATTTCTGCTTCTATGAATTGCCACCCGAATATGATGCAATTGCTTGATTGGTTTGGATCCATTTGATGGATAATTTAGTAGTGTAAGTGGAGCACAATTTGATAAAAAAAATGAGAGAAGATTAAACAACTGAATGGTGTAAAAAAAATTTCTTATGTAAAGACTATAAATAGAGTACAACATAACGACTAGTTTGAATAATATTATTAAATTACATATCAATTTTAATTAGGTTACAACATTATCTTAACTAATTCCATGTGATTCTCTAATCATGTTACATAATGTTTTGTGATCTTGACGTTGTCTCTCTGTCATCCCAGATGTATCCTTGAAGAGGATCTTCAACTCCTTCAACTTCAACTCTTTCTCTTTTAACTTGTTTTCTTCATCCTTAACTCGTGCAAATTCTGCCATGATAGTCATTCTTTGCTTATGTTACCTAATTCCAAAAAAATTCAATTGGACAAAAATTTGGCTTAACTATGGGTACAATTGATGTTTATTGTTAATCGACAAGTGAAGAACTTATGGATGAAAAAAATCCCTATGGATAAGTTATCAGAGTCTGATTCGGCAGATAGGTGATATATTCTCTGGGTGAGTCTACGTTGCTTCCTAGACTCACGGCCTTTGAATTATACTGTGTTTGTATTCTAGAGTGCTCTGAACGCTATAGGCAGAATCCCCGTTTCTGTTATACTCTGATGTTTATAGACTTGATCTGTATATTGTGTATACATGAGAGATCTTATATGGATTTGTTCCCATGATAAACAATTGAATTATGTATCTTTCTGAAAAATATCTGATTGTAAAAATAATAATAAAAAAAAAAAATTATTTTACGTAACGTAAATTGGGGGCGTTACAAGTTGGTATCAAAGCATTAGGTTTCCTTGTGGCTAACAGAACAAAGAATTCTATAGTAGGACTTTGAGTATGGGTATGTAACTGCAGACATACTTATACTCACGGTGCTGTTGTGAAATTCTATAGTGTTATCCTCTTCTTCTTCTAACTCTTTTCCTTAGATATGCGAGGTTTAAACATCTATGCGTATATCCTAGATGGTACCTTTTATGTGTGGACTACTAGTTTAGTTTTTGAACTTGTTTTGACCAAAAGTGATAAAGAGAACCCTCTTAGAAAATTAGCTGAAAATAAGAAAATTCTATCCGAACACAAAGGGTATGGTTTGTTTGGATGTCAAGAAAGTTTGAATTGATTGTTTGATTTGCTTATGTGAAATAATATGATGAATGGCTAATATAATATTGATAGTGGGTTATGATGTGATCGAGATTGTTAACTCCAAGATAATGATTTGGAATAAAGTGAGTGTTTTGAAAATAGATTTAAATATCTTTTCGGATGGATGAGTTGGAACTTATGTATATAAATAAATTTGGTAAGATGTGGAGTATATTGAATTTGAGTGCAGAGAATCTATAAAGATAATATTTTTAATGATATATTTTTTTGATATAAAGAATTCGAGGACAATTTGGTTTTCAATAATATTATGTATAAGTATTATGATAAAGGAAGGTTTACTCATGGAAATTTAAAATTTAAGCTATGCAAAATGGGTAATTCATGTGAAGGGCTCTTGGATAGACAGTTGAATAAGGTGACAGTGTGGAATAAATACCCATTACCTCGTATAGATTATCTATTTGATCATATACAAGGTGCTCAATGTTTTTCAAAAATTGATTTGAGATATGAGTAACATTAATTGACGATAAGAGAAGAGGATGTACAAAAATTTTCTTTTAGAACTCATTATGGGCATTATGAGTCCTTGGTTATGTTATTTAGTTTGACAAATATCCTAACTGCATTCATAGATTTAATGAATAGTAATTAGGTCATCCCTAGATCAACTTGTTATTATATTTATTGATAATATACTAGAATATTTCAAAAGTTCAGAGGATTATAAGCAACACTCAAATATAGTTTTACCAACTCTAAGGGAGTATGGTTGGTAAAGATGATATCCAAGTAGACTCTAAGAAAGTAAAAGTGGTACAATAATAGCTACATTTTACTACATCTAAAGATGAAAATTCAAATCCAATTTGCACTTCCTGCGGTTGTCTGCCGTCCATTCTATTTGAGCCATAGTTGGATCAGGTACATGAACATATGCTTGTAAAGCATCAATCAACTCTTCAGTATTTGAAGCCGAGATGAGAATTCGTCGTGTTGAGTATGAGATGAACCTTTGTTCCACAGCATGATAAAAAAAAGACAACAAACCATCAAAGAAGTGGTTAACATTTAACAAACCTATCGGTTTGTGATGCATATTTAATTGTGTCCAAGAGACTATTTGAAAAATTTCTTTTAAAGTACCAACACCCCTTAGTAAGGCAATGAAGGCATCAGCATTGCTCATCATTCTAGCCATGCACTCATGCATGGAAGCTACCCTAAACTCTTCTCCAATTGTCTTTCCTATGATGTTAGATGCAGCTAGAGCTATAGGAATAATACCTAGAACTTGGCATCCTCCTACATGTACAGCTGTAGACACACACCCTATTAACCCACAGTTACCTCCACCATAGACTAAATGAATTTTTCTCCTAGCCAGTGCCATACCCAGGTTTTGTGCTGCTTTCACATACTCTCCATCTTTTCCAGGACTGGAACCACAAAAGACACAAATATTTTGAAATTGACGGAATGCAATTTCCTCCATAGCTGCACACACCCTAACTTTGAATATGAGAAGATAAAGATACTAATGTGTGTATTTATAGAACTCAGAGAATGTCATACTTATGGTAGCTATGTGAATAGGCCAGAAATAATTAGAACAGTATGTGAGTGATTGGTGGATATTAGCTAAATTAAAGGTGAAATTTTCAAAAATAACAACAAGTATGTATAAGTACAGTAGTTGTGATATTCACTCATATTAGGCATATAAAGAGAATAAGGTTAAGATATCACCATAAATTTATTTATTTTTCTTGTTGTCCTTGATGAAATATTGATGTCTTGATTCTTGTAGGAAAGTTGTAAGTGATAGGCGTAATTGTAAAAAAAAAATAGTTAAAATGCAAACACGTTAGTTGTTGAAGAGGGACAATCAAATGATTTATTTTGTTTTCCCAATGTTCTTGACAGTCGACTATCGATATTATTAAGTCGACTAACTATTTTGAGAAATTTTAATTTGGACTGATTATTTTATAGTTGATTGATTACATCTATTTTGAAGTAATCAACTGCATCCTACCAGTTAACTACATATTATTTAATTTTCACAGACTTTTATAAACTCAGAAATATTTTTTTTGTCATGTGCTATTTTTCCACCGAATACCAATAGATTTAAAGTACATTTTGCACGTATATTCAAACCTTGCGGCTGCCGATTTTTGCCGATATAACAGCTAGATTTTTGTTTACAGATTTTCAAAAATTACGGCCACCGATTTTAATTTTATTTCAATGCTTTGTCCAAATTTCTAACTTCCTATTTTGGTACCATGCTCTATTAAGTATTCCACATTTTCTGCTGCATTGTCCTACATTAATATTTGGTATTAAATGTATGATTCTTTTTTCATATTATAAGGAATGTTAATTTCTTTTCTTTGAAACTCAATTATTATGGTGTCCAATTGGTTAGTAGGTTAAAGCAATAGAGATTTTGAAAGGAGTGGACGGATGATGACCTTATGGTGTTTTGACGAATGTAATCAAGAGAATTAGTGGTGTTGAAGTTCTTGTAGAATAAAATATGGAAAGTAGGATTTAAATTAATCTTTGAACTCTTAATTTGAAAATATAGAGAATACTATGAGAATTCTGTCCGAAAATAATGTAAGTGATTAAGATATTTGTGTTAAAGGTTTATATTATGCTAAATTAAGTCTAGTATGTAGGATGTGAATTATGTTACAATTGAAAATTCATGTATGAGTAATTGTTAGGAAAAATCTTCTTGAAATGATTGGGTGAATTAAATGGGATTGACATAAGTTAGAATGAGGTACTTTTGGATATTATAAAGAAAGGTTTGAAATTTTTGATAATGAATTTATTGGTGTTAATAAAAGGGTATAGAGTTACTGTGATGAGGTAAGTTAGAATTGTTAGACATGTGCCAATGGTATATCAACGTTAAAAAAGATTTGTGGATTTATTATTGATTAATGAATTTTAGGATAAAAATAGATGATAGATTAAGATGATGATATTCATGGGATGATGTTGACATGTGAGAATCAAAGATAACTTGATAGAAGTCTGAAATAAGAAAAGATAATTATCCTAATATGGATGTGAATATATTCTTTTATGAGTGTGTTTTCTAATATTGATCCATAAATATATCCATGCGAGCTTGAGGATATAAAGTGAAATTGATTAGAAAAATAATAATTCAATACAGGCCAAAAGTCTAAAGGAATCATGCATGTTGAGCACTAAAAATTATTAATTGGTGACCACATATTTTTGAAGGAATCACCAATGACAGAGGTAATGAGGTTAGGAAAGAAGTACATATTAGATTCTTCTTATGTTACCTAATTCCAAAAAAATTCAATTGGACAAAAATTTGGCTTAACTATGGGTACAATTGATGTTTATTGTTGATCGACAAGTGAAGAACTTATGGATGAAAAAAAATCCCTATGGATAAGTTATATAGCAAACTCTGAATTATACCTTGATTTTATTCCCTACATGTGGTAGGATGGACTGAAATTCGGGGACCAAATTTCTTAAGAGGAGAAGAATGTAACATCTCATAATTTTTATTTTTAAATAATAATATTTTGTTATAAATAAATATATTTTTATTTGTTTAAAAATGATTATGTTCTGCTAAAAGTAAGTCTATTTTTAATTAAAATAATTATTATTTTGCTTGAAATAATTATATTGGCCTTTAATAAATTTTGTTGTATTTTTAGAAATATTCTTTCTTTTATTATGTATAAAGATATTTATTTTGTGATTTATTTTATTGAGATTTTTATCAAGAAAAATTATGATTTAAGAGTTCAACTAAAGGTTTATGAGAATGAGAACTTTTAGGAAATTTTGGGAGGTTTTAGGATGAAAAACAGAATTTATATGAATTTATATATAAAAAATTCTATTATTTAATTATTAAATAATAATTATTATTATTATAAAAAAATTAAAAGAAGAAAATGAGAGGGGAAGGGGGAGACGATACAACGGAAGGAGATGCGCAAATTTCAAAAAAAAATTGAGAAGATGAATAGTAAGTAAATAGTAACCTTCAACTTTTTCTCTAGATCTGGAGTGCCTATTAGTTTCCGATCTCAAAACTAAAGGTGTTACTGGATTCAGAACGGAGAATACTACGGTTTTGACTGATTAATTTTTCAAATTAGCCGTTGAATCGCCGTAGATCTGAAGTAGAAAATCTCATAAAAATGTAAACTCTGACAACTTAGCCGTTGAATCGCCGTAGATGGATTCAGGAGCTAATTAAACCTTAGGATATGAATTTTTCAGCTATCTGACAACTTTTTAGTCATCGTGAATAGTATTTTTCGGCGGTAAATAGTGACCAAACTTCCGGAGTCATTTTCTAAGTCTTTAGACCCTCCAAACACGTTTTTTAGTCTAATTGGTCAAATTCAGTTTCGAAAAAGTATATTTTTAGGGCTGTCCAACCAGGAGCTCTACCCTGTGAGTAGATAATTCTTTCTATGACTTGCCCCGTACTCTTCTTGAACTATAAATGTATTATTGTTTCTGTTTATAAATTATTTATACTATTATAAGTTTCTGAAATGTGTTAAAATATCTGTTATACTTACGAACTTGCACATAGTTCAAGAAGAGTATGATTTTAGAAATGAATGTTGGAACTCATTGAATATGTGGTTCTGAATGTATTTATCATTATTTGATAAAGTGAATATTATGTGCACAAGAAATTGATTTGTAAAGCTATATACTTGTGAAAATGATGCATATCATATTTTAAATGAGATTGAATGGCAAGCGTAAAGCTCATGGCGAGTTGTTTGATAAATATGACAAGTGTAAAGCTCATAGCGAGTTGCTTGATAATTTTACATGTATATATATGTATTGATGAATATTGGCTGGTTGTATGGCTTGTGATGGTACCGAATAGGGGACGCCCTATTAGCTTGAGTGAGCCGGGGGAGGGCCGCTCCAACCGGGTGACAGTGGTAATGTGAGAAGGCATGAGGATGATGTACTCACATTCCCTGATCACTTACTGTGACTAGGGTCGAGGTCACTATGCGTATAGCAAATGAATTATATTTTCATTGCATTGACCAGATTGCCGAGTGACAGTGGTAATGTGAGGAGGCAAGAGGGTGATGTACTCACATTCCCTGATCACTTATTGTGACTAGGGTCAAGGTCACTATGCATATAGCAAATGAGTTATATTTTCATTGCATTGACCATATTGCCGAGGCAGGTGCATTAAAAGTGATGATTTTATCTCCAAATCTTAATATTTTACTATAGCTTATACAGCTGAGCATAACAATATTTGTTTAATGATCATACCGCGCAGTATATAGTTTTGGATATCTAAATATCCTTTGATTTGAGAATATTTGAAATACGGGTCTCATATGAATGTACTTCTGAACTGTATTTTCTATGTGACATATTTTAAAACATAAGTACATCCATATGCTGACCTAAGAGGTCATAGGAGGAATTATTTACTCACTGAGTTGTCAAATTCACTACACGATATTTCCACATTTTTCAGATAAGAATATCAGAGTCTGATTCGGTAGATAGGTGATATATTCTCTGGGTGAGTCTACGTTGCTTCCAAGACTCACGGTCTTTGAATTATACTGTGTTTGTATTCTAGAGTGCTTTGAACGCTACAGGTAGGATCTCTATTTCTGCTGTACTCTGATGTTTATAGATTTGATCTGTATATTGTGTATACATGAGAGATCTTATATGGATTTGTTCCCATGATAAACAATTGAATTATGTATCTTTCTGAAAAATATCTGATTGCAAAAATAATAAAAATAAAAAATTTTATTTTACGTAACGTAAATTAGGGACGTTACATTGTGGATTTGAAAAAAATGAAAGAATTTGAGAATTTTCACTACTAGTAGGAGGTTGATAATTTTGCATATAATTTTAAAAAAATTCAAATTAAATTGATTGAGATCCATTTGTAAAAAAAATGAAATTTAGTTGAAAGGAACTACAAATAAATTTGATAAAATTTGAGAAGGTAAATGTAAAATTTTGCAAGACACAATTTATAGGAGAAAGGTTAAACGGTAATATTGTAATGGTCATAATAACGGCTATAATGGGCCATCAATGTATAACTGTTATAATGGCAATCCACCTTCACGCCTCGGGCAATCTATTTTCATAATTTTTTATATTAGAGTATCTCCATTTTTCAAGGCCAATGCATTCTGGAACCTTCGGTATTTCTTTGGCTTTCCTTTATTTTCCCGAGCCATTCAGTTTCCTATCTTTCCCTTGCATTCTAGAACCTTCATTCTTTTTCTCCCTGAGCCCATTCGGTCTCCCTGGCTTTCCCTTGCATTCTGGAACCTTCAAGGTTTATCTTTGGCTTTCCTTTATTTCCCTAAGCCATTTGGTTTTTTGGCTTTTTCTTGCATTCTGGAACTTTCATTCTTTTTCTCCTCGAGTCCATTCAGTTTCCCTGGCTTTCCCTTGCATTCTAAAACCTTCAAGGTTTTTCTCTGGCTTTTGGTGTCCCTCCTTGGCTTTCCCTGGCTTTCGATTTCCACTGGATTTCTTCCTGTGAACCCTAGTTTCCCTAGATTTCCTCGAGGCTGTGAACCCCTGGTTTCCCCAAGGCAATAGCCAGTGAAGTCTCTTCCCCTGGCTTTCATTTTTATTTTTCATATCTCCCATGGCTTGGCTTTGAGGTCATCCAGCAAGGTCTCTTCCCCTAGTATTCGAAGGCTGGTTTCTCATGGCTTCAAGATTTTAATTTGTCTTCGCATTGACGGAAATCAGTTTGATTTATTTTTTGGAGTTATGGTTTTTGGTTGTGATCTTTGATTGTGATTTCGGTTGGATTTTCTGAATTTTTTATTGTGGTTTTTTATTGTGATTTCTGGATTTCTAAATTTTTGATTGTGGGTTTTGATTGTGATTTCTTGATTTTTGGATTTGATAACATTTGATTGTAGTTTTTGGTTGTGATTCTTGGAGTCCAATTCGTTTTTGATCAGTTGATCTTCAATTTTGAATTTTTAAAATAGTTTAAGCAACCGTTATTTATGGAAGCAACAATTCTTATAATTGGATGTCACTTAGAGCACTTCAATGGTAAACAACGTTGTTTATCGGGAAAAACTCTTAAGATATCGTTTACGAACTGCCATTAGAAATGTTCTAAGCAGATAAGTGGTAGAGTTTGATTCTTTGCTGGTGGAAATTAAAGTGCAAGCAGTGGATCAAAACTTTCTCCTATTTAAAATTTACAATGTTAATTAATGGAGTAGAGTGAAAAACTTTCAGATAATTGAATTTTTGATCCTTTATTGTCCCTTCCAATCCTACTGTTATATATAGAGAAGAATAAAAAGAAATAAAATATTTGAGTTATTTTTTTTTAATTTTCAAGTATTTGATTAATAGAAGAGAAAATTTTATAATTATTCACTAACTCTCCATTATCCTCTTCTTTTATTTCTTTATATTTCTTAGTTGCTCTGATTTGAAGAATTTTAATGATTAAAAAAATTATCATTTTACCATCTATTTCTCTTTATTTTGTTTTTTACTCTTTTGAAATTTCTTTGTGGCGTGTTTTTAATTAAGTGAAAAGTTTGATGTTACCCTTAAGCAAGGTGTTGTCAGTTCTAACCCCTGACTTTATAAACTAAAAATAAAATTAAAAAAAATCTAATCTTTAATTATTCTTTTCTAACTTATTACGTAATTTTCCTTTCTATTTTAAACTAGGGGTGAGCACCGGTTGGATTTGGTCGGATATGGGTATAAATTCCATCCGACCGTACAATAGTCGGGTTGAAAAAACTTCATCCGAACCCGACCATGATCTTAGGTAATCTGAAAAATTCGGGTTTCATCGGTTTCTTTGTATTTCGGTCGGATCATGGGTCACCCGTAGCTCGATATCTTCAGTTCAAAGAGTAAAGACCCTTTCAAGAAAAAAAAAGTGCAAAGAGAAAGCTGTAATTATACGCATCAACATATCTGAAAAAATAAAGTAAGCAAAACAAACATTTCCATAATCTGTCGCTGCAGGTGACTCACCCAAGATCTAGAAAAACAAAGTAAGCATACCAACAGATCTGGAGAGGAAGAATGGCATGGATCGTAAATCGAGCAATAGAACACGATCGTTGAGGAAGGTAGCGGAAAAGAACACCATTAGTCCGTCCTTGGTAAAAAAAATGAAACAAGAACACCGCCAGTTGCGATTTTAGTCTTCCAAAAGTCTTTGGAAGATTGAGGAGGTGAGAAATATGGTGAGATTAGGGAGAATCAGAGGTTGAGGAAGTGAGAGACAAGGATTTGTATAAGGGTTTCCATGAGAGACACAGAGGCCAAGAGAGTGAGGGATGGTGGTTGTTGCTACAAGATCTAAGAGAACGATCAAAGGTTGCAAGAAGGGGAGAGAGAGAGGTGAGGGTTTCAACCAGAGGTTGCAATAAGGGGGTAGAGAGAGAGAAATGAGAGTTCAGCGGAAGATGGTGTTGCAAGAAGGCAAAGGCCAAAGAAGATCCAGACTCCAGAGGCTTCGGGAGAAATGGAGAATAAGGGGGACTAGGGTTTGACGTCATTATATATGAGGGAAAAACAACGTCATTTAACCCCGTTTTTTTTTTAAAAATGAAATAAAAGGACTTACGATATTAGGTGGGATTCGAACTGGATTTCCCTCAATACTATTATACCCTCCTCACCACTCGGACGTAGAAACGAAAGTTACCATGTTTAGCTTTTTGTTATATATATCATCGGTCGGGTCGGTTATATCAAGTTGAAATATACCTAACCTGACCCGAACCGATAAATCCGAATTTTTATTAAAATTTCACCCGATTAAACTCGTCAACCCGATTTAATCCATCCGAAATACTTATTTTTCTTTGGGTTCAAGCGGGTTCCAATGGGTTGAGCGGGTTATGCTCACCCCTATTTTAAACATATATATTAATTTATTTTTAAATTAAAAATTTAGAATAAATAATTTTTATTTCTATTAATCAATACACTTATTATATTATTTTTTTCTTTTATTATAATATATATATATATATATATATATATATATATATATATATATATATATATATATATATATATAGAGACACACACACACACACAAATATTTTTTTTAAATAAAAAATATACTTTAATTTAATTTAAATATTTTAAATATCTTTTATAAAAAAATAATAAAATAAAATAAGATGACACTCACTCAAATTTTTTGTCTAATTTACTGTTCTTTAATATTAATTATTTTTTTAAAATAATTTTAAATTAATACAAGTTATCAAAATATTAATTTTATTAGTTTAGAATTTTAGTTAAAAATTAATAAGAAGAAAGAAATTCGAAAGAGTGATTATTTATTCATTTTTTCTATTTATTTTTCATAAAATATATTTAAGTTAAACTTTAACATATTTTTTGTTTTAAGAAAAATTAATATATAGTTTCATGATAGAAAAAAAATGTAATCAATGCATTAATAAAAGAAAAGAAAGTACTTTACTTATATGTTTTTTTAAAAATTGTATATATTTTTAATAAAAATAATAATTAAAAAAGTAATTTATTTTAAAAAAATTATTTCATTTCTTTCTCAACTTTGACACGTTTCCTAAAAATTAGCAATGGTTACCAAACTTATTTTCGACTTTGCGGAGTGCTTACACCGACGCTTGCCCCACGCGGGGGACAAATAACTCCTTGTTAATCAACCTAACCTCCCCACGCCAGTCCGAAATTGGTCATAATTTCTTTTTTGAAAATTAATTACATTTATAATTCCTCCGCTATCTTATTTTGAAATAAATAGACTTTACCTAATGCCGATAGTAACAATTTATAAGTAAAGCATTTTAATATTTATCAATTAAATTAGTTGTTGTTGACAAATTTTGTTTTAAACAATTTAAGAGTTTATTTAGTTTGTCTATTTTTTATTTTCATTTTAATTGTAAATTAAAAATTAACTGAAAATGTATTTAATAGATTTTAATATAAATATTTTTAATAATAAATTTAAAATAAAAATGTTTAAAAACTTTTTTAAAAAATAATCAGTGATATTTTTATAATTTTAAAATAAAATTTATCATAATTATTAAATAAAATAAAAATAATATCGTAATTGTAAAATATTAAATTTTAAAATTAAGTAATATTTATAATCATTTATATCAATTAAATTTAAAAATAAATATAAACAAATTTTTAATTTAAAAAATACATATATTTTTAAATAATAAAAATTTATAAATACAAATGCATTTTAAATAATAAAAAATTAAAAATATTATCACAACTCTTTAATAAGTTTTACTTTATTTTTCAAATAAATTTTATTTATTTATTTATTTCAATCCCCCGTCAATTCGCCATCATGATCACTCGTGTTGTCTCCCCGCTGTTATCCATTAGACATATGATGACAAATCGTACTTTATTAAGTTCGAGAAGAACTTTTCACTGAATAATTTTTTTTTTTTCCGAATCCGTTCCTTTTTTCTTTTTCAAATTCTGGCCAAGCTTAGCTTGAAAAGTTTTGAATTCCAATGTTATTAAATTTAGGAAAAAAATTTGGTACATCGTTGGTGGATATTTTTTTGTCCATCAATAGTATCTAAATTATGCCATGTGTCCAAGATAATATTTTTTAAAATTGTTTTGGACACATGACAAAATCTTAACACTGTTGGTGGACAAAAAAATATCTACCGACGGTGTACTAAATCTTCACTTTTAAATTTATATTAAAATAATAATTAAGAATGTGAAATTTTTTAATATAAATATTATAATAAAATAATACACACAATACTATTAAAATAATTTAGTAGTGCTTATTTTAAGATTTATAAAAAAAGAAAAAGTGTTGAAAAGTTTCTTTGTTTATATGTTAAAAATAACTATAGTTTTTTTAATATGCATTAAACCCTTAAAATATAATACACAAAATTTTACGCCGTGATTTTTGCTGTTTCATAGAAAATTTAGGGTAGAAAAAAAATACTCAACTTTAAGATTAGGACGAGATTTAACAAGAATTTACATAAATATTTATAGATTATTTATTAAAAAATTATTAACAATTAAATTTGAATTAAATTTTATGAATAAAATATTTTAATTTTGATAATCGAACCAAATTTTCTTGACTCCATGATGACCTTTTTAATAGTATAATAAAATAACTCATATATATATTCAAATTTTTGAGGTGACACTAGTATTTTAATATTTTTTTTATTAATTTTATTCGAGATGTTGAAATTATTTTTTATAAATTTATAATTTTGATATTACAAAAATTCTTCAACTAAAATTAAATTTATTTATTAAATGGATCGATCTCTTAATAATTAACTGTCCGATTTTTCAATTTACATCCTATTTATTTTACAATTAAAATCCAGCAATCCTTTTAATTTTTATTTATTTATTATTTTTATAAATAATAGTTATATATATGTAAGAGGTCCATCATCCATCATCAACGATAAAAAAAAAAAAAAAACTCACAACCTTAAATTCTCTTCACTATATGTGCACTTGACATAATAAATTTTACACAATTATTTCTTCAAAATTTGTGTTAAAAAGGAGAATCAAATATCAATTTTATAAATAAAATATTTTAATTTTTATCAATTAAACTAACTCATATAGATGGTTCTGATTCTTTTTTAAAAATTCTTATTTTAAATTAAATAAAAGTATTTAAATCTGAATCCAGATAATTACTTAAAAAAATAAAATAAAATATTTCCTATATTTGGACTTGAACTAGAGCCAAGGCCAAGCTTGTTACGATAGGTAATATTGAGGGTGGCGGCGGCGGCTCACGATGAGTGATTATGAGAGTGATAAATTGGCTAGAATGGATTAAACAAAAATTAAAAATGGTTTCCTTATTTGATAAAAGTTCTGTTGAAAGATTGAAGGAAACTTTAGATTGGTAGAAAAATTTTCTGTTCTTACAAAACAAATACAAGAAATAGTCATGGAATCCGAAGGTTATGACTTATGATTCAATATAGAAATAGGTTACAATTTCATAAGCAGAATTTTCGCCATGCAAAAATAGAATATAAAAATATAGAAAATAATCTAAAATTTTGGCAAATTAAGGTTAAGTAGAGGACATTAGAACTTCGGAGAGTGAATTTTTACTACAATTTTAAATTTTAAGTATAAAGCACTGAATTCATAAGTTAATATTCAGAATAATTCTCTTTTCTTAAATAGTAAAAGTTTCAATTTGACATCAAAGTCTTGTACTCCTTTAAAGGTTTTTAAAAAATCATCAATAAACTTATTGTTTAAATGATAAGTAAATTTTAATTTAATAATTGAGATATTTTTTTATATTTAAATATTCAAATAATTTTTTTTTTTGTAAAATGAAACAAGTTTAATATTTTGAATGAAATTAGTTTTATATTCAAAGAATATAAAAGTATTTGAGTGAAAAAAAATTAAAGAATTTTATAACATAAATTTGAAAAAAATTACAATTTATGAAACTGATATATAAATTAATAAAATTTATTTATGTATTAAATATTAATTTTATCAAATTATTTTTTTCTTTCAAAATTCACTCTATACAATTATTGAAGAACCTAATAAAATTCAAATTTACTTAAGAATTGTTTATTTATCTAATCTTTAGAAATTCCCATGTTTTTCGATTTAAAAAAATTTATATATTTTTTTATTACAATTAAGAGATACATAAACTAATTTCTGTATATTTTAATTAATCTAATAAAAAAATAAGTCACCTATGTGTTAATAATTACACCCACGGAAAACTGTGAAACGATTCTCCTCTGCCGGTAACCCAGTAAGATCCTGGTAGAGCACGGTTCCGCGTGATCTCGACCTCACTGGATGATACACTCTCAACCTCGCTAAAATCATTGACAAAAAAATAACCCATTCCTAAAACGCTAATAATATTATAATCACTTCCCAAAAAAAAAGTAGCCCAGTCACAACTTTGTGATTTAATTACTAAATAAATTTAAATTTACAGTTATTGTATATATATATATATATATATATATATATATATATATATATATATATATATATATATATATGTGTGTGTGTGTGTCAATATTTAAAATAAATTTAATTTTAAATTTGAAAAACATAAGAATATTAATAAAAACTAAAAAACCAGTAGGTCCCACTAACCGTGTAACCGTGTAATTTTACCAAGACATGAGGGCATTCAGGTACTTTAACTTGATCCTCTGGCTCCCCTTAACTGTCTCATTTGATTTACAGACGCGTATATATATACGAGCCTCTCCTTTTTCCCTCTCTCAGGGACTCCAAATCTGTGTTTGCGTCTTCCATTTTTCTCGTAGAGTCTTTTTCTTTTCTTGTTCCATCTACATTCTTCTCTGAATTATCTTCCTCGTTGATTGGAGTGGATCTGATACCAATTTGTAAGTTGATCTAGTCCTCTGTTTTTGAAATCTTCTGTTGTCCTTGTAACTTTCTTTTTATGATTCGGGTATTGCCCATTTCCTTTTTGTAATTTTTCTGAAAATAATTTAAATTTGGGCTAATGGGTCCTTTATATTATCTGGGTATTGCTCAGTTTTCTTGGATCTGTGATAATTGTGAGGATGATCGTCGTTGGTCACTGTTGTCCTTGATTTATTTTTGTACTGCCCACTTTGATCTTGGTCTTTATGTACATTCCTACTGAAAAATCAGATCTGTATGGTAAAATAGGTTCTATATGTAATTTTAAGTATATTCGTATGCCTGAATCTAGTTATTGTGTTTGGTTATGTAAATTTTGCTGCATTTTGTTATGCTTGTGCGTAATGGGTATTGATGTTTTATTTGTCTCCTTTCCTACGTTGGTTTTCTTCTTCCCATTGCTTAGGAAAAGCATATAGAGAAATCAAAGCTGTATGTATTCTGTGGTTTGTTTTGATTCCAGAATGATGTATTGTTGACAGTTCGTCTTTTTCATCTGAATTGATTTCCTTTACTTTCTCTCGGACTTCTGATGAGCATTGGAGGAATGATTTGATGAACACTGGAACAATCATTTGTTGGTCATTTTCCTGCAGATGGTTAATTTCCTCATAATTCTGTCCAATTTATTTATTTATTTTTCAGATTTTAGTCTGCCTTTTGATATGAGGTTGTTCTGTTTATTGTGAGATTTACATCTGTTGTTATGGCTGTTATAGTCTGCATTGTTTTATGCTTAAATTGTAATTATTTGGTAAAATGATTTCTGCCTGTGGTTCTAATTGATATATTGTGATTTGTATTTTATTACAGAAATTGTTTGACATGGCTACGCATACCCCAAAGAATATCCTCATCACTGGGGCAGCTGGATTTATTGCATCTCATGTTGCAAACCGTCTCATCCGGAACTATCCTGACTACAAAATTGTTGTGCTCGACAAACTTGATTATTGTTCTAATTTGAAGAACCTCCTTCCTTCAAAATCATCCCCCAACTTCAAGTTTGTGAAGGGGGACATTGGCAGTGCTGACCTTGTCAACTACCTTCTTATAACTGAGTCCATTGACACAATTATGCACTTTGCTGCTCAGACCCATGTTGACAACTCATTTGGTAATAGCTTTGAGTTCACCAAGAACAACATATATGGTACTCACGTCCTATTAGAAGCTTGCAAGGTCACTGGCCAGATCAGAAGGTTCATTCATGTGAGCACAGATGAGGTCTATGGGGAGACAGATGAGGATGCTGTTGTTGGAAATCATGAGGCTTCTCAACTTCTTCCCACAAATCCATACTCTGCAACAAAAGCTGGAGCAGAAATGCTTGTAATGGCATATGGTAGGTCATATGGGTTACCTGTAATCACAACTCGTGGAAACAATGTTTATGGGCCCAATCAGTTTCCTGAAAAGTTAATTCCAAAGTTCATCCTTTTGGCTATGCAAGGCAAGCCTCTTCCAATTCATGGGGATGGTTCTAATGTGAGGAGTTATTTATATTGCGAAGATGTTGCAGAGGCTTTTGAAGTTATCCTTCACAAGGGAGAGGTTGGTCATGTTTACAATATTGGGACTAAGAAGGAAAGGAGAGTTATTGATGTAGCCAAAGATATATGCAAACTTTTCTCAATGGACCCAGAGACTAGTATAAAATTTGTAGAGAACAGACCATTCAATGACCAGAGGTACTTTCTGGATGATCAAAAGCTGAAGAACTTGGGTTGGTTTGAGAGAACCACTTGGGAAGAGGGGTTGAAGAAAACTATGGATTGGTATGTTAAGAACCCCGACTGGTGGGGTGATGTCACGGGGGCCTTGCTTCCTCATCCAAGGATGCTGATGATGCCTGGTGGGATGGAGAAACTTTTTGATGGATCTGAAGAGGAAAAATCTGAATCCTACGTCTCAACTAATCCTCGAATGGTTGTTCCATCAACCAAGAACACTGGTGCTCAGCAGAAACACCCTTTTAAGTTCTTGATTTATGGTAGAACAGGGTGGATTGGGGGTCTGCTTGGGAAACTTTGTGAAAAACAAGGGATTCCATATGAATATGGAAAAGGGCGTCTACAGGATCGCTCATCACTCTTGGCAGATCTTCAAAATGTGAAGCCAACTCATGTTTTCAATGCTGCAGGAGTCACTGGCAGACCTAACGTTGATTGGTGTGAATCTCACAAAACAGAAACCATCCGGACCAATGTTGCTGGTACTTTAACATTGGCTGATGTTTGCAGAGAGCATGGGCTCTTGATGATAAACTATGCTACTGGGTGTATATTTGAGTATGATGCAGGACATCCAGAGGGGTCTGGCATTGGATTTAAAGAGGAAGACAAACCCAATTTCATCGGTTCTTTCTATTCCAAAACTAAGGCTATGGTGAGCTTGTTTACATTATATGGTTTTATTCCCTTTTTATTATAAATCCTGAATTATAACCCTTTGAATTTTGACCAGGTTGAAGAGCTTTTGAAAGAATATGACAACGTGTGCACCCTTAGGGTTCGCATGCCGATTTCGTCTGATCTGAATAACCCCCGCAACTTCATTACTAAGATTTCTCGTTACAACAAAGTGGTTAACATTCCTAACAGCATGACTATCTTGGATGAACTTCTGCCTATTTCAATTGAAATGGCAAAGCGAAACTTGAGGGGCATCTGGAACTTCACAAACCCTGGGGTTGTGAGCCATAATGAGATCCTTGAGATGTACAGAGACTACATTGACCCCAGCTTCAAGTGGAACAACTTCACACTTGAAGAGCAAGCAAAGGTCATAGTTGCTCCCCGAAGCAACAATGAAATGGATGCATCCAAATTGAAGAAAGAGTTCCCAGAGTTGCTTCCCATAAAGGAATCACTGATCAAGAATGTTTTTGAACCGAACAAGAAAACTGGTGCAAATTAAGCAGTTTAGACATACTATTATTCTCTGCTTTTGTGTCAGGCTACTTGGCAGTTAGATTCACTCATTATTTCATCGTTAGTTCCATCCATTACTGTGTGTAGAGGCTGACAAATATCATAGTTGTGTTAGGCATGGTTCTTTGGTTATCATTCCTGCAGCTGCAGCTATATTCTAATTTAGTGTTCTCTACAACTAGCAGCCTCAGATAGGTGGTTAATAACTTTTTTGTTATCTGTAAAACTTGTGATGGGCAACTCTTGCTTTCTGTAAGACGGGTATGCTTCTGTTGCTCAGTTATATCCATTTTATTAGTCTTGCTTGTATTGTCTTCGCTTTGTATATCCAGTGTAATGGATGCAATTGAGATATTCATTTTAAGTAACAGGTTGATGTTATAGAACATTGATCTCGCAGAAAATACAAATGTAATAAAAATGTGTCTATTTGGCCCCTTTTAATAATTTGTATCTGTTATTTTTGGCTAATTATTAAAATGCATATTAATATTCATTCCTCTTTTTTATTCATCATAACATAAAAGGTTACTTCTTTTTCCCTTCAATTTAATTCAATTTCATTCTAATGAAATTTAAATGATATTACCCACAATTTTGTGACATAAATGGTGAATAAATTTGAATTCAGTGCTTGAAATTTTTTTTGCAATTTTAAGAATTTAAGTCGAAAAAATAATTTTAATATTTTAAGTGAAATTAATTTTATATTTTAAAAATATAAGAATATTTATGTCGAGAAAAAAAATGATATTTTAGATTGAAATGTTTAATACTCACAATTGAAGCATACCTTTTAGATGAACTAACCGAAATGGGAAGGTAACACAAAATGACAAAGTAGTCAGATTTATATTGAGTACCTTTTACTTATTAATAAGGAAAAAAAAAGGGTCAAGTTTGCAAATTTTTTATTTTTCAATATGCCCTTATTTGTTACCTTGTACTTTATCTTCATGGAAACATGCATTCTTAAGCATATTAGAGTGATAGTTTTTATGTTAATATCTGATTTAGGGAATTATTCTATTCTTTGGATTCATTGGAAGCTGCACAATTAAGAGTAGCCTAGTTTTTATAAATTACATATATCCGTTTAAGATTTGGATCTCCACATTTTTTAAGAAAATAAAATGTTAATTTCAAAGAGAGAAATGCAGAATATATATGAAGTTCATATTTAATTAAAAAAATGAGATATATTAATTAAGATATGAGTATCACAAGCAGTGTCTCTCTTCAAAACTATAATGGTCAATTTTTTTAGAAAATATGAAACATCATAAAATCTCTCATTTTATTATTTTTGAACTAAATTTTTTTGTTGTAAACAGACTCATTAAAAATAATATGATAAAATATGTATTGCTCTAATATTAAAATGTATTAAGCACGGAAGGAGCAGCCTCCATATTTTGAAAAAAAAAATGTATATTAAAAAAATATAAAGATACTTATGATAAAGAAAAAATAATATTAAAATGCTAAAGACTTATCTTACTCAATGTTTTAAAATTAATTTAATTTAGAATGTGAACAAGTGAAGTTATTAAGAGATTAGTTAACTAATTCATGTCGGATGTTATAATTATATAAAAATTAATATTTAAAAATTAAAATATCAAATTGACTATTAAATAACATATATATATATATATATATATATATATATATATATATATATATATATATATATATATATATATATATATATATATATATATATATATATATATATATATATATATATATTATTGATTAGAAACTAATATTCTAGTTTCACAATAAAGAAGAAATTAAAGTTATGAATTTTTTTTATGTATATAAGTTGAAGCATTGATGAGCATTATTCTTTGATGTTATACATAATTCAAGGTGAATTATGTATAAATATTTTATCTTGGTATTTATATATAAGATTTAAATGATTATATAGTGTACTATTTCCACACACACAAAATTAGGGGCATAAATAAACTTTTTTTGGTGACATTCCTAAAATTCATTAATAAAAGTAATAATATTAATAACATAAATAGTATCAATAAAATTAATAATTTATATAAATTAATATTCACAAGTTTGTGATTTAAATCACTGTTAAAAAAATTATACAGCAGTATAAATTCAAATTTATGAGAAAATATTTATAAAGAGAGTTAATTTTAATATTGTAAGTGAAATTAATTTTATAATAAAAAATATTAATATATATAAACTAAAAAAATTTATATAGATTAATATTTAATTAACATTCTCTTGTGGCTAGCCCTTCATGTCCGAATCCAAGGGAAAAAATGAGTGTGATAAAATAGTACAGATAAAGAATTGTAAAAGAACCTAAGGGTGCGTTTGGTTTGCCTGTTTCCAGTTTTCATTTTCACTGAAAACTGAAAACAGACATGAAAACGCGTTTGTTTACTGTTTTCTGTTTTCATTTTCAGGAAATGTTTCCTGAATTTCTGAAAATTCTGGAAACACCAAAAAGACGTTTTCAGAATTTTCAATTTTGTAGTGCATTGCAATGATAGAATTTTTACAATTATTTTGAATTATATATACAATATTTTACTATTTATATAATTATAAAGTAGTAAAAATAAAAATACAACAATATAACTAAAAAATAGTGAAAATGAAAACACAAACCAAACGTATTTTCAGAAATATGAAAATTAGAAAATGAAAACTGTTTTCAAGAAATGAAAACAGAAAATGAAAACAGAAAACGTTTTCGCAAACCAAACGCACCCTAAATTTTTGGGAGAATTGGCCACAATATTATTTTAGAAAAAGTGATAAAAGAAGTATAAATGTCTTTGTTCAAATAATAATTTTTGTGGACAAAGAGGTAGTTTTCATTAAAGAAGTGCGATATTAGAATAAACAAAAAGAAAAAGGCGTGGAGCTTGCGTTTCTCAGCATTTGCGCTATGCATGTGGGTTTGCAATTATTACCAATCCATTATTCCTCAATACTACGCGAGTGCCACGCGGGCCGTGATTTCTCGGTAACTGCAAGGCTGAATTCAAACCAGATTTGACCGTTGCAACCAGACTCCAGTCTCATCTTACAAAACAAACTTTTATATTTTAATATTAAAAATTAAAAATATTTTTAAATTTTAATTACATAAAAACAAAAAAGAGATAAAACGATGTATAATAATGATAAAGTGATGGATGGTGATGTAATGGGTGGAGGTTGTCAGATCAATAAATTGAAATGCTCAAATATAATTCCTGAGTTTAAACTTAACTCTTGTTTTTAAAATTAACCAAAATAAAAATGTTTGAACCCATATTGTAGTTTTAAAATTCTTATTCTAACCAAATGTTATACCTTGACTTATATTTAAATTTTTTTTGGGCATAAGATTTGTTTTGGACATAAGTGGGCTTTAGATTAACTAAAATAAAAAATGTCTACTTTTATATGCATTTTTAAAAAAATTCTTAAAATATAAATGTTTATTTGATTCTGTATTTTTTTAAAATTATTTTTAAAAATTATGTTTATAAATTATTTTGTATAAAAAAATAAACAAAAAAAATATATTTAATAAATATTTTGAAAATATTTTTTTTTATTTTTTTTATGTTCTGAAAATAAAAATATAAAATAAAAACAATTTTTATATTTATTTTTTATTTTAAAAATAACTTATTTTTAGAATTTATTTTTAAAATAATAATAAAATTAGTTATCAAATAATTTTTTATTTAAAAAATAAACAGACTTTAAATGTTGAGTTAGACCAAGATTTAGTTCATTTACCAAAAGAAATATATTTTGTCCCAATAAAATTTTTTGGATCAAAACCTTAACCGAGACCCATCCTATCTTGGAAATTCTTATTTGGGCTTGAGCTCGATCACAGTGGGCAGTACTAGTAGTATTAGCCCATAATGGTTGATGTTACCAATGGTAAGTATTAGCAGGTTGTCAGTCCAAAAAAAAAAAAAAGTATTAGCATGTTGAAGCAAAAATTTATTGAAAATGATTTTCTTACTTTTTTTTTTAAAAAAAATTTGCTTGAAAATTTGAAGAAAATTGGTCTTGCAAAACAAACGCAAGTAAAATTTTTTACGTTTTAAAGTTTTTCCTTGAAAAAAATCTTTTAATGAAACAAATAGAACTATATTGCAAATATTCACAAGCATAATGATATTAATAAAGAGTAGGCAAAATTGTTATTTTTGTCCCATATTTTTATTTAAAATTTCACTTTGGTCTTCTTTCAACTTTTTTTTGTTCCCCAAAATTGCCTTATGTTTCTGCCATTACCATATTGGTCTTCATTTTTGTTTTCTATTGAAGCGTTTTACTTCTATTCATCATTTTTCTGTAAATTGGTGAGTTTTTTTTTTTACATTTTAGTGTATTTCTGTATTTTATTTTTATTTTTTTTTATTTGTATTTTTTGTTTATATCTATGTTCTTCCTATGTTTACAATAGCAAAAGAGTTTCAGATTTTTGCATTTTGAGTGGTCTTAGAACTTTAGCAAATGCAGCTTTATAGCTATAAGATTTTGAATACAAAAAGAAAAGAGATCTTTTGTAGTGATTGAAGAGTAAAAGATTTTTGTCATAATTTTATAAATATTGACTTACGCTAAATAAATGATCTTTAGTTATACTTAAACAAATTTTTATTTTAAAATTTGCAATTGGATGTATACCATTTTGAAATACTTTTTTTTTAAAAGAAAAGATTTAGTGATAGAGTTTTCACAATTTTCAAAACTCTCAGTAAAATGATGATTTTATAATAGTTTGTACAACGATCATTAAAAGGTTTAGTAATAGTTACAACTGTCTTTAAAACCTTTTTTTTTCTTCTTGCAGTGAACTATGGAGTTTTCTGTGCAATTATGGTTTCATAGCCTTTGTAGTTCTTTTTGTTGTACCTAGTTTGATCACATTTGCCACACTTAGTTTGTTAGCCTTGTCTTCTCATTTCAGTGTAAGCTTATGTGGCATTTTTTTCCTCACCAACATCCTTTCTTGCTTTCTTTGGCCTACCTACTAGCCTCTTAAAGGTCAGAGGCAGCATATCACTATAATTTGTTGTAAGCCACATATTTGGCCCATTTGTAAGAAATATGAGGGGCTTATAGCATGCATTGTAAACTTCCCTCTTGCAACACTTTGGAATGCACTCCTTGGGATTCATATTCAAATATCTCATACAAAATATTGAATGGTGGCATGGAATCTCCATTAGCATTCACATTAAGCTTACAGTTGTGCTCTTGTTTACTTATATCAGTCATTTCTTGCTTTCTTTGGCCTACCTACTAGCCTCTTAAAGGTCATAGGCAGCATATCACTATAATTTGTTGTAAGCCACATATTTGGCTCATTTGTAAGAAAAATGAGGGGCTTATAGCATGCATTGTAAACTTCCCTCTTGCAACATTTTGGAATGCACTCCTTGGGATTCATATTCAAATATATCATACAAGATATTGAATGGTGGCAAGGAATCTCCATTAACATTCACATTAAGCTTACAGTTGCACTCTTGTTTACTTATATCAGTAATAAATTTGGTGCCAATGTGTCTAATACTCCTGACTTTAAAAACTTTATCACCAGGCCACCTAAGGAACCATTTCCCAAATTTCTCACATTTCTTTCTATACCTCTCCTTGATTTTGGGCAACACATATTGAGTAAAACTTTCTACTTTATTTTCTATTGAATAAATGTCCCTGTCATGTTCACAAGACTAGGAGAATCTAGATTTACTCAAAATCTTGGGGGATCTAGAACACATGCATGTAGATCCTACTGTTTGCTACTTTCATTTCTCTATATCCCTCTCCCACTCCTGAGGGTAAGTTGCCTTGGTATCCCTCCAAAGTATGTCTTTTATGTGCAGGCCAAGAAACTTTTTCCTTCAATTATTGTACAAGTGCCAACATAGAATCTTTGCTTTACTTTAGGTAGTAGCTTTTTTATTGTAGGAAAGAAGATCCTATGTCCAAGAAAATAACACGGAAGTTCAACATTGGTGAGGACCAAATTGAAACAAATTTGTTCTAAGCTTTAATTTATACTATGCCATGTTTATTAGTTGCTTATGTCTTGGATATTTCTTCTTGGCAACTTTTTCTTCACTTTGGTCTGAGTCACTCTCCATGCTTGGAGTAACTCACTCTCATACTCCTTATCAAATATTCTTGTCTTTTTCTTGACACCACGCTCATAACGAAAAAAGTCTTCGGTGTCACAGTTTAAGTTGGCCATGTTAAGTTCAAGTTATTGTACTTGGCTTTGCACTTATGATTCAGTCTTTCTCTTTTCATGCCAATTACAATCCTATTTTTTTTTTTTGTCTTTTTTTTGGGTAGATCACTACAAAAACAAAAAATATGTTTTAGCGACAATTTTAACTGTTATTAAAATCTTTAATGATGGTTATACAAATCGTTGCAAAATCGATGTTCTAACGATAGTTTTGAGAACCGTAGGTAACTAGTCCCTAAACTATATTTAATGATGATTTTAGAACTGTTGTTAAATTTATTTTTACAAAAGTGGTTTAGCTACAATTTTTAGCGATGACTCAAAATCGTCGCTAAAACTACGTTTTACCTTAGCGACGGTTTAAAAACCGTCGCTAAATATTTTTATTTATTCTCATCTTTCAAACAAAATTCAATAGTCAATCCCTCAATTATGGACACAAATTAGGCTGCACCTTCTTCCTTCCACTTATAGATTAATAGTTTATTTTTTTTACTCTTTTATTTCTATTGTTATAATTTTTAATATTCTTATAATTATATCTACAATAATAATAATATCCACACAAAATGCAATTCAGTGACAAAAAAATAATTGAACTTTAAAATTAAAACTAATATTTAAATAGAAGAAAGATGAAAGAGAAACATTGTTTACAAAAGTTTGACTTAGTGTTGTTTCTTCTTACAAAAAACTAAAAGAAAGATGATGGAGAAATATTCTTCACAAAAGTTCTTCATAGAAAAAAATAGAGAGAAGATATAAGAGAGAAGCATTCTACATAAAAACTCTAGTAGCATAATTGGAAGGAGAACCCTTCTTTAAATGAAAAATAAGGGAGGAAAGATGAAGGAGAAAAATGGAGGGAAGATGTGTGAAGAAGACGAGGGAAAATAAATAAAAACTGGAGTATTTAGTGACGATTTTTTAAAAACCGTTGTTAAAAACTAATATAGAGTCAAAAATAATATTTTTAACAATAATTTTTAGAAAACCATTGTTAAAATTGACAGCTTAAAAAGGTGCCAGAAATAATAATTTTTAGCGGTGATTTTTCAAAAATCATAGCTAAAATTTGACGATTTTAAAAAATAATAAAAATTAACGATACTTAACGACAGTTGTTTAAAAAGTTATCACTAAATAGTGACTATTTTTAAAAAATCATTGCTAAATTAACGATATCCTTTTTTATGCTCGGACATGCATGTATTCAGTTTGACCATGCACTAGACTTGATTCAAACACATGACTTACATAATTTAGATACAATTGGCTTGAAGAAAAAAAAAAGAAAAATAACTAAAACAAATATAAAATGAGAGAAACATCATCTGGATGAGAGAAGTTCTTAAGATTTTATTGCATAAATAATATGAAAAATATGTTTCACATTTTATCTAGTATATTTTTTGTGTGAAAAGATTAGTTACATGTAGATAAAGTTTGTTGTATTTTTGTTTGGATGTAAATTAGTAAATATAAAGTTAAAAAATTGAGAATATTTGCGGGTGTGTATGCACGCGGGTGCGTGAGCTGTGTGTGCGGGCAAGCCAAGTTAGGTCAAAGTTTATATTTTTGAACTTTGACGCGTCATGTGGTGTTTGTATTAGTGTTTATGCTTCGAAGCCCACCCCCTTCACCACCCTTAGCGGCATATGCAGGCTCCACAAGTAAATCATCATCACCACCATCGTTTTGAGCAGGTTCTGGTGCATTTTCAGAAGGATTTAATGCTTTGTGAGTAGGTTCTTGTGTTGCTGCAGCAGGTGCAGGTTGGTCACAATCAAGCCTATATATCAAGTTATCATATTGTTCATCTAAGTCATCAAACTTCATCTTCCCATCTCTATCATCACTGTCTTCCCCATCACTTTTCATTCCTTCAGCATTTTCTGGTTGTGCATAAGTTTAACCCCCTTCATTTTGCACAGTTTCATGCCTACTAGCCATGTTTGACCCGCAATCCTTTCCTCACTGAGTGCATGGGCAATGTCATGGATTATATATATATATATATCACTAGTCTCAAATCTTACACCTAGGTAGGCCATTTTAATAGCTTGTGTGGAGGGGCAGCCCTAAGACAATATTCATTAATTGGGGACGAACAGAAAAGAAAATTAAAGATATCAATAAAAATATATTAATTATATGTAATAATTAAAAATTTAAAATAATCAAATATAATTTATAATTTATAAATTAAAAAAAATTATAAATAATTATTTATAATCATTCATTAAATTTTTTTATATAAAATTAAGTTTCAAGAATTTTAATTAAAATAACATTTTAATTTTAAAAAATTAAATTATAATATATTTACATTTACAGGGTAGTACTACAAGTCATACCCACCATCTTATTTCCTTCACAAGATCTTGCGCCTTAAAGAATCTCCGCCTATCTATGTTGCAATTATCATATATGGTCTAGTTCTCAGCCACCCCGGTATTTGTATGGTCTTGAATAAATGTCCAATCCACTATCATGGTGTACTGTAACACAAAAATATTCCATAGAAACTGCAAAAAACATATAGTAGGTCCGTTTAAAAAAAATTGACAACTTCATATTGAAAGCTAGCAAAATAATTATTTAACAAATTTTTCTGAATGCTTTCGTTTTGATCGAGAACACTATGCAACATTGACATACTCTGACATTCAGAGATTCCATGTCAGAGTGGAACCACTTAGTGCAAAAATCCAAAAATACCCTACATACGTCTCCCTTGAAATTTCGATAGGATAAAGAAATCACATATCTTATATTCTGTTTTGGGTTTTCCCCAGTGTAGGTAACTCCTTCGACGACATCTCTTCTCCCTGTTGAAATCGTGATAACTGTCGTCATGCCATGTGTGCTGTTTTTAACGATGTCATTTTTAGGGTGTAGCCTGGTGAGTTCACGACTTAGCATTATGATTCAGCATCCGTTGAAGCCGCGCAAAATAGTGAAAACCATATGTGCCGTCACAGTTAATTGATAAGAGATTAACAAAAATGATCTCGAGAACCAATTTGGTAACAACAGAAAATATAAGGAATTTTTGGAAATAAAAAAAATATCAAAAACCAAAATGAAATTTTAAATAAAGATAAGAGACAAAAATGACAATTTAGCCTAAAAAGTACTATAGTAAAATTAAAAATATAATTAAATTTAAATATTTTAAATATATTCAAATAAGAGATTTCAATTGAATTCTATAAATAAAATTAATATATCATTCATTAAAAGAAGTGAATTGAATTGTAAAATTGATTCTAAAACAGACCCTATGCAAAAGTCAAATCACGGATCAATTAGGAAGCTGATCGCCACTTGCCAGACTAGGATCCATAAACGCTCCATTGATATGCAGAAAAGAGTAAAATTAACTACAGTCTACAAGGAAGCACGAGAGAAAATACATGTACAAGCAACTCTGCGAGACTGACAGACCTACATTCTTTATCTTCCAATTGGAAAATATCATGTTTCTTTTCTTTTTTCCCCTCTTCATTCTTACGGAAGGCTGAACACTTCTTGATATTACAACAATAGAGTTGAGAATGTTGGACATGTGAATGTGAACTTAAAAAGGATGAGACATACAGGAATTAAAAGAGAGCATTTGGCGTGAATAGGATTTGAAGTAGAATACACAGCAAAGCAGCAATCATCCATTTCATCATGATCAAACAGCCCCAGATTCCAGATTTCAGAATTGTAATTTTCATTTGCTATATTTCTTCAACGTCAGGTCGCGTTAGGATAATGTTGTTGACAAACTGTGAGAATGGTTTTTTCCAGGTATCCTAAGATGCAAAAGCATTTCAATTCGATGATGAAGAGTTGAAAGATGCATCTGCCAGTTCCTTCAGAAATGCAACAACATCATCTGATGATCCAAGTGTATACCGAGCATTTGTTCGAGTTCGTCCAACAGCACAGGAGAAGTAATTCTCCTTCTTGAGGTCAAGGACATTCCATGAAATCTTTTCTGGAATTGGACGCCGTGGCGAACTACAGATATGATTTGTTTTCTTCTCAGAATTCGATAGAGGCTTTTGTGTCTTACTTTGAGATGACTTTGGTCCACTTTTACTGGCTGGAATCTTCAGAGACGATCTCCTCTCAACAGGAAACTTGACTCCATCTGTTACCTTTGTTCGTGGAAGAGCCATACCAACAGAAGGAAGCTCTGGCTCAAAAAAGGCATAAACATCTTCGTCCTGCTGCAATCAATAATGTTAAACCAGGTTGCTGTATGCTACATGCTTTTTAAAAATAACAAGAGTCAAATTAGATGAAAATAAGTTAAATTAGCTGTAGGACAGTGGAGAGTTATCAGTTAATCAAATTCTTGCTTTGTTCCTCACTTCTAGAAAAAATTGTACGGTATCTTCTATCATGTTATGGGAAACAGTTCACAAATAATTTGATGCCTAAGGAAGCATGCTTAATTGGAACATAGGAACATAATTTCTCATACTAGATAGATTTAAAAGATGATAAAAATAATTCACAACAAACAGAATGGAAATCTAAATCACCTTTCCCAGAAAATGTCCTATACACAGGACATAATCAATTGGTGAGGTCATGGATTTACTATGTACTATCTCACCCAGGATGCGGTCAATAGCTGCTCCCTGATTTAATAAGTCATGTTGAAGTAAACATTAATATCAGTATAAATTTTTTTTTCAGGTGACAACAGAACAGAGAAATGCCAACTATTACAAGCAGTAGCTCACCTTTGTAACATTAACAGCTCGCACCTCAACAGATCGGCTACCTTGAACGACCTCAACTGACGCATTAGAGATTGGACTTGTGCAGAGATGCTGTAGCATGTCCTTTGCTTGAAGTCTTCCAAATTCAATATCTGCAATTGTCATGAGAAGATGAGAAACTGAAGAGACCAAGGAAAGCAGGAAAAACTAAACAGTCTCTCGAAAAATGATTTAAGCACCTGCATATTTGTAATTCCAGACGAGAGAAGTTTCCCGTTCTTCAAAATGTGACCGGGGCGTTCTTTCTGTGAAGTACTCCAAAACATGCTGAAAACACAGGACCAGTATCATAAGTTGAGAGCATGAAGGAAAGGGACGATTGCAAGAACTGAAACTTCAAAATGAGCACCTTCACACTGTCAACCCATTCCATGTTCAGAAGCTCTGGCATTGTTGTCATCCATTCTCCCTTTGCAGGGTGTAAAAAAATCCCATTCTCTGCTGCCAACCACATGTCATACTCCCTAAAGTTCTGAAATAGCGGTTTGTTAAAAAGTGCATAAAGTGGTTCACAAAGAATGAAGAGTGTGTGGAGATTTACCTCCTCTAAGACTGTTCTACCACTTCCACTAAGAACAACAACAGTCGTCTTTGGGTCACTGCAAAGTTCTGTCAATGGTTGTTTTAATTCTGGATGCACCTTTAGTTCCATTTCTTTAATTTGATCACCTTTTTTCTCGACTGGTTCAGTTAAAGTTGCATTGAAACCCTGTGGTATGTATCACCAGAATCAAGATGTTCTTTTTTCTTTTTTAATTCAAAACAAATACTAGACTTCATGATTTATATTGGTAGTGAAACATGGTAAATTCGAACCAATAACATCCAATATTTCAACGATAATGCTATTGCAGCAAAGTAAAAATAAAACTCCGATATTAAACCATTACTGTGAGAAACACTTGTTATAACATTTGTGTATACAACATATATGTTGAGAATATAGGGAGAACGTAAGTTAGGGAGAAAAGGAAGGACCAATTATACCCTTTACTTTGGGTGCAATACTGCAATGCAGGTAACTATTTTCTTAACCCACAAGACTTCACTAAATTTGTAATACCTATTAATAGGGTAACTATTTTCTTAACTTACAAGACTTTCCTAAATTATAAGTACCTGTTTTTTTTCACATACAAATAAAAATACAAAGGTACATGAATATTTGACATAACATATTCAATAAGAACATAGCTTCCACATAGCAGCTCGTTCTGGCAAGATACCAGTTGATTCTCTGGGAATGATGTATCTCATGGTTCCCAAAAATGGACCAGACCAGCTGGTTCCACCAATTGGACTGTGAACCAGATAAGTTGCCAGTTTATTATTGCTATGAAAATTGTAATATTATGTAATTTTTAATTTTAAATAATAATATTTTACTATAAATAAATATATTTTTATTTATTTAAAAATGAGTATATTTTGCTTAAAGCAAGTCTACTTTTAATTAAAGTATTTTTTTTTTGTTTAAAATAATTATATTGGCCTTTAATAATTTTTTTTTATATTTTTAGAAATATTTTTTTTTATTATGTATAAAAATATTTATTTTGTGATTTGTTTTATTAAGATTTTTATCAAGAAAAATTATGATTTAAGAGTTTAACTAAAGGTTTATGAGAATATAAATTTTTTAAAATTTTTGAAATGTTTTAGGATGAAAAACGGTATTTATATGAATACATATAAAATAAAATTATATTATTTAATTATTAAATAATAATAATTATTATTATTATTATAAAAAAATTAAAAAAAGGGGAGGAGAATACAGAATGAAGAAGCGTAAAGAAATTCTATAAATATAAATAATAAAATAGTATGAATAGTAACCTCTATTTTTCTCTCTCGATTTGGAGTGTCTACAAACCTCTGATCTCAAAACTAATGGTACCAATAGATTCAGGATGAAAAATACTATAATTTTGACCGAATAATTTCTCAAATCAACCGTACAATAACCGTAGATCAGAAATAGAAAATCTCAAAAAAAGTTAAATTCTGAAAATTTTACTTAGAGAACTCAAATTGGAAATCTGACACCATAAATAGTTTTAAGAGTTAGATAAATCTTAAGATATGAAAATTTTCAGCTATCTGACAACTTTTTGTTCTTGGTGAATAGTATTTTCCGGCGATAAATAGTATTTTTCGGCGGTAAATAGTGACCAAGTTTTCGAAATCATTTTCTTGATGTTGGGACGACACGTTTTTGAAGTCTGTTTAGTCAAATGTGGATTGGAAAAATGCATTTTGAGAGAGTCCAATCTGGAGCCCTTATCCTGTGAGTAGATAATTTTTTCTATAACTTACCCTATACTCTTCTTAAACTATAAATGTATAATTGTTTCTGTTTACAATTATTTATACTATCATAAATTTCTGAAAATGTGTTAAAATATTTATTTTACTTATGAACTGGCATATAGTTCAAGAAGAGTATGGTTTTCGAAATGGATTTTGGAACTCATTGAATATGTGGTTCTAGTATTTATCATTATTTGATAAAGTGAATATTATGTGCACGATGCATTGATTTGTAAAGCCATATACTTGTGAAAATGTTGCATGTCATATTATAAATGAGATTGAATGGCAAGGATAAAACTCATGGCGAGTTGCTTGATAATTTTACATGTATTTATATGTATGGATGAATATCGACGGGTTGTATGGCTTGTGACGATACCGAATAGGGGACACCCTATTAGTTTGAGTGAGCTGAGGGAGGGCCGCTCTAACCGGGTGACAGTGATAATGTGGGGGGGAGGCAGGAGGGTGATGTACTCAAATTTTTTGATCACTTATTATGACTGTAGTCGATCAGTCAATATGCGTATAGCAAATGAGTTATGTTTTTATTGCATTGACTCGATCGCTGAGTGAGGCAGGTGCATTAAAAGTGATGATTTTATCTTCAAATCTTAATATTTTACTATAGTTTATATAGCTGAATATAACAACATTTGCTTAATGATCATACCATGCTATATATGGTTTTGGATATCTAAATATCCTTTGATTTGAGAATATTAGAAATACGGGTCCCATATGAATGTACTTCTGAACTGTATTTTTTATGTGACAAATTTTAAAGTATAAGTACATCTATATGCTGACTTAAAAGGTCATAGGAAGAATTATTTACTCACTAAGTTGTCAAACTCACTACACGATATTTTTATATTTTTCAGATGAGAATAGAGTCTGATTCTGCAGATAGGTGATCAGTTAGGTGACATATTCTGTTGGTGAATCTACGTTGCTTTTAAAACTCACAGTTTTTTTAATTATACCGTGTTTGTATTTTAGAGTGCTCTGAATGCTACAGACAGGATCTCCGTTTTTGCTGTACTTTGATGTTTATAGACTTGGTTTGTATATTGTGTATACATGAGAGAAATGACAAAAAATTAAATTGTGTATCTTTATAGAGAATATCTAATTGCAAAAAAAAATATTTATTTTACGTAACGTAAATTAAGAACATTACAAAAATCACTTAAAACAGAATAACTGCTTTTGAACTGGTCACGGTTTGTGGAGCACAACACTTTGCATTAACTTTTCCCAAAATATTGGGAGAAAAGCAAATTGTGAGGTTCAAACCCTCACCAACCAAGTAGCTTCAAAGCATGAAAGCCATTAAGTCACTCAATATGCTTACTTCGTAATGCGCACAACATTTTATATATTATAAGTGCATAACACTGATAATGACTACTATTATTGACAATTAATTATTATGTATCTTATATCATGAAATTATTCTATATGTAATACAGCTATTCAATAATATTATTAAGTATTTTATTTATTATTTAATCATTTTCAATTTAAATTTTTATATATTTTAATATATATTTTACTATCGGTTTAACTACAATTGGGCCAGTAAACCACTCCTTTCAACAATTTAATTACCAGACTGGTTTTTAAAACATTGTAATGCTGGCTTCTCTACCCAAGCATTTTTATCTAGACATGAGAATCCTTTAGTTCATGTCTCAGCAACTCCCTACAATAGGCACCAATGTGGCACCTTGCTAACTCTCTTCCCCTTTTTCACCGTATCCAGGGAACAATTCAAATAGTGGCAAGCAGGGAACATCAAGAAAAGGAATAAAAAGTCAAGAAAATAACATGTTAAAAGTTTTCTGATAGAACAGTATATATAGAATTCATAATCTTTAAGATCAGACAACTTACCAAAATGATCAATCGATTAGTTGACTGCAGATAACGTTCAATCGCAGTCTTCGTTGGAAGTGGGGGTGGCACTTGTCTTGTCCTTAGTTGTGCCTCCACAACAGTATCATTTAGTTCGCTGCAAAGTATTTAAAAGATAGGTCACTTCAAAACGGTGTTAATCTATAATAAAATTTCAACTATTGTATTCTTTTATAAGATATATCTGTTAATAAACTAAAGCCCCATCTCCATGTGTTTTTACTATTCCTAAACATACATTACTCACAAAATAACCATTATATTGGTATGATATGTTTAACATAAATTTTCACAGAAGTCTTAGGAAACAATCAAGGTCACAAGTATAACGTAGGAAAGAGCAGCGTGCAGAAAGTGGGAAGTACAACTAAGAATCATGGTTCAGAGTCTGAATTTCAGACATTCTTGTAAATTGGTATCTATAATATCAACAATGTGCTCTAGGAAGTTTCCTCCCTCTCATTCCAAATGGAGAACTTCTAACACATCAGAATAGGTATTTAAATCACTAATATAATATGTATACCTTACGAAAGTTTCTGCCCATTCCTGAGCAGTGTGGGATTTGACATGTGAAAAGTTATGTGTATGTCGCTTCTCTCTTTCCCCAGATGGCATATTCAGAGCCTGGGCAATTCCAGCAGCAACTTCTGTGATGTTCCAGGGATTAACCAAAATTGCTCCAGCACCTAAAGACTGTGCAGCACCAGCAAACTACAAGTAATATAACAAGTTTCAAGTGTCAGATCAATAGTATATATAGATCTACGTATATGAAAAAAGTATGCCAAAATTAATCTAAATAGCCAGACATGAGACCTTTCTAACCAAGATTAAGACTTGAAGATCACAACATGAACAAAGATAGACATATTTTGAATACTTATCATCTACCCAAACTACTTTAGATGGTCAAAGTATAAGCAAAATAAGTGCAGAGTCGCAAGGAGCTGGACATAGGAATAATAAGAAGCATTTTAAAGGGTGATTTGATAAATTGCTTATGTTGGGTATGATGGCATGTAACAAACTAACAACAAATAGTGCTACTGCCAGTTAGGTTGGCTGTTATGTAGCATGGCGAAATTTGACATAGCCTGCCAAGTGCTTTAGGGGAAGACTGAGCATTGGTTGAATCAATCATATTGTAGGTAAAGAACAAGAGTGTATGGTAAGGGATAGATTGAAGTTGTAATGGTAGTTAGAAGACTGTAAAAAGCATCATGGCCTATAGCTCTAGGAGGTTAGAGATTTCCATCTTCCTACTTCGGATCGTATTCTCTGCTAAAAAATAACATAAACTGTGTTGAGAAATTAAATTCAAGAATAAATACACAAATAAGTTTATGTAATTACTTCACTAAGAATGAGAACCCCTTTCTTTCTGTCCTGGCAGGCCACATATTCGTAACTGACAAGATTCATCCCATCCCTTAAAGATGTGACAAGGGCTACATCTGGTTGAGAAATACAGGACGGTATTCAACATTAGTAGAAAAGTTACAATAAAAAATATGGAAGTCAGAAATTAAAAAATAAAAATCAACTTGGTAAATAATGGATTTTATATATAAATAAGACATTGATTCTGATCGAGGCAAGGAACAGATAAGAGCTGTGTCACGGAAGCAAATAGACTTTTGAGCCATATGGTAACATATATGACGCAAAACAGGTGTAAGAGCAGCCAATCTAAAGTGTAACTTCTCAGAGCAATTTCTAGATCTTCTAGCAGAGCTACTGTGTGCCAGATAAATGCAAAAATAAAAGAAAAAAGAAAAGGAAAAAGAGAGAGGGAGAGAGAAATGCATATATAATTTTCTAGACTTTTCACCAAGGATTAGAAGTGAAACTGATGCTCCGAGAATGTCCCCTTTCATTTGAAAAAACATGAAGGAGCATTTAAATTCATGTCCAACAGCAAGCCGCAAATGTGGATTTTTCCATTTTGAAGGAGAAATGAAAGTTACAACTTCACATGCACAGATGATTGACCATTTGACAAGAGAAGAGATTCAGAAAGCATCATATTTCATGATAGACAAATCAATAAGGTGGTAAGATCCATATCAAAGGATCATTCACAGGGAAGCTCTCAGCCAACAAAAAATAAATCTCGAAGTCCAGGAAGTTTACCAGTTACAGCATACAAAGCACATAGTGCATGAAAGTCAAGAGAGCGATCCTGTAGACAGGACAAATTTATCAGATTATCTAGCATTGTCTTTAGTGAGTTCAAAATTAAAAATAAATAAAGGGTGTATCACACCGATTAATCATAAAATATGATAGAAGTGTCTCGTGTCACTTACATACCATTATTTATAAACATTAAAGCTCATAGCTATGAATAAAGCCTCGATCCTTGGTCATTGTTAGGTTCAAACATCCACTGTGTGGGGTCTAATGTAAAATTTAAAAGAAAAAGAAACTGTTTAATCATTCCTACCAATAGTTAAATATTAACTCACTTGGAAGATGTTATCATTTATTTTAGCCCATATTCGGGTACGACATCTGTTGAAAGGGTGATGGGTAAGCACACCCTAACCTAAATAGATGCTGTCCATATACCAGAGAAAAGTCAAAAAGCATGAAGATGAATTTCCCTAGTATATGATTTGGAAGTTTAGATTGCTTCTTTCACAGAGTAAACCCAGACACTGCAATAGTGTTGTTGTTTTTTGTCATATAACGAAAAGCTAGTATTTTTTTCAGCAACAGTTTGGCCTTTACTTTTCCTTCTTTCAAATCAAATATTGCCATCAGTACTTTTTTACTCATCAATAAAAGGAAAATCAAAGATTGTTCAAAATCATATTGCTCTAAATGTTAAGCAATTTATTCAATATCACTTATTCCGCTTATAGAACTTCTGATTTTTAGTTTAAATATTTTGACACAATTTTAGCTTCAGACAGACCTGAAACTGATCTTACCTCTTAGCTTAGTCCTTTTAAATATGAAGAGTGGTTTACTCTGCAATTTCTGAGAATTCAACAAGGGCTGATTAACAACAATTTGATAATAACTAACTGAGCTACACAATGATACACCATGTAATATCAGGTTGATGTCCTACAAAACAAAAGGTCCTGCAGCTCATCTATTGTTCTCTAACTTTCTTTAATCCTTTCCATTTTGTAGAGATTGATAGTGATGAAGTTTATGTCAAATATTTTCCTTGTTTTCCTTCCTCCCATATTATTATCCTTAATTTCGCAAACAAGGTAATATAAATTTCATTTCTAATTTTCATTCTTCCCAGAATCATTTTCCCCATTTCACCATTCCAAACCAAGTGTAAGAATAAATAGATATCACGATATAAGCTAACTATATCATATGCAAGCAGTCTAACTGAATTAGATCATCCAATAAGATTTTAGGTAAACTTCACAGAAAACAAGTGAATAATCATGTGATGATCATGTGACAGCATTAAAGTTGTGTCTACTAGATTATCAGTGTTCAGACGTTACCAGGTGATGTATGGGAACAGCAGTCAATGATCCAAATCTGCCATTAATGCGACCAACAATTTCATGGACCTGGCTTGTAAGCTTTTGATCTGTGAAAATGCAAGAAATAAAGTTGATTATCATGATCCAGAAGACATAAATAACACCATACTTCAAAATGGAAAGAGGAAAAGTGAGTACTTAACAAGCCAATTAAACATGCTTCCACAGAAACACTGCCTCAAGCAATTACCCAAGAAGACAGGTAGCTCAAGAAGTAAGATAGCCCAGTAAAACTCAAGCCCCACAAGAAAAATGGCAGTTCACAAGGTTCAGAGTGAATAACATTGTACAATAGTAGTACTTTGAACAGATTATATTGATTTTAGACTCAATTCTCAAGGGAGTGATTCTGTTCATCAGGAGAACAAGTTTTAGACATGAATTTAAAAATACAAGCAACCTCTTCAGCCTGTATAGTATTCTACAACACACGAAGAGCTCCCAGAAATGGTTTGTTCTTTTCTTTTCCCTTTCAAATAAAAAAAGACCAGGTTTGTCCAATATAAACTTCAAGAAAATAGTATTAGTATAAGTAGCAGTAAAAATATGCATGCGGGATATGACTTAAGGAATCTATCAAGCTCAACCTACATCCAACATAAAAGATGTTATGAAATTTCTATATAATTATGACTCTCACGAACAAATAGACAGCTAAGACATAGGGGACGATCACTGAGTCATATAGAAGTATATTATATATATTTCAGCTCTCACTGAGAAATTACCACTCATCCAATCTTCACTGGTGATCTTCGTAAACGGTATACAGGAAGTTAATGATTTGGAAAGCTGAAAATATCTTTATTTCATTATTATGACTAATTATAAATCTTCGATACAAATGAATATAAGTGATGCTACTGACTGTTCCGAAAAGAGGTTTAAAATGTATGTTACATGTGCTACAAAAATGAAATATCAAAAAGTATCATTTGCATTAAGCAGCAATCTTATATATTTTTAGTTTCAAACAAATTCATTATATATGCCTGCAAACCCATGAGTTGACAACATGTAGCATCATACTCATTTCAGTATTGAGTATGACGCTAGTGTAGCTAACTTAGTCTTCCATTTTTTCTTTTCAAGCTTATCATAAAGTGTATCTACTAAGTTCCAAAATCATGACATATTTTCAACACTTGAAGACAACATAGGAAAAATGTTCTATCTTCCACCGGAGGAAGCTACAGTAAAACTGAAAGACAGAAGCCTATTTTGAAGAACAGTATACCGTAGAAGGCACAAGAACAAGACAAAGTAATGTAAGTATCATACACTCAGGAACATCTGTTCTTGTTGGCACAGCAATTTGAAGCAAAACTACTTTATCACGCCAATAAGCATTCTCTTCCAGAAATTTTTCAAAAGCTAGAATTTTCTGAGGAATTCCTTTAATCATATCAAGCCGATCAACACCTAACATTACCTGACATGTCAGAAAAATATTAATTGGTGTCAAGTCACAAAAGTAAATCAAATTAGCACTTTGCTAAAAAAATATCATGACACCTCATACCACTAAAATATATCAAAAGAACAAATTAAAAAGATGCATTTTCAAAACAAATATAAATGAATTTTTTTTCTTATTGAGTGTTGCACAGTGAGTGATAACATGGTAGATATTTGCCACAGATTGAAAGTGATAGGCTAATAGCATTCTAGGGATGGAGATTGGTAGAAGGATCTGATCAAGAAATGACTTAATAACAAATTATGTACTAATTTGAACCCTTGAATTAACAATAAGAAACACAATTTTTGCATAGACACACACATACATAAGCCTATTGTGTATAATTTCTTTTACATCTAAAAGTGAACAGAATGGGCAACTAATCCCCAGAACAACTCCTGGAAATTGAAGGACGACTAGAGAACCTATTTAAATATAAAACTTAAGTATCCAAATACCTCAGAACTTTGGCTCTGAAACATACCACATAAAGTATATCTTGAGGTTATTAATAATGAGCAATTATGGCTTAGTAAGTTATGGGTATGTTGTTTAGAGAATGAGGATTCTGATGCCATATTGAAGTTTCCCAGGCTTTGACAACCATAGACTAGATTATAAAATGGTTCTTTGTGGTCAGCAATGGTTGCCATGTTTTTAACACCTTGTCATGGCATACTACAGCATCACCTTCTTCCCCTCCCATTCAATCTAATGTATCTCATATCATTCATATTATTCACTAATGGAATGCATAATCTGCATATTTTATGCATGATCCTTGACAAAAATTTGCCTAAATCCATAGCTTATGAATATGACAAAAATAATTATAAGAAATTTGAAACAATTTCAAACATAATAAGATCAAAATGTAGAATACCATTATAGCTAGGTTATTAAGGAAAGCAGTGCCAACAAAGTAACAGATGTACCTTCCTGCCTTTAAATCTTTCTTGTAATTCTTTCATGTGGTCCTGAACTTGAGGAAGCTCAAGTGCACATATGAATCGATCCGAGTCTATCCCAATAGGAAACTAACATTCAAGGTAAAAAGAAGTAAATAAGCAGTTCTAATTTTAAACTCATAGTGGTATTCAGTCAAAGCTTAATATAAACAAATTCTTTAAAAAAATTATCTCTATTTTACCTTTTTTTGTTTTTCTTTTCTATAGGTAAAGCTTGATGTGAAAAGTTTAATTAGTAATGCTAAATAACTATACATAGAAGTCAGCGTGAGTGATGTCATAGATAAATTTTACGAGCACATACTGCAGAAACTCGAGTCACCCTCCCTTGATCCTCAACCCCTTCAGGCGTACCCTCAAGTCCAAGGATGCGAGTACAAGCACTAACAAAATGTCGTGCATAATCATAGGTGTGAAAACTGCTCAAGAAAAATTGCACTTATACATGTAAGAGGCAGTAAAAAAAAAGAAAGATAAATTAGTTAAAACAAAAAAAGACAACATATAGCACAAAGCATGGAAAATTTTGATTAAGATGTGGATTATGATCATAGGAGATGGAAGGGTACAAGGTAAACAAACCAAATGAAAACAAGAAAATATCAAACTCAAGTAGAAACATCTAAACCTACCAGAGTCATTTGAATTCCATAGGCAGCATGATACTGCCATTTAAATATACTTCCGTTTAGGAATTATCAAGTATTTCTCAAGGTTATCCGCCATGGCATTCACTGATTCAAAACCCAACCAACCCATCAAACTGTTTTGAGTCCAATTGCAATTATTAGGTTTTAGCCCCATTAATTGAGCAAGAATCAGGCCACAGCCCTTAAATTTTCTGTGTATGGGTATATTAATCTGAAGAGTATTGGATAATAAATCTATGCTGTGTTATTTAACTATATTTCAATGGCTCATCGAGGCTCGTTTCAATTGTCATAACTATAGTAAATCATCAAATAAACAAAGAAGACTGTAACCAGTCAAAACTGTAGCCTGACACTTGATAAGCTCAAGTGGTTTATGACTTCACCCTACAGTGAATTCACAGTTTGTAAAATTCATAGTTGGTGACAGAAAAGACCAACTTTGATGTAAAACAAATGTTATAACCTCCCAACTTGTCAAAGGGTCTCGTGAACCAATCTTATTTCATAAAAGCATATCCATATTAAACGCCATTTCATTTGAGTAAGAAATGCCCAGCAAACAGAATTAGAGGCCTAAAAGAAAAACCTTATTCCTAAATGGAGAAGCAAGTTGCAACTTACCCAACTAAATCAGCTGCAAGAACAGAATGCAGGAGCTCTGAACGTGAGGGCAGTGTCCTATGAATTTCTGAAGATGGAAATGGTGTGTGAAGAAACCAGCCAACTTTCATTTTGCTGTTATATTCCTTTAAGCATTTTGGAAGAAACATGAGATGGTAATCATGGCACCAAACAACATCACCCTCTTCATAGTGCTTGTTCACAACATCAGCAAACATTTGATTTGCCTTCTTATATGCTGCAAACTGAGACTGGAAACTCCTTGTAGTGGCAAGGCGATCTTCTTGTGGAAGTCCAAGGTAATGGAAAAGGGGCCACAGGATGTTGTTGCAGTAGCCATTATAATATTGATGAACAATCTCTTCATCAAGAAATACTGGGATACACATCTGCAATATAGGTATCAAGCAAGAGAAGGATAACAAAAGTCATAAAATATTTATCATATATTCTTCAACTAAATATAATCTAATGATGAAACAGCGCATGGGAGTGTGTTACATTTTCACAATTGCAAAATTTTCTTTGAGAGAGTGATAGACTTCATACCTTTTCAGCCAAAGCTTTGGTAAGTGCTTTCTGTCCAATCTCATCTGGCACATTGACACCAGCCCAACCTATCCACCTTGCCTCAAACTCCTTCACACCTTTGTTTAAAAATACAGTCATGTTAGATACCTCTTTGTACATAAGAAAACCAAGTGCAGTTCAAAATATAACAACCATGTATTTTAGACTCACTTTCCTAAACTAATAACAGTAGAAGCATTTACAAACTTTAGACAAGATACAGCCCACCTAGAAATATGATGTTACACGAAAATTAAAAATGGAAGAAAATGTAAATAAAAGCCATTAACAGTTACCTAAAAGAGCGCTCACAAGACCACCGGCGCTTATCTCCAGAGACCATGAGTCTTCACCTCTCCTGACTGCTGAGACTGGCAGCCTGTTTGCCACCACCAAAAGTCTTTGTCTAAAAGGCCTCCCATCTTGCCTTTCGCATCCCTCACTATGCGCTCTTGCCACTGCAGCCTCTTCCAGGAATCGTTCAATATAGGAAGCACCCGAGTTATTATCGTCTCTTAAGCGTTGGTCATGCTCAAAAGGTAGAGTAATCCTATCATTATTATCAGTAGACTCATTCAAATAATAAGCGCGGCTGCTTTTTCTTAGCTCTCTTTCTCTTAGTAGTCGTTCAACACGACCCGGAAAATGATGAGAATTACCGTTATACTTATTCCCAGGCATATGATCACTCTGGAAGCCAACCGTTGAATATCAATTTCACTAATGCCCAAGTCCTGAGAGCGACCTCCTCCCCTGCATTTTGTTAGGAAGATTAATTTTTTATCAAACACACCACGCAAACAAAATTCTGGAACATCCCCAATTTAGTTGCTCATATCATATTAGTGGATCTTAATCAAGAGTAATATATATATATATATATATATATATATATATATATATATATATATATATATATATATATATATATATATATATATATATATATCAAAGAGGAACAAGAAAATTAAGCATATGAAGAGGACAGAATATTCTTATAGCAGTGAAGAGAATCTTATAATCACTGGAAAAAAAATAAAGCATTTACAGAAATAAGTTAAAAGTGGGAAAGATAGACCAAGAATGAAAGAATTGAATCCACGAAATCACAAAGGCAACAGGATGGGCTTCTTTCGTTGCTTGGGCCAATGAGATGGAAATTTTGCATTCATAAATTTGAATTCAAATATGGAAGAAGTATCAACTTCCCTGGTAGATATCTGGGATACAAAAAATTAAAGCAGGCCAATGAGCATAGAGGAGACAGGCGAAATACATGGGAGCGTCTGGTGCAGTGCACGGTTATAAAAGCGCATCATTCAGATGAAACAACAAACACATTGCATGAACGAATGTACAGAAAGAAGAGCAAGAACACTGCCCGTCTGATGGCAGAGAATTTAATCAAGTTTTAAAGTTATAGAAAAATTACAGAACAAGTTCAAACGCCAACTCAGGAGTCACCTAGAATATCAGAGGGACCTTAAAACAGGAGACAATTCTGTCCAGAAAAACTAGGGTCATACCTGTTTCTGGTTCAATAAATCAGTCTCCGGGAAGTGTTCCAACAGCAAGTGAACAGCTGGGTTAGGGTGAGAGAGTTAAAGACAGGAGAGGTAGGGAGAGAATGGGAAACCTGCATATTCTGAATGGCAGAGAATTAACATAGTGAGAGAAGTGAGGGAGCAATAGAATCCTCGTGTAAGCTTTATAAGGTACATATAGCCTCAGAGCCATGCAGGTAAGCTGACTCAGGTGACACCAAAGATTTTGTCGAGAACAGAGAAAATATTTTACCTAGTTAAATAAGTATTGTACCCGAGGCGTCAAGGGTTGCCTGGTTGTGAGCGGGTTAAGCAATATGCCGATGTTTAACTTGGATCATAAAAATGCTAAAGAGGGAGATAGTGTAACTGGTAGTTTTGTTTTGTTGATATTACTATTAAATGTATTAAAATATTTTATTTGTATTTATGAAAACTTTTTAAGCTTCGTCGATATCATAAAGAAAAAAAATACATTATTTTTAATACTTAACATTACTACTTCAATGAAGTATGATATATTGTGAGTATTGAAAAAAAAAATTGTTATAAATGAAAGTTAACTAGAAGATATTGAATGGCTCTGCCAAGAGGCCAGAAGGGCAGTCTATCTCTCTCCCGTCCCGGCGGCATTTATATTTTACACTCTGCTAAGTGACAAGCTAATGACTAATGAGGTTTTATTCCCGTGCCAGAGGGCCCCTTTCCCCAGCTGTTTTCACTTTTGCCCATCTTATTCACAAGAAAGATGGCTTTTGATAACGAGATTTTCAGAGAAATGACAATGCATGGGATACCCCGCTGTTAAATAGGATTCCAAGTTTGTGCTACCCATTTTTGTTAGTGTGTAACAAATGTCTAGGACATAAAAACAGAAACAAAAAAAAAAGAATGAACTTTTCTAATGTTAGATTCCTTCCGAATTGAAATAGATAATGAGGGATAATTTGTTTTTCCTATAAATTTCTTCTTTGTTTGGTGAAAAGGGGAAAAACCCCTAGTTTTGTAGATTAGTTTCTTTGTAGTTTTTGAGTGTCACCTCCTTTGTTCACAAAAAAAAAAAAAAAAACATTTATGAATGCCTGATGGAAGAAAGTAATATTCAATTTCACTTCTTTCACTTTTTTTTTTTTTGTAATGAGGTTTACTTCCTTTTAATTTTGAGTATAAATTATAGACAAATGAATTTAATTTTTAAATAAATTATAAATATAAACAAGTAAATTAAGGCTATGAATAACTTCAATTTCATCGGTTATTGATTAAGGAGGAAAAATATTAAGGATAGTACAAAAGGCGCAAAAATGTTTATCGTTTGCACTATTTTTTTTTTAAACTCTGTCAACGGCCTAATTGTCTTATATTTTTCCTCTCTATTACTTCCGTATCAAAAAATTATTACATATATTAATTCCATCCCTCTAATTTTGACCCTAACATACTAACATCTATTATAAAATTCTAATGGATGCTTTTCCTAATCTTAAGTCAGCGAGTGTTATTACGTTTAGTTTCTGATCATTTAAACTTTTCTTCTGTAAAAATGTTGAATTTCATGGTATGTACTGCAATTTAGAAACCTCAATAAACAACCATTTATTAAACAATAACGTTCTTTTAATCTTGTTATGCCAACATGGCAATGAAATATATGATTAGTCAATCACTAAAATTTATCATAAAAACGTAACATGAAATAGTATGAAAACAATGTATGGCAATCTTAGAGGAAGAAATAAATAAAGAACAAGAAGAAACTCTCATGAACATCCGAAGTTTATTATGCATTCCGATGGTCAAAATGAGACCCCGCAATTGATGCAATATGCAAGGTAACAAGTGAACATCATCTTCATAATTAATGGAAATTGATGCAATCACAAAAGTGCACCAACATCTATCATGATTGTTATCTTCAGCACTCAATACGTCTAGGCGGAAAAAAACATTTATTTGATAATTTGTTAAAATTAAGCTAAAATAAATCACTAGTCCGCTTTACCAAAAAAAAAAAAAATCACCGCATCAAAAGAAAATAACTTTGATTGGTTAAGGGTTTGTCTTGTCACAAATAAATTTTTTTTAGACCATCTTAAATGCAGATTATTTCACATCAATTTAGTACATACAAAGTGCTTCTCAAAAAAATTAAGGCTTTATTTTATTTTATAGAAGATATTTTATTCATTATGTTTTGATCAATTAATTAACTTAATTATGTTTATTATATCTAATAAGTACAATGTAGAAGACTGTTCAGGATAGATGCCTAGTTGGGTTTTATTGGTGGATTTAACTACTCTGGATTTTTTTTTTTTTGGCTTGGAAAGAAGCCCTTCGCTTACTTCGTTGACAATGGGAATCCCTATCCCCCAAAGGAAGAGTGTTCATCGTGTGGCCAAGCACAACAATGGAAGATTCAAGAATTCTAAAATTCAATCCTTGTTCTTAAAAGCATGAATACTACCGATATAAAGTTAAGACCCAATACTAACAACACAGCAAAATTTCAAAAGCCCGAATGCTTTTATGACCTCAGGTCGGACGTATTAGAGTTTAGACATAAACATAATTCTTGTCCAAAGTGTTATAGCTACATTGGTTTTAAAATTAGCATATTGGACAAGCTAGAGCAAAAAATTGCCGACTTTACAAGAGCAAATCACACAAGCAATCAATAGAAATCTTGGATTGGAAAGCATGTTCACTATTAGACCACTTTTGGAAAAGCAACAGCAAGGATTTAACCACAGCGCCAGTGAAATATAAGCAAGAAGAATTGTGTCGAAAAATTTTCCATATTCCACCGCTCACAATGAAAAGCAATTTTTCCAGAGGCGGCCACGCAAAGAGCACCGCTGTGGGCCGGCCATTACTCCTTTCCTAGTAACCTTGTGAAGGTGCTGATAACCATCATTTTCAGCTACCCTCACTGATTCTACAACTAAAATGCATGGATAGAAGTGATAGGGACACGGCAACACAAACTTAGACGTTTCATGTATTATTAAAGTATGATGTAATGTTTATACAAGTATTTAATGCATATTAGACACAAAGATACAACTCTTTATTTGAGCGACTACTAATTTGTTGCGTGTGAAGAGGACAAGAACTATAAGGGACTGACAACATAAGAATTTCCCTTAGTTTATTTTTGCAAGCACTAATTAGCGAATATGAAATTCTTCCTCAAATTGGTGTATGCCAAATTTATCCGATTCATGCATATGTAGTTGTAAATCTTAATAATTTATTCAAAGTGTGTGTGTCAATATATATATATATATATATATATATATAAATTATTGCAGCCCATCCCTCTATTGGTTATACAACAGATTGCGAGGAAACATGCATCTATCAAAAAGATTTTGTAGGCAAACCACGGCAGAGGGAGAAAACTAGTGCATAAATGGGTGCCCATGGTGGGATAAGACTACAAACTGGTAAGCGAAAAAACATGTAGAACTAATGAAGCAGCTCAACTCTAATCCAAGTATTAGTTGCCAATTATATAGATACGTATCATGCTTCAAGATTATGACAACTCTAACCCCGAAAATTAGACCCTGGAAATATCTAGTGACAAGAGATATGGTTCTTATTGGAAGAACCATTTAATTTGTATTGTTGGCCTGATAAGTATTAAGAACTTTGATACAAAAGTAAAGGTCAATCTTACAAAAATTTCAAAATATTATCACTGTAACATTGATTTTTTTAACTCTATCAACTGTAATCCAGACATTAGTTATCAACTTTATAGATACGTACCCTGCTTCAAGATGCTAACAACCCTAAACTCGAAAATTAGACCCTGGAAATATCTAGTCACGAGAGAAATGGTTCTAATTGGAAGAACCATTTTGTAGTGTTGACCCAATAGGTACTAAGAACTTTGATACAAAAGTAAAGGTCAATCTTACAAAAGTTTCAAAATATTATCACTGTAAAATTGAATTTTTTGACTCTATCAATTATCTTCAGTTTTTCCATTAGAAAGAGAAATATTATGCGGACATAAATTGCTATAACGAACCATACAACATGTGACAAAATGGATAAGTCCAGGGAAATGCGACAAAAGTAGTTATTAACGGAAAAGACTCGCTTGGAGCCCTGTTTCCTCTGCTAAATAAAGGCAAGTGGAGTTAGCATTATTTGTATAATGGCATTGCTGTATTCTACCTTGTCAATAGTAGGGCCCGCGAAGAATACACGGTGGCTCCGAGGCTAAAACTTCCAGTCAACCATAAAATTGTCACACATGGAGGAAGGGCTGGTACCTCAAAGTTAACGGGACCGTCACAAAAGACATGTAGACTGTAGACTGTGGACTGTAGACAGTATGGCGATGGCAACATCGACGAGTAACATAAGTTGTTTCCATCTCGGGTTGAATGTTCAGGGGAGGGGAGGGAGGATAAAGAAAGAAAAACAAAATTTCTTTGTTGATTTAGTTGAAAGGAAAGAGAAGAAAAAAAAAATTATTTTATTTAATTTGTAAAAAGATATAAAAAAATAAAATAAAATAATTATTATATATCTTTAATTTTAAACAAATATACAACAAAATAAAATAAAACTATTTTAGTGACGATAACTTTTATTTTTTATCCTTCAAATCTCTCCACTTTTGGAGGAAAAGAAAATGAGAGAAAGGGACGGACTTTGTCCTTTCATTTTTTTTCTCTCTTTTTCTCTATTGTTTTAAATAAAGTATTTTTATAAAAAAAAAATTCCTCTCTTCTAAATTTCTCGAACCAAATATTAGGTGAATCAATCAAATAATTTTAATAATCTAAAGAATCTATCTATTTGAAGACACTTTCAATATATAATTAAAACTATAACGATATTTTTAATATGTAACTAAAATTATAACACCATCTCATTTAAGCTACTTCAACTAAAAAGATTAGACAAAATGTGTTTTATACCATAGTTGTGTTCCCCATAAATAATGAAACTACCTTAGTCACACAGAAGGTATAAAATATGTAACCAATTTTACAATGTGTATACGAAAAACCATTTGTGTCAAACTAACACTTATAGTATAACTTTATTTCAAATTTAGCACATTCTGTAAATAGTTAGAGTGTGTTTGACAAGTCAAATAAACTAATTTATAATTTATTTGATTAACTTATAAGTTTATTTGATCAAATTAGAAGTATTTGATAAACAAATTTATTTGAGTAATTTAAATTAACTAAAAGTTTATAAACTATACGCTACTTGAAATAGCGTATAACTTATAAGTTATCAATTAATTTATAAGTTTTTAACTAACTTATAGGTTATGTTTAGCAAAAATAATTTATAAGTTAATTTAAAATTTATAAATTAGTTAAAAATTTATAAGTTATATCTTATTTCAAGTAGCATATAGTTTATAAATTTTAAATTAGTTTAAATTATTCAAATAAATTTATTTACCAAACACTTTTAACTTGGTCAAATAAACTTATAAGTTAGTCAAATATGCTATAAGTTAATGTATTTGACTTTTCAAACACACTCATAAGCTATTTTTACCAAATATAACCTAACTAAGTTCATCGCGCTCATTTTATTTAATTTTTTATATGGAAATCTAAATGTAAATCAACTTAACAAACCCAAATGAGTTGAATTCAAACTAAAAGAACAAACATATTTTTATGTCAATATATTAACATACTTATTATATTCGTATTTCATATCATAAAATACATAAATCATATATTATAATACTAAATTTTTAATTAAGTCATTAACAAATTAAGCTAAACATTTGAACTCTTGTATTTATTTCTTTTAATGAATAACTATCAAACTTCTTTTAAACATAAACCCGTGAATCCGGTTTGAGTTCCTCCCTTCCCGTCCTTTTCACCCGATCTCATTTCTCATCCTCTCTCGTTCTATTTTCTCGTTTAGCCTTGAAAATTTGTCCGCCTCTCCCTGCTTCACTGGAGGTGAATTTAAGCAAGCAATCTGAGCTGTGGTCTACAACAGTTACATCCCTAATGAAAGGGGGACTGATCGAAGGTTTCCACATAAATCTAAAGGTGAACACTGAGCATTAGATTCTAGGTTCTTGTAGAAATATATGACATCACAAGTAGACATTTATCTGAAAATGAATAATGTCAGAAGAGAAAACTGCTCAGATTCCTCATCGGAGACTTTTTTTGGATATAAACCCCACCAAGCGCACACCATGGCGGTTTTCTTGGATGAATTTTAGGAATCTTCCCTTTATCAAGGAGTGAGAAAGAAAGAGATAGTCAGAGAGGAAAAGAATTTTAATCGCGACGACTGCATCTAAGGGCAGGATATAAAATTAATGTAGAATTTGTGTATATTGCTACTTTATATCAGCTAGACAAGAAAGTGAATACACAAACAAGCTTAAAACTATTAGTCTAATTTAATCAAGGCACCTGACAATACAGAACAGTTTTTAGGTCAGGAGTCAAAAATGTTTCAGTACAATTCTAACTCTCGGTGATTCAACCATTTTTAGGGCAATGTTTAATGTACCTATGACTTTTATTCGACTTAGAAGCCTCTTGTGGAGTGGTCATGTAGCCACTTTCGTGGATTCCCATCGCATCATGAAAACCGTTATGGTAACAAATATATTTAAGAATAGAAAATTAATTTTTTTTTATCGAAACGGTTAAAACGTTTCTGTGTTCAAAATTACCGACATAAAACAGAATTATCGAAATAAAACAAAGTGTTTGTTAAGAAATTATGTTATTTTGATTAAAATTACTATGTTGTGAAATATTTCGATGGAAATACTATTGTTTCAAATTATTTTGAGTTGTTTTATTGGAAATACTCTTATTTCAAGTTGTTTCAATGAAAATATTCTTATTTCGAGTTGTTTCAGTAGAAATACTCTTGTTCCGAGTTATTTCGATAAAAAAAATAACAAACTAATTTGAAAATTAAAAAATTGACAATCTAAAAGTAGATAAAAGTAGTATCAAATCACATCCAACACTAAATTATTTTTTCTCACAAGTTACAACATCTTTGTTAACTTCTTATTCTTCCCCCTCATTCTCATGATATTATTTTCCTTCATTGTCTTTATTTTAAAGAGAAAACTATAAAAATATTGAAAAAAGAGATTGAGAGACAAAGAGAGAGGAAGGACTTGAGAGAGATACCTAAAGATAGACACGTAATACTAGAGAGAGAGACATAAACATAGAAATCACAAAAAAGTTAAGAAGATAGAGAAATAGATGCAAAAGAGAGGTTATTGTTAAATGTTGTTGGAATTGAAGACGGAATCCTCACTGTAGTAGCATGTTTATTTACTATTCAACTATATACATTAATTCGAATTAATTTTAACATAATTTTATATATTTATATCATTAATATTATGTTAAAATCTTTTAAAATTGAAAAAAATTATTCTTCGAAATTATGTGAAACGTTTCTTAATTTTTTTTTTTCTATTTCAACGAAATTTTTAAAACGTTTCGAAATGTTTCCGTTTATGAAGTCACTGAAACGATACTTTGATAATACCTTTGTTAAAAAAAGACCAACTCTGTCGGGGTGGAACAAGCTCCTTCCTATAGCACCGTGAGAAAACTCCCAAAAAAGTGCCGCAAGGAGGGGATGGCATATCTATCCTCTTCTTCTTCTTTCTTTCTCTTTCCTTCGTGCTTCTTTTATCTTTCTCTCATCAAGAGAGATTTTTCTCTTATTAGAAGAATTTTTTCTTTCTAGGAAAGAAGTTTTTTTCCTCTTTTTTTTGGAAGAGATCTAGAGTTTGAATAATCTACATCTCTTTTGTTTAGATCAACAGCATTGAATTCAAATTTACACTTTTGAGTTCAGATATGAGTGATAAAAGATCATATCTATAACATCGTTTTTATAATGAGTAAAATTTTTTTGAAGAAAATTAATTTTAAAAGAAAATTGGAAAATGTGTTGACTCTCTATTGATGAATTTTTTTATTTATTTATTGTAATAACTGTATTTTTTAATATTAAAATATAATATTTAATAAACTACAATTTAAAACGTATATTGAATTTGTATTTTTTAGTCATAATATTAATTTATTTATATCTTTTGCCTTCAAAAATTGTAAAATTTATTTATATTGTTTTCTATTTGCTTACCTTTCTGTCTATATTGATTTATAAATAGTGATATTTCACTTGTTAAAAAAAACAAACAAACAAATCTTGTCACCTTGATTCCCCAATGACTTCCCCCTCATGTCAAAATTACAGTTTTGTGAATGTACTTATTTAGTGATAGTTCCAAAAACCATATGAACTACAATTACACATCTTAAACAAACTCCGGTTGTTTTTGTGCCTGCTAATAGTTTAGGGACAAGATTAACTAAACTAAAAATCCAAATAAGGAATTGAAGTACGAAATGTTGAAAACATTATATAATTTAACCTTTACTTATCCCTTAACTGTTATTTAATGAGGTATTTAAATTTCGTAAACCATGGATCTCTTCAGGAAAATAGATCAAGTGAACCGCCTTGACCTGCAGCCCCTGCTCCAAGGGATAATAACTGCTGCAGGATTCCGAAAAATAGACCACTGTCCTCATTGCTTCTTTTTCCTCTAACTCTGGTAGTCAATTTTCTTGAGTCTCTTCCCTTAGTCTAAAAAATGTCTTGGGTAATTTTCTCTTAAGATTTTTATTCTCTCCACCAGCAGCATGGGTGCAACATTCCATAAAATGCAGAATGCATACCTCAACACCGAGAACACATGAGACACTTAACAGGACTACATAACTTGTATCTATGGAACATAGCGTTTAAAAATATACGGAGAACCATTTATGTTGGCATTTTGTTCCAAAGCTGAACAATATAACTCTCACGATTAGTATATAGACAAAAAAAAGTTATTAGATTTTTGTGTATAATTAATCTGGTTCTTTTCGACTTTTGTTGAATCCACAGTGACAGGACTTTGCTTATGCTGATATCATGCTGAAATTTAATTACCGTTCTAATTCTGATTTTTAGAAGAAAAATCCCATTTCCTCAAATTGAGATGAAGATTATACGTTTACATGGAATTTAACCAGGTCACGACGTGGAACACCTCCAATCATCTCAATCAACAACTGCTTATGATTTTTCTCAACTTGAAACGATAGAAACCTTTAAAAAACCATTCTCTGTCAGGGTCCATCATTTGTGGGAACCACAAATTCTACCATACGGGTTTCGATGTAAGTCAGAGTTGCTCAACCTACACACGACTACCATCTTAACTAAAAAGCCTATCTTTATATATAAGCTATGGCCCATTCATATGAGGCAACAGCATAGGACGGCATAGGACGGCTTTGAACTATGGTCTAAACCACACACTTAACTTTTGAAGAATAGTGAGGACGTAGGATTTATTGCAATAGCTGAAGTCGCAAAGGGCATTTCAATAAATGAACATAAAAGATTACATCCGGAAGCTCCGAGGAAACAAAAGCACGATGAGGCAACAGCATTTTACGGGGAAAAAAACATACATGCGAGTCATGGTAAATATAATGTGATATATTCCACGTAGGACAAGATTTAAGATGACGATTTCCATTTAACAGATTAGTTTTTTATTATGTTCTCTCCTTAACTCGGATCATAAGGATTTTAAAATTTTGTTATTCAGGATCTATTTTATTTTCCCATAACAAATAGATATGAGAAATTTAATATCTGTACCTAGAAAAGTTCACAAAAACAGTTTGGACCATATTTTGACTAGAATTGAGTTCTGAACATTTCATTTTTCACTTAGGAAGCCAACATAATGTCTTATGCAACAATGTTTCCAACTAGTTACTACTGGTTTTCAATGACAAGGTGATAGTACTAGTATTACCATTCACCCCATGACCTCAGTGACAACTAACAGAGAATTCGGCACACATCGAAAATTTAAGTCAATCAACAAATCTCGGTCAAAAACTTCAGAACAAACAAATAAACAGAAAGTTTCGAATCCTATCCTGAGATGAAGGAAACCGGCAAACAAACAAAAACGGTCATATTTGCCGCGTTCGTTATCGTTCCCTCAAAATTTCTCAGCAACCAAACAGAGCATTCTTACTCTCCAAGCAAATCACATAAACCAAAACAAATTGCTCATCCTCACAGAAGAAATGCAACAATCAACCGCTTTACCAGATCTCACTCACTCTCCAATTCAATTCAATCTCTCACTTCTCCTCATAATCAAAAGATACAGAATCATCAAATATAGAGACAGAGAAAAGAGAAAACTTACGTGAACGATGCGGATGCTTCTTCTTCTTCTTCTTCGTCTCGTTCTTCTCGTTCTTATTCTGTGTTCGAATTTCAGAAAAGGAAAGAGAAGAGAGAGCGATTCTGCATTCTGAAAGAGAAAGAAGGAGAGGAAGGGTTGTGGACATTGAGGGGAGAGAGAGAGATCAGAAGGCTTAAATAGGGAAGAGTCAGAGACCGCATTTGGGAGACATGGTATCGTCACTAACGCATTTTTTTTTGGCGGGGGGTACAGAAAGAGAGTGGGAGAGTTGCATTGCGTTTGCTTTGCCCGTTCTTAGCTTTCTCTGTGCCCAATCACTTGGAGGGAATTTGTTCTACTTTTTTATTCATTTTTAAATGTTTAAAATTTACTCTAAGTAAATTTAAATTCACGAGAATAAGAATATTTGTAAATAAAATAAATTAAAATTTTTATTATTAAAATAAAAAATTTAATTTATCAACCGATAAATTAAATTTTATATAAATAAAAAATTTTAAAATTATCACAATTAAATTTTTTTTATTTAAATAAATATATGACAAATTTTTAATATTTTATTCGTATAAAATTTGTTCCACCCAAACGCACGGTTGTGGTTTAAAAAGCCAGATTCCCAGTGCCCACTCAGTTTATTCTCTTCATCTTTTGTTCATCTAATATGCAATTTCTTTTAAGTATTAAATATTTAAATGTAAATACTCGTCCAACAAAATTGATAATGCATTTAGGGGGAAAGAATATATTTTATTCGTTTACTTTGCAACTCCAGCATTTTTAGTAGCTTAGGTACCTTGGGATGCCTCATAAGGCCTCACTCTGCTAAGAAGAAATTTAATAATTGATCTTGGATTGTAGAATTTGATAAATATATATTATGGAGTCGAAGTGGAGAAATGAATATATATTGAGATATGGAAATATTTTGATATTTGAATAAAAAATAAAATCTACGATAATCAATTTATACCATCATTCATTTATTTTATTTTACAGTTTCTCTTCATACTATATTGTCTTCTTCTCTTCTTCTTCTTTTTCGTTTTTACATTTTGTGCTCTCATTCATCTCAAATCGTTTTTCATTGTATTTCTTTTTAATTAAAGATATTTTTTTAAATTTTGTTCAATGCATTTAACTTTCTGCCATTTATTTTACCACTGTTTAAGTAAGGTTTAGGTTAGTTAAATGTCTTACATTTTTTTTTTCTGTTTCTCAAGATATATTTATAAGTTATTGACACAATAACAATAAACTTTATTTGAAAACGAAAACACTCTTTAAACAAGTATCTATTTCAAAAATTAAATTTGTGTTCTTACTTTGAGAGCATAACTCACTTGCCATTATGGCCAACTCTTATTGGTAATGTCTTGAGTTTAATTCTTACTCAATGTCTTTTCTTTACATTCTTACAAAACTTTATTTTCATTCAATGCATTTCAGTTTCTCTAATTTATGTTTACAAATATTATAATAAAAAATATAATTGAAAAAATTGAGATAACTTAGGCTCCACCACCGTTATAGACTGCAGTAAATGAGTTTGTTTAAGGTTAAGGTAAGCTTAATTTTTATTCATTGCTTTTTTATTTATTCTCTTCCCTTGCATATCATGGACCTCCTATGTAACCAAATATATATATATATATATATATATATATATATATATATATATATATAGTATTGTATTCTCTTATGGAATTTTAATTTTATTTAATGTGTTACTGTTTCTTTCATTTATATTTATAAACATTATAATATTAAATATAATTCAAAGTTAAAATTAATTTAAGCCCCACCACCCTTATAAAAAATGACAAATGGGTTCATTTAATTAGGTTAAAGTAATTAAGTTTCATTCTTACTTATTGCCATTTTTTTTACTCTCTTTCCTTAGGTCATGAACTTCTTATTACAAAACTTTATTTTTATTTAATGCGTTACGGTTTCTCTCATTTATGTCTATAAACATTATAACGTTAAATATAATTCAAAGATGAGGTAATTTAGGCTTCACCAACCTAAGTAGACTATGAAGAATAAGTTTATTTAAGGTTGAGGTGAATTTGATTCTTACTCATTACTCTTTCTTTGCTTTTTTTTCCTCAAGTCTTGAACCTCTTATTACAAAACTTTATTTTCATCTAATGTTTTCCAGTTTCTCTCATTTATGTTCACAAATATTATAATGTTGAATATAATCCACATATGAGATAATTTAAGTCACACCACCTTAAATAGACTATGACGAATCGTTTCATTTAAAGTTGAGGTGAGTTTGATTCTTACTCATTGCTCTTTTTTTACTCTCTTCCCTCACGTCTTGAATTTCTTATTATAAAACTTTATTTTTATTTAATGCGTTACAGCTTCGCTCATTTATGTTTATAAATTTTTTAACGTTAAATATAATTCAAAGATGAAATAATTTAACTCCCACCACCCTAAATAGACCATGAAGAAGCAATTCATTTAAGGTTGAGGTGAGTTTGATTCTTACTCATTACCCTTTCTTTACACTACCTTGAACCTCCTATTACAAAATTTTATTTTTATGTAGTGTGTTACAGTTTCTGTCATTTATGTCCACAAACATTATAACGTTAAATATAATTCAAAGATGAGGTAATTTAGGCCCCACCACCCTAAACAGACTATGAAGAGTCAATTCATTTAAGGTTGAGGTAAGATTGATTCCTACTCATTGCCCTTTTTTTACGCTATTCTCTCATGTCATGAACCTCCTATTACAAAACTTTATTTTCATTTATTGCCTTACAGTTTCTCTCATTTATGTTCACAACATTATAACATTAAATATAATTCAAGGATGAGGTAATTTAGGCCCCACCACCCTAAATATACTATGACAATTCTTTACTCACTACTACAAAAACTCAGAATAGCAACGATGTTTTAACGACGGTCAAAAAATTCGTCGTTAGATCATGATCTAAGGACGGGTTTTTAACTGTCGTTAAAACAAGTAATATAATGATGATTTTTAATAAACTGTCGTTATATAATGATAGTTATTGTTTAACTGTCATTGTATAACAATGGTTCACATCCAATCATCGTTAAACTGGCACTAATACTCATGAACGGTCTATTTTTCGTCGCAATTCACGACGGTTAGATATAACTGTCGTGATGTGACCACGGTTTATTAAAATCGTCGTAAAATCTCACGGTAAATAGAATGTTTATGGGAATTAAGGTCAGGTTTAACGACGGTTAGACATGATCCGTCGTTATAACACGAACCATTTGGACGACGATTTTGTGAAAACTGTCATTAAATCAGGTTTTAGGGACGATTTTTTTTCATAACCGTTGTTATAACTGGATTTAAGGACGGTTTTTACAAAACCGTCATTAAACCACGGTTTTTCTTATAAATCCATGGTTTCTCATTCATTTTCATTATGCAATTCAAAATTCTCTCTTCTTCTTGCAAAAAATGCATGTGACTTTATTGATATTGGTTGTTCAAAATTATTTATTCTTTTTTAAGGTAATTTTTTAAATACTTTTATTATTATGAATTAATTTTTTATTTATATTGCAAGTTTAAATAAATTTATTAAAATATTTATTTTTAAACTTTTTATCTAAATACTTTGATCATTTACAGACATTTGTGATTCGGAATTGTTTATTCTCATATAAAATATGTATTTTAATTATTTTTAATATTGTGAATTTTTATATATATATTTATATGTTTGACTTAAATTATAATTTTAAATAAAAATAGTTTATTTGAAATTGTATGTTATGATTTTAGTAAATGTTGTATTATGTTATGTAGGTTAAATATTTTTTTTAATTTAATTAAATTAACAGTAAGAATTATTTAATATTTACATTTGTTATAATAATAGAATGATTATTAGTTATTATTTAAGAAGAATGACATAATTATTAAGTTAGAATTTTATGTTAATAATTATAAGGTGAAACAAATTAAATTAATTAAGAAATAAAAAATATAATTAAATTACACTAGTAGTAAATTTTGTAATTGTTATTAAAAAATAAGAACATAGTAATAATAGTATTAAAATTAAATTTGTGATAAAAAAAATTATCATATTAATAGATGTAATTAATTATTATACATAAATTATTAATAGAAATATTGGTTAAGGATAATTATTTAAAGTAATATATATATATATATATATATATATATTATTTATAAATAATAAATTAATTAAAAAATAAATATATTATTTTTATAATTATAAATTTAAAAATATGATGTTAATTAGGAAGTGAAAAATAAATTCGAGTTACATAAAAAAAATTAACAATTGTTATAAAAAAATAGAAGCATCATAATATAAATTTACTAGTTTATATATAACAATATGATAAATAATTTAGATATAATTAATTTTGTTGTTATATAATTAAATGTAATTAAATATTTGACTTATATTATTAATAAAGGAATCAAAATCTTGGTTAAGGACAAGTATTTAAAGTGAAATTTATACATATTTTTTTATTTAGAAACAATATAATATAATTAATAAATTAAACATATTATTTTTATGATTATTAAATTAATTAAGAAGTAAAAATTAAAGTGAAGCAAATGAAAAAAAAATTAACAATTGTTATAAAAAATAGAAGCATAATAATATAGATTTATTGATTTATAATAGTCTTATAAATAATTTAGATATAATAATTTTAGTAAGTATATAATAAAACGTAATTAAATATTAGACTTAAATTATTAATAGATGAATCAAATAAATAGACATTATGCAATGATATTATATGAGAAAATGAAATATATTTTTTACATGATGTATATGACAAATGAGTTAAAAAATTTGTAGGATAAAATAAAATTGTCAATAACGATAATTTGTCGCATTAAATGAATATTTTTTATAGTTAAATTTTATTACTTAGTTTAACTTAAACATAATTAGTTAACTTTAAATATGAAAATTAGATAGGAGTGTTAAATTGTTAAAAAGATGTGAACATTTTTTCTATTTAAATTTTATTACTTAATTTAACTTAAACATAATTAGTTAACTTTAAATATGCAAATTAGATAGGAGTGTTAAATTGTTAAATAGATGTGAATATTTTTTATAGTTAAATTTTATTACTTAGTTTAACTTAAACATAATTAGTTAAGTTTAAGTATGTAAATTAGATAGAAGTGTTAAATTGTTAAATAGAATTAAAATTCATGAAATATTTCTTTGTTGTATATTATTTAATCCTCGAAGAGGGGTTAGATTATGAAATAATGCATTAAGAATGCATTATTCAGTGAATTATTATTTAATTGTTTTATTTCATAATGGTTTCAAACATAAATAATTCTTGGATTCATAAACATCGACACACCCAAAAGTATTTGGAAGGCCTAGAAGGTTTTTTAGAATTTGCAAATGCTAATTCAGGTGTGGAAGGTAAAATAATCGGTCTATGCCCAAAGTACAAATTTAAAAAATGACAAGTTACGAAGGTTGTGCGCCAACACTTAATCATTAAGCCTTTTCCACAAGAGTACGATTTATGGAGTATGTACGAGGAAAAGGCAACAGAACATCCTGCTACAGGACATCAAATAATACCCCATGATGTTGCAGAACGTCCCATCGTTCGAAATGACCCTGTGCAGGACATGGTTCGTGATGTATTCAGAATTCATTGTGAACATGAAAGTGTTGATTTTGTGGACATGCTGGTTCCACCGTCAGGTGAAAGGATGGACGAAGGTACAAAAGAATTTTTTGAATTACTGAAGGATGGACAATAACCATTTTACGAAGGGTGTGAGAAATACTCCACATTGTCATTTTTGGTGAATTTGTTTCACATCAAGTGTTTGTGCGGGATATCCGACAAGGCTATGTCAATGATACTGCAACTATTGTTTAACGTCTTTCTGGATGCAAAGATTCCAACTTCATTTTACGAGGTTAAAATAAATATTAATAAGTTTGGGCTGAACTATAAAAAAATACATACATGTAAGAATGATTGTATGTTATTCTGGGGGAAGCACGATAATAAAATTGCTTGCAATAAGTGCAGTACACCAAGGTGGAAATCGAGGAGAAAAGGGGAGAAGTAGAAGAAGGTGGCCAATAAAGTCTTTAGATACTTTCCACTGAAGCCCTAGCTACAAAGACTGTTCATGTCTTCTAAGACTGCCGAATATATGAAATGGCATTTTACAGACAGAAATAGTGACGGTATGATAAGGCATCCGAGGGACTCTAAAGCATGGAAAAGATTTGACATCTTGAATTCTCAATTTGCATCCGATCCTAAAAATGTGCGTTTGGGCCTTACTATTGATGGTTTCAATCCATTTGAGAATTTAAGTACAAGTTACAGCATATGGCCCGTCGTACTAATTCCTTATAATCTTCCTCCTTGGATGTGTATGAAGCATAGTTCTTTTATGCTGTCAATTATAATTCCTGGTAGAAAGGCACCGAAAAATGATATAGATATATTTCTGCAACTGTTGATTGAAGAGTTAAAGGAGCTATGGTTCGACGGTGTTTAGACTTACGATTCATTCAGTAGTGACATGTTCAACATGCATACTGCTTTAATGTGGACAATCAATGATTTTCCTGAGTTTGGATGTTTATCAAGTTGGAATATTCATACTAAATTAGCCTGTCCACATTGTAATTTTGATTTAACTCATGTTCGCCTTCCTCATAGTCGGAAGTGGTGTTTTATGGGACACAATTATTTCTAAACCCAAGTCATAAATTTCGAATGGCTCGTAACAAGTTTGATGGAATAGATGAGAGAAGAAATCCTCCACTGCAATTAAATGGTGTAGATATTTTGAGACAAATTAATGATATTAACGTTGTAATCGGAAAGAATAGGGAACATTAAGGTCAAGAACAGAGGTCCCGAGGTCATGGAGGGGTTGAAGCTAAGACTCAACAATGGCGTAAAAAAAGCATATTCTTTGAACTTCCATATTGGACGAACAATTTGTTGTTTCATAATCTTGATTTGATGCATATTGAAAAAAAAGTCTGTACGAATGTATGTTATTCTGAGGGGATCACAAAAATGAAGTTGCTTGCAATAAGTGCAGTGCACTAAGGTGAAAACCGAGGAGAAAAGGGGAGAAGCAGAAGAAGGTGGCTAATAAAGTCTTCATATACTTTCCACTGAAGCCCCAGCAACAAAGACTGTTCATGTATTTTAAGACTGTCGAATATATGAAATGGCATTCTACAAATAGAAATAGTGACGGTATAATGAGGTATCCGAGGGACTCTGAGACATGGAAGAGATTTAACATCTTAAATTCTCAATTTGCATCCGATCCTAAAAATGTGTGTTTGGACCTTACTACTGATGGTTTCAATCCATTTGGGAATTTAAGTACAAGTTACAGCATATGGCCAGTCGTACTAATTCCTTAAATCTTCCTCCTTGGATGTGTATGAAACATAGTTCTTTTATGCTATCAATGATAATTCCTAGTAGAAAGATACCGAAAAATGATATAGATGTATTTTTGCAACCGTTGATTGAAGAGTTAAAGGAGCTATGGTTCGACGGTGTTTGGACTTACGATTCATTCAGTAGTGACATGTTCAACATGCATACTACTTTCATGTGGACAATCAATGATTTTCCTAGCCTTGGATGTTTATCAGGTTGGAATACTCATACTGGATTGGCCTGTCCACACTGTAATTTTGATTCAACTCCTATGTGCCTTCTTCATAGTCGGAAGTGGTATTTTATGGGACACCGTTGTTTCTAAACTCGAGTCATAAATTTCAAATGGCTCATAACATGTTTGATGGAACAGATGAGAGAAGAAATCCTCTACTGTAATTGAATGATGTGGATATTTTGAGACAAATTAATGATATTAACGTTGTAATCGGAAAGAATAGGGAACATTAAGGTTGAGAAAAAAGGTCTCGAGGTCACGGAGGAGTTGAAGCTGGGACTCAACAATGGCGTAAAAAAGCATATTCTTTGAACTCCATATTAAACGAACAATTTGTTGTATCATAATCTTGATTTGATGCATATTGAAAAAAATGTATGTGACAACATCCTATATACTTTGTTAAATGACACTGGCCGTTCAAAAGACCACATAAATGCACGAAGAGATTTACAGGAGTTAGTTGTGAGGTTAGAGCTTTGGCCAGATGAGAATGGTAAATAACTGCTTACTTTGTTCACATTGACAAATACAGGTAAATATATCTTTCTCAAAACACTAAAAAACATATCTGTTACTAACGGATATTCTAGCAATATTTCTAGATGCATTGATTTAAGACAACGTAAGATTGGGGAGTTGAAAGTCATGATTGTTATATTCTTATGGAACAACTACTACGCTTAGCCATAAAGAAGGCACTTCCTAAACAAGTTTCTGTAGTTCTTGTTGACTTCTGTTCGTTCTTTCGACATGTTTGTTCCAAAGTTTTAAATGTCAGCGAACTTGACCAACTTCAAAATCGTATTGTTCTTACGCTGTGTCATATGGAAATGTCATTTACGCCTTCCTTCTTCACAGTCATGGTGCACTTAACAGTTCACTTGATCCAAGAAGTCAAGTTAGGCAGACCAGTTCAATATCGTTGGATGTATCCTATTGAAAGGTACAAAGCAAAAAATTCAGATCTATTTTATTTTGTTTCTTTTGTTTTTTTTATGAATTTTTTATTTGTTGAACGTATGTTGTACAGATATGTCACGACCCCTATAGAAACAAGCACGTGACCGGCACAAGAGTAGAAATAAATCATATCCCGTAAGCCTAAAATCAACTAACACCAAGTTATCACTATGAATTACAACATATAGACATAAACAACATCATGCATACCATAAGGATGGTTCAGAATTTATAAATTCACATACAATTGGCATTAAGCCATACAATACAGAAATCATCTATTTTTCATACAACAATAGTTCTACAAACATTCAGATACGCAGGGATGCAGGGATCCTGCTTGTAGTTCATGGAGCTACCTTATAATACAAACTGAAAATATCTAAACAAACTGGGGGAGCCCTGAAAGCAACATGGGCTCACCACAACTCTTTTAGCTCACTAAACAGTTAGAGCTGGATTTGAATCTTTTTGACTATTTGAAAAAGAAAAAATATGATGGGATGAGTATAAAACTCAGTGAATAGGTAATCCTTACTATAACGGAAACAGGACAAGTAGGGCATGAATTTTTTCTTCACAAATATAAAATTTAATGCAAGAAAAAGATGAATACCATATGTATCATGTGTTTGAAGAATCAATAACAAAAAAAGTTCAGTATTAAAAGGTATAATATCAATGTTAGAGTTTTAACTCTCTCTCTATATCATATCTATAGTCATTTCTTAAGTATAAAATAAAGAGGATATTCACCATCAATCAGGCCAAAAACCTGTAGTCCATCGGGCAAAAACCCGTAATCCATCAGGCAAAAATTCGTAAAGTTCATCAGGCAAAAGCCCGCACAATCATCCATCAGGCATAAGCTCGCACAATCATCCATCAGGCGAAAGTCAGCATAATCAGTCAAGCAAAAGTCCATTACACAAAACTCAATATGCACTAGGGTTAATATTCATAACTACTAGATTGCAATGCTTTCAATTTAGATTCTTTCGTATAGATACAAGAAAGAAATAACAGGAAATGCAAGATAAACAAAAATGTCACATCTCTTCCAGAAAATCATATGCTCACTGATCAACAATAGCCACGACAACATCAACTTAACGTATACATTTGTATCCAAAGGCCTACACATGTGCCTCATAAAATCATTTATCAATTCATATAAAATATCAACATCACCATAAACCAACATAATTTTGAGTAGTCTCAATCAGTATAGGTTAATATCACTAGAGAACTAAAATATAAATGATGTTTGTCCTGCATTTCTAAAATTTATACTTGGAGTCATGTTTTGTAATACATGATCATAATTTAAAAGAAATAAGTTTCACATTAGTAGTAATGTCTCATGTGAATGTATCAAATGAATAGTTAAAAATAATGTTATAGTAAGTATTATCTACTCATAACACTAGAGATTCAAAGTAGTTGAACTATCTTGATCTCTTTCAAAACTCAATGGTCGAATTGATATTGAAAGATGTCTTCCGCTATTTCAAAACCTAGAAAAACAACTTCGGCATATCAATTTCTAACCAAACACTACGAATTCATTATTTTATGTTAGTAAAAAACATTGTTCACTATTCACGCACTATTCACTATTATTGTTCACGTAAGCAGCGGTTACTATTCATCCGAAACCTTTTTTCATGATTTAATCCTTTAAATCATGTTATTTAGCCAAAAAATTATGAATACACTAATTATTCTATCTCCTAAACATGATTTTAGGTTCAAAATCACCAGAAAACATCAAAGAATTTTGAAATTCAAAGCTTACCCATCGCAGTTACTATTCATCATTTTCGGTAAACTTCCAGCGACTTTCCGATGAAATTGATCGGTGGGTTTTATAGTGCTCGTTGCCACGAGTCCAATGGTCCAGACGGTTCATCAATCGGAGGTCCATAGCTCCAGTTATGAGAGTTTGAAAATTGAAAAGGAAAAATGAGGGAGGGAGCTACGTTTTTTTTCCTTCTTTCTGGGTGCCCGTATGCATATATGCGCAGGAGCTACAGTAATGCTATAGTATTTTTTTTTTACTACTAAGGGGCATTACAAGATATTTGTATAAGTTTAAGTCATTCGTCCGAAATAAAGTAAGGCCAGAAGGCTCAATAGCCGAGTCATGTGTTGCAAAAGAAATTTTAATATTTTGTTCAAGATATTTGGAGGGTGTAGAGATGGTGTTCAATTGTCCTATTCGGGTCGACGATCAACCTGGTGTGGTGACGTCTAGGGGAGTTACGTTGTTTCCACAAGTAGGAAGGCCAGTTGGTGGGTTCGAATATTTCACACTTTTTCTGCAAAAAAAATTGTAAGCTCATTATCATGTCTTAACAAATTGTCAGGAAGTCGATCATTACCTTCAGTAAGTACACTAAGACTTAGTGTTGCATTAATATTTATCTGATGGATATGAAGCATTAAGTTTACCTATCATTTTTTTTGTACAAGGAATTTAGAGATTTCGTAAGGCATAGCTTACGAAGTAGAACCCGATCGTCTTCTAAGATAGATAAAAAAGTTCATAGGGAGTTTGTTTCCTAGTTCACTCGTCGTGTAAGTATACAATATACCTAGTCAATTTGTATTTGTAGTGTCTCATAAGCACAACTCATGGCTCTATTTTTATTTTCCAGATGGCAAATGATAGTAGTGAAACTTTGTCAACTGATCTAAAATTTCTGACAATTGGGCCTCTGGATAGAGCACGCCGATACAATGCATACAATGTAAATGGATTCAAATTCTGAACGTTAGAGTGAGACCAAGGGTTGACAACCCAAAATAGTGGAGTTCATAGTATTTTCGGGACGAGAAGTTATGCAAGTAGCAGTGATAGAAATATGCAATTCGGTGGAGTCCCGTATTATGAAAAATTATTGGATATTGTAGAATTGAATTATCATGGTCACTTTATAGTTACTTTATTCAAATATATGTAGGCCAATACAACAACAGCGAGGGGAATTACCACGGACGGCTTCGGCGTGACATCTGTCGATTTTTCATGGTTGATTCATACCGGTGAAAATGACGATAACGAGCCGTACATCCAAGCATCCGAAGCGCATCAAGTATAATATGTAAAAGATGCAGTTGACAACAAATTGAGTATGGTTGTACATTTGAAACCTTGTGATTTATATGAGATAGGTGAGGACGATGATAATATTTTATATGATAGTGATCCATTGCGCATTCAAAATTTAGAAAGATTATTTCCAGAAAAAGAAGTGAATCTATGTCTGTTGCAGTATTAATTTGATACTGTAATTTCATGAATATATTTTAGTTTTGTTTATGAACAATTTATGATTGTTATGTATTTTGATATATGTTCTTATTATTTTCAAATGAACAATTTATGATTGTTATGTAATTTGATACTAATGTTACTAATTTTGTTCTGACAGGAATAGTGACAATGCGGAGGGGTAGTTCTGGATTCATAGGCAGAGTAGGTACGTGGAGTTCATTTAGGCATGTTGCTCGCCTGGCGAGTAGTGAGGGAGGACAACCCAGCGATGATGATACTATCCAGTCAGTGACTGTCCCGTCCACGGTACCTCCAGACTCTAGGATGCCAGAGCCAGAGGCTGGACCGTCCACAGTAACTCCGCCTGACTCTAGGGCATCGAAGTTAGAGTCCGTCCCGTCCACATTCTCTTCTTTCGACGCCTAGGGACCAAAGGAGGATTTTGATATTGACATAGAGGTCGATGACTTGTTGGCAGGCATTGAGGTGGAGGGTCAGACAACTCAGCAGAAGCGTAGACGCAAGAGGAGCTGGACAGTTGATGTCATACGTAAAATATAGAATATTTCTTGTATTTATAATAATAAAGTTTAAATATTGAGCTAACACATTCATTTTATATTCTAACAGATGGGACCGGTCAGGTGACGCCCAGACAGATGATTGTCCATGATGTTTGGGCGTTACCTCATGGCCACAAGGTGGTTGTCCGGTTTAACAACACCCATCAACCCATCAGAGACGACAGTGGTCTCCTTGGTGTCTTCGTCGGCACTATTAGGGATAACTTCTGTTTCTTTTCGATCTCATATAAAGATTGGAGGAGCATTCCCAAAGATTACAAGACAGGAGTGTTCATAAACACAATACAGGTATGAACTGTTAATTCTTCTTAATTATACATTAATATTTTTAGTGTTTCACTAATATTTGTATTATTTTTTGTAGACACATTTTAATGTGACAGACCTCCACAAGAAGTTAATTTTATAGTCACTTGGAGCAAAATGGAGAGCTGCATGTTATAATGTAATTCGGCTTAAGTACAATGGGACGAAATCTAGGGAGAAGTTGCTGAATGACGTCCCAGCTGGCATCCCACGTGGCCACTGGGCTACGTTCATTGACTACCGACTTAATGCGAAAACCAGGATAATTATTTATATTTGTTTTTGCATATATATTTTTTCCAAAGAGATTGATCAATTAATCTATTTATGCAATTATTTAGGATGTGGCTACTTAAAATAGACGTAACAAAAGACATATGACGATGCCACATATCACTAGATCTAAGAGCCTTGCACGTAGAAAGGCTGAGCTTGTGAGTTTCCTTTCATAAGAATCTTATTTCATTTTAAATAAAATACAAATTCGTTCAAATTTTTTTATTAATTGTTAACATAATCAAGATGCTAAGGTTGAGGGCCTAATGACTCGCGGCGATGTATGGACAGCAGCTTATAAAAGGGTTGACGGAACATACATCAACGATGAGACTCGAGTAGTTGATGTACATATAATTGTGTTGTTTTGTTTATTTATTATTTTATTTTATTTTCTGTTAATTATAATGAAAATTTAATGTTTGTTTTTTTATTTTGTAGAAAAAAATTGCCTCGATCTAGTAGGAGGATAGCTCTTCCCAAGAGCTCTCGACAAGTGATTCACTTGCAAGAGCCTTGAGAACTGGGGAGCACTCGGGTAGCATTCAAGGATTTGGGTTACGTGTTTGCCCAACCTAATTCTTCGGACGTGGCTTAGCTGGGTTGAGCTCTGGGTCTGGGCTTTCATACGAGGAATTACAAACTGAGGTGGCTCGTTTAAAAGCGGCCATACATGAGCGGGATGTCGAGCAATAGCAACGAGAAGCAGTGTGAGAGGCACGTGACGCTGACATTACAGTCTGACAGAGATAGATGGAGGCAATTATGGCATTCTTGCTCCAGAACTTTTAGGGTCAAGTGTCACCTGAAATTGCATTTGCTTATAGTACAAATCCTAGGATAATTTCTCAATCCTAAATTTCGTAAACAATTGTTACTATTAATTTATTTACTTTCAAAATGCTTACATAATAAAATTAATTTTTCAGGTTCCCAGTGACAAAGGCAGTAGACATCAGCCAGATCAGACACCACAGGGTCCCTAGGGTTCGAGTTCATGATTATATTGTATATTTTTTTGTAGTAAATTATAAATTTTAATTTTAATTTTTAAGTGATTATGAATTTTATTTTCACAATTTATTTATGAATGTGATTTGTATTAAATTATTTTTTTATATTTAAAATGTGAATATATATCGATATACATTAAAAAAATTTAATATTATAAAATAATAGTTTTTTAAAAAATATATATATTTTAAAAGATTAAACATGAGAATAATAATATAAAATTTAATTATAATATAAATTAAGAAGGATAAATAATTTTAAAAAAAATTATAAAAAATAACGACTGTTCTTTGAACTGTCGTTATTTTTAGAGACATAACGACGGTTTCATGACCGTCGTTATATACAATAACATAACGACAGTTTCTACAACCATCGTTAATCCCCGACATGGCAATGGTTCTGAAACCGTCTTTAAGACAAGTCATAACGACAGTTAACCAAATCATCGTAAAATTAAAAACACAGCGACGGTTGTTTACCTAGTCCTAACAACGCCATTCTCACGTTTGGCCTAAACCGTCGCAAAGACGTTCGTTCCACGACGGTTTTCCCAACCATCATTATGGTTTTTAGGGACGGTTAAAACCGTCGCTAAAGCCACTTTCATGACCGTCGTTATATACAATGACATAACAACAGTTTCTACAACCATCGTTAGTCCCCGACATGGCGATGGTTCTGAAACTGTCTTTAAGACAAGTCATAACGACAATTAACCAAATCATCGTCAAATTAAAAACACAGCGACGGTTGTTAAACCGTCGCTATACCTAGTCCTAACAACGCCATTCTCACGTTTGGCCTAAACCGTCGCAAAGACATTTGTTCCACGATGGTTTTTCCAACCATCGTTATGGTTTTTAAGGACGGTTAAAACGTCGCTAAAGCCACTTAAAAACCACCGCTAAATCTCATTTTTGTTGTAGTGACTCTCTTTTGTGAAGTCTTGAACCTTCTATTACAAAACTTTATTTTTATTTAATGCATTACAGTTTCTCTCATTTATATCTACAACCTTATAATGTTAAATATAATTCAAAGACGAGATAATTTAGGCCTTATCACCCTAAATAGATTGTGATAAAATGATTCATTTAAGATTGAGGTGAGTTTGATTCTTACTTATAGTGACCCTTTTTTTACTCTCTTCTCTCAAGTCATGAACCTCTTATTACACAACTTTATTTTCATTTAACGCCTTTTAGTTTCTCTTATTTAATTTTGCAAAACATTATAGTCTAAAATATAATTAAAAGATAAGATAATATAGCTTCCACCACCCTAAACTGTCTGCAATGAATCTCAATATATATATATATATATATATATATATATATGACTTCTTTTTCACCATTAGCAGTGGCCCCCTCAACAACTGTCACCACTACTCCCTCAGCTTCATGCTGTACATCTTGAGTTTCCTCTGTTTGCTCATCCATAGGTCAATCTACAGGCATCCCCTTTGATTTTCTTATAACTTCGTTAACTACAAGAAATACACAGCATGAGGACGAATTACTAACGACGGTCAATCAAAACCATCGCTAAATCTGGGTTTAACAATGGTTTTAAAATCGTCTTTAAAATTGTAAGTTTAACGACAGTCAAAGAAAAACCGTCATGAAATAGAGACGGTTTATCTCTAACCGTCGTAATATATCATGAATTTAATCTTTTTTTGGAAATAGTGAAGTTTTAGGACGGTTTTGACAAGACCGTCGTGAAGTAACGACGATTTGGACTGAATCGTCGTTATTTAATGGCGGTTTAGTCTAACCGTCATTACATAACGACGATATTAAACAGACCGTCGTTAAATATCGATGGTTTATCTGAAACCGTTGTGGATATGTAACGTTTAGAATTTGAACCGTTATTCAGGATATGTGTAATTTAACGACAATCTTAAGAGAACCATCGTGAAACCTATTTATAACAACGGTTTTAATAGAAACTGTCGTTATATAGGTTTGACGACGGTTATTTAACCGTCGTTAATGGATTTAACGACGATTAGTTAACCGTCATTAAACCAAGCGGTCATTTATAAATTCGGTTTCCCTCTTCATTTCATTACGAACACTTTACATTATAGTTTTTTCGTATAAAATACATTAGTCGAGGTACTTGAGTGTGCTTTACGAGTTGGGGTATTTAAGTGTGCTTTGCGGGTTGTGATATTTTGGTGTACTTTGTGAGTTGTTTTTATCTTACTCAAGGTATGTCATATAATGATAAAATTATATTTGACTATTTGTTTTAAATATTATATATTCAAAATATTTTTCTATATTAATTTTTGTTTGCTTTTGTGAAGATCTTGTGGCAACACTCCGGCTTTTGTACGTTATTTATTTGGAATTACTTTGAAGGTATGCAATCTAATTATTTTTATTTTAAATAAATTTATTTCAAAATATTGTATGTTAAAATGTAATAATAATAGATATTTTATGTACTTCATATTTATTTTAAAAAAATATAGTTTACATTGTGATGTACATGTATGAATAAATTTAAAAATTTGTGTTACTTTTTCAATGTTTATTATGTTTAATATTATAATATATTATGTCCGTTGAAAATATGTAGGAGGTATTTTTTTTTAGTAATGTTGAAATATTGGATTTAATTATTTTTGAAGTAAAATATATGTAATTAATATTAGAAATAATTTATAAAAATTAAAAAAAGAGATCTTGAGGCGGGGTTGATGGAATAATATGATAAAATTATTAAATACACGTAGTTAGAAATAAAATTTGTTAATAAAAAATACAAGTAGGTTTTAAAAAATGAAAACAAATATATATATAATAACATAAATTTAGTAGAGGAATTGAAGTGTAGTTGATGAGGTAAAATAATAAATTTTAATAAATAGACAGAGTGAGTATTAAAAATAATTTTAAAAAAATTGTGACACTATTTTAAAAATATACGTATGTTTTAATATAATTTTAACAAATATATATAATAATATAAATTTAGTATCAAATGATAGTGAATTCAGTTTTAAATATAAGTTATTTAGTGTTAAAAAAATATAATTAAAATTGATGCAGATAAATCAAAAATAGTTATTATATTGATAAATGTGTTTAAATAATATACATAAATTAGTAATAGTAAAGTTTAAGTACAGTTGATTCTAAAATATTAAAATATTTACACATGTGATGAGGTTAAATAATAAATGTTAGTAAATAGACAGAATTACTATTAGGAATTGTTTTAAAAAAATTAAAACACTAATTTAAAAATACACGTAGTTTTTAAAAAATGAAAAAATATATATATATATAATATCATAAATTTAATAGAAAATAATAGTGAAGTCAGTTTTAATACACTATGTTCTTACACTAGATTCTCTATTAACTAGCAATTTCTTAAGTGTAATTAAGTAGAATTATCCTTGAATATATGGCTCTTATATAGGCCCCTCCTATTACTTTTTCAGATAGGGAATTAAAATTTCAATTCCTTATATGAATTCGTTAAAAATTTTACCATGTAAATACTATAATTGAAATCGTAGCGGCAGATACAAAATCATAATTCAATCTTTTGCTGCTTGTAGCTGTCCTTGCCAAGACGACGTGATCTATCAGATTCGATCATGAAACTCATCATTTAAATTAATGACATTAGGAGAATGAAATAAAATTGGCACATGACCAAAAACTTTCTCAATGGCACTGTTTCAGAAGTTAGAATTTTCCTTCTTGGATTCGTAGAGATTTTTCAAGTGTTTTATTTCATATTATGCAAGCCAATGGCATCATTTATCCCACTTTCATAAGGTGCAACAAGTCTTGTCAATGAAATCTATAACTTTTATGCATATAAATTTGCATCATAAGCTTCTTAAGATCAAATAGGTATCTTATTTGTCTATTTTTAACTCTCTCTTCAATATCTCTTTTAAACTCTTTAGGATCAAGATTCTTTATTTATATCAAACCAGTGACGATGATTCTTTATTTGGTGCTTCATTGAATGTCAATGATTATAAAGTTTGTTAAATATTTTTTACACGTAAAGCATTTTAAACCTTTTCAAAATGTGTTGTGTATTATGCACAATCAATTGCAAATGCCTTCCCATGCAAAATAGTCATGTTTTCAGTTTAGAATAAGAGTTATTTAAGTTAATTGTTATCTAAATTCATAATTATTTCAAATATGGATACATCTTGAATCAATAAATCTCGACAATCAATAGAGTACCTGAATGATTTAGACGAATTTTTGGAATTCGCAAATGCCAACTCTGGTGTCGAAGGTAGAATAATATGCCGATGCCCAAAGTGTAGATTCAAGAAATGACAACTCATCGAGGTCGTGCGCCAACACTTAATCGTCAAACCATTTTCGAAGGGATACAATTTCTGGAGTTTGCACGGAGAAATAATTACAGAAGATCTTGCTGCAAGACATGCTATAATGCCAATTGAGGTCGCAGAACCCATTGTTCGAGATGACACTGTGTAGGACATAATCCGTGATGCATTCAGGGTTCACCCCGAAAATGAGAGCATCGATCCTGTGGATATGCCTGTTCCACAGTCAGCAGAAATGTTGGATGATAGTGTCAAAGATTTTTATGAGTTATTGAAAGATGGTCAACAACCACTCTATCAAGGGTGTGAGAAGTATTGCAAATTTTCTTTCTTGGTGAAGTTGTATCACATCAAGTGTTTGCGTGGGATAAGTGACAAAGCAATGTCGATGATACTTGAGTTGCTTGTCGATGTATTCCCAAATGCCAAAATTCTACCTTCATTTTACGAGGCTAAAAAAGTCATTAATAAGTTGGGGTTGAATTACAAGAAAATTCATGCATGTCAAAATGATTGTATGTTATACTGAAGTGAGTATGAAAGTAGAGAAACTTGTAGTAAGTGCTCTGCACCAAGGTGGAAACCGAAACAGAAGGGGGAGAAGCAAAAAAAGGTGCCTAATAAAATTCTTAGATACTTTCTAGTTAAGCCAAGGTTGCAGAGGTTGTTCATGTCTTCTAAGACTGCTGAATTTATGAGATGACATTTTGAAGACAAAATTTCTGACGGCATCATGAGGCATCTGAAGGATTCTGAGGCATGGAAGATATTTGACCTTTTGAATCTTCAATTTGCATCAGATCTGAGGAATGTTCGTTGGGGCCTTACAATGGATGGTTTCAATCCATTTGGAAACCTATTTACAAGTTACAGCATATGGCCAGTTGTGCTAATTCGGTATAATCTTCCTCCTTGGATGTTTATGAAACAGAGTTCATTCATGTTGTCAATGATAATTACAGGGAGAAAAACACCGGAGAATGATATAGATGTATTTTTACAACCACTAATTAAGGAGTTGAAGAAGTTATGGGTTAAAATTGTTAAGACATACAATGCATTTAACAAAGAAATGTTCAATATGCATGCAGCTCTTTTGTGGACAATCAATGATTTTCCTGGCCTTGGATGTTTATCAGGCTGGATTACTCATACTGGATTAGCTTGTCTATAGTGTGATTTTGACTCCACTCCAGTCCGTCTCCCTCACAGTCGGAAGTGGTGTTTTATGGGACATCGTCGTTTTCTATCTCCGGGTTATAAATTTAGGATGGCTCGCAATAGGTTTGACGGAAAAGAGGAAAGAAGAAACCCTCATTCTGCAACTGAGTGGCGTAGACATTTTAAGACAAGTTGAGGATATTGAAGTTGTCTTCAGGAAAAATGTGGAAACTGATGCTAGGACTCAACAACAGCGTTCCCAAGGTCAGGATTTGGTTGATGCTGTGACTCAACAATGGCGTAAGAAAAGTATATTTTTCAAACTTTTGTATTGGGTGAATAATATGTTGCGTCATAATCTTGACGTCATGCATATTGAGAAAAATGTCTGCGACAACATCATTTACACTTTACTTAATGATTCTTGCCATTCAAAGGACTTCGTAAATGCGCGAAAAGACTTAAAGGAGTTTGGTGTGAGGTCTGAGCTATGGCCAGATGATGACGGTAAATATCCACCTGCTTTGTTTACATTAACAAATGCAGGCAATGAAGTCTTTCTCAAAACACTTAAGAATGTATCTGTACCTAACGGTTATTCTAATAATATCTTTAGATGCATTGACGTAAGACAGCGTAAGATCAGAAGACTAAAAAGTCATGACTATCACATCCTTATAGAACAACTGTTACCGTTAACCATAAGAAAGACACTTCCCAAACCGATGTTTGCAGTTCTGATTGAGTTCTGTTCATTTTTCTGACAACTTAGTTTTAGAGTTTTGAATGTTAATGAACTTGATCAACTTCAAAATCGTATCATTATGACGTTGTGTCATCTGGAAATGCTATTCCCGCAGTCTTTCTTTATAGTCATGGTGCACTTGACTGTACATTTAGTCATGAAAGCGAAGTTAAGAGGACTAATTCAATATTGTTGGATGTATCCCATCGAAAGGTAAAAAATGACGAACACATAATTTAGATTTCTTTCATTATTGTTAATCCAATTTTATTCATTTAATCTATGTTGTCAAGATACTTGGGTAAGTTTAAATCTTTCGTGCGGAATAGAGCAAGGGTAGAAGGCTCAATAGCAGAGTCGTACGTTGCAGGAGAAGTTTTATTATTATGTTTTAGGTACATAGATGGTGTTGACACTATCTTCAATCGCCCTCCTCGTGTGGATGATCGACTCGATGTTGGGACGCTTGACAGGGGTTTATTCCCACCAATAGGAAGACCAATTGGTGGGTTTGAATATTTCACGCTTTCTCCTTGGTAAAAATTGCAGGCCTATCGACATGTCTTAACAAACTGCAAGAAATTTGATCCTTACTTATAGTAAGTTAACTCACACTTAGCTACATTTGCATACAATTTTTCGTCCTGTGTAGCATTAAGTGTATATACAATGTTTACTCAACAGAAAATTTAGAGACTATGTACAGCATAGTTTAAGAAGTCGGACGCAACCATCTACCGAGATAGATAAAAAAGTCCACAGAGAATTTGTCTCTTGGTTTTTGCATCGTGTAAGTATTTCAACGTGGTCACATTTCATTCATATGTCAAATATGAGTACAACTCATCATTTATTCTTTTTACAGATCGCAATTGATGACGATGGATCGCAGTGTGATGATTTAAAATTTCTTGTACTTGGTCCACTAGATAGAGCACATCAATACATTGCTTACAATGTAAATAGATTCAAATTTTGAACTTTAGAGCGAGACCAAGGAATGAAATCTCAAAATGGTGGAGTTTACGGTACTTTCGGGACGAGGAGTTATGCAAGCAGTAGTGACAGGAACATGCAATTTGGTGGCGTCCCGTATTATGAAAAACTATTGGACATTATTGAGTTAAACTACCATGGGCATTTTACAGTCATATTATTTAAGTGTATATAGGCCAACACAACTACAACAAGGGAAATTGCAATTGATGACTTCGGGGTGACATCGGTTGATTTTTCTCGATTGATTCACACTGGTGATAATGATGATGACGAGCCATACATCCAGGCATCTAAGGCTCATCAAGTGTACTATGTACAAGATGAGCTGGACAAGAACTGGAGTATAATGATGCATTTGAAACCCCGTGACTTATTTGAGATGGGCGAGGAAGATGAAAATCTTATATACGAGAGCGATTCGTTACACACGCAAAATTTTAAAAGATTGTTTACAGAAGGAGAAGTTAATTTATGCTTGTTACGGTATTAGTTTTGTTGTTGCCGCCTATTTACATATATTTTGGACTACTTACAATTAATGTACTATTTTATTTATTTTTATAACTTTTATTAGGCAAATTTCATTTTGTAATTGTTTTATGTGGTGACTAATGTTATTGATTTCATTTTGGCAGGAGCGATGACGATGAAGAAGGCTAGATCACTCTACACGGGCAGGGCAAGCGCACCTAGTTCTCACACTCCTATGGTTCGCCTAGCGATCAGTGAGGGTGGATAGCCTACTATGGAGTCAGACACTATTACATCTACACTTTCTCACCTTGACTCTCGGGGAGCAGAGTTTGAGACTGTCGCGTCATCAGTCTCTGCTAACGACTCCCATCCACTGGATTCACAGGACGTCCCATGCACACTCTCCCCACTCGACGCTCAGGCACCAGATGACGATTATTCCATCGATATAGACGCATTTTTTGTCGACGTGGAGGAGGAGTATCTACTCGGTGAGCAGGAACGCAAACGCAGGAGGAGTTAAACAATTAATGTCATCGGTGAGTATTGTAAAAACTTTATGCACTTAATAATTTTGTCATAGTAACATAATATATAATTGTCTATATTATGACAGACGGGACCGGGCAGGTGACGTCCAGGCAGTTGACTGTCCATGACGTATGGGCCCTACCTCAGGAGTCAAAGGTGGTTGTCCAGTTTAACGACAACCACCAGCCTATTGGTGACAGTGGTGGTTTCCTCGATGTCTTTCTCGGCACCATCGGGGATAACTTTCGGTTATTTCCGATCTCTTGCAAGGACTGGAAGAGTATTCCTCAATAGTCTAAGACGAATGTCTTTGTAAACAATGTTCAAATATGGAAACATATATCTTTTGTAACTAATTATATTGATTTATTATTTATGTGTAATTTATGTGTAACTAATTTTTTACTTTCGTTTGTAGAAACATTTTAATGTGACGGGTCTACACAAGAAACTGATCATGTAGTCACTATAAGCGAAGTGGAGAGTCGCACGGTACAATTTATTTCGGCTGGCATATGATGGTACGAAGACCAGAGATCAGTTGCAGAGTGAAGTCCCAACAAGCATCCTACCTAATCAATGGGCAACTTTCATAAACTATCGTCTTGACGCGAAATTTAAGGTAAATTGTGTATATTAATATATTTATAAAATTTAACTTTTAAATATTGTGAATAATTAATTTCTCTATGTGATTAATTAGGATGTGGCTGCAAAGAATAAACGGAACAAAAGACGTTTAACAATACCACACACCACTAGATCCAAGAGCTTTGCGCGTAAAAAGGTGGAGATGTTAAGTTTAAATCCATAAATATCTTTTTTTTAAATGTTAAAAAGACTATAATTTATATAATCATAAATTAATTAATTATTTTAAATTTCAGAAGGCTGATCTTGGCAATCCGGTGACTCACGATGATGTATGGATGACAGCTCATAAAAGAGTTGACGAATCATATATCAACGACGAAGCTCGAGCTGTTGCGGTACGTAATAAAATTTTATCAACCGTACGTACGTAATTATTTGATTTTTAGATAATGTTTAATATGATTAATTGTCTGTTATTAAATTTTGTAGGAAAAAATTGTTTCAATCCAGCAGGAGGACAGCTCATCCCAAGAACTCTCAACGGTTGATTCACTTTTGAGAGCTCTTGGCACTAGGGAGCACTCCGGTCGCGTTCGAGGATTTGAGTTAGGTGTTTTTCCAACCCATGTCTTCGGTCGTGGCTCGGCTGGGTCGACCTCATAGTCTGGGCTATCATACCACGAGTTACAAACTGAAGTGGAGCGCTTAAAATTAGCTATACATAAGCGGGACGTCGAGCAGCAGTGACGAGACGCTAAGCTCACAACATGGCATAGACAAATGGAGGTTGCTATGACGTTCCTGCTATAAAAATTTTAGGGTCAACTGCCACCTGAGATAGCATGACTTCATAGTCCTGGGCCCAAGGTAATTTTTTAATACATAAAAATTATTGGTATAATTTTGTTTAATTTGAAAACGCTAAAAATTCTAACAAAAAAAATTTATTTTTCAGGACCCTATTGACTGTGGCAGTGGGCATCAACGTTATCAGCATCCGCAGAGTCCAGAAACATGATTTAGTTATTATAGTCTATATATGTAATTTTGTTATACACATGACTATTAATATTTGTGTACATATTTTTCATATATATATATATATATATATATATATATATATTCATTATAATTCAATAATTTACGTATATCTAATATGTAGTTAAATATTAATAAATTTTAAAATAACTTTTTAAAATATTAAGTAATTCGCACGCTTAATTATTATATAATAGATAAAAATATATCTAAATTAATTTGCTGAATATTAAAAATATAAATTAATTTTTATGCATGATGGTTTAATAATAAAAAAATTTTAATCCGAATTAGTTTTATGAATAACAAAAAATATTAAATTTCAAATTAAAAAGAAAATTTTGTTTTAAAAAAATAAATTAATTTTTACGTATAATTGATAAATAAATAAAAATTTAAAAAAAATCTCAGTTTAACGACGGTTTTATGCGCGTCGTTAAACAAGTTTTAACGATGATTTTGTAACCGTCGTTAGCAGTATTCTTAACGACAGTTTTGAAATCGTCATTCTACCAGATTTTACGACAGTTTTATAATTGTTGTTAGAACCCGTCATAATGACGACGTTTCCACAATTGATTAAAATCGTCGGAATACTCATGAATTCATGATAGTTTTATGACTGTCGTTAAATGCCTTAGCAACGGTTAAAATTGTCGCTATATCTACTTAAAAACTACCGCTAAATTTCGCATTTCTTGTAGTGGTTTGAGCTGAGCCTTTTTCAAAGCAACCACTCATCGGAGGGCCGATCACAAGGCTCACGTTCCCCCGTACTTTCCCATCTTTTTCCACATGTTATTAATAATAAGTAAATATTAATTACTATTAACAGATAAAATATTTTTTTTTTAGGTTGGCCACGTGTTAAATAATAAAAAAATAAGGCCTAAATACCGTACGTGAGCATGTCAATAATCTAGAACAAACATAAAGAACTAAAATTTCAATAAAATAATATAATCATTAATATTAAGAATACAATAAGTGGACGATCACACAATAAATATTGGTTTCCTATTATTGAATTCATGTGCCTTTGCTATTTACTTTGAAATATTGCATTTTTATTAGTAGGGTTGACCACATGTTAACTAATAAAATAAAGATTAAATACAATATATAAATGAATTATGCTTGATATGTGTATTTTGAATCACTATATATAAATATGCTGAAGTTAAACAAACGACATTTTTTTTATTAGATGGGAATATTGTTTCAGTAAATTCTATGTGTATTTAGTTATTTAACGGATTTAAACAAACTAATTTTTTTATGCCTCAAAACCACAATTAAGAATGGCAAGAGAACGGAGTGGGGGCGGGTGAACCTTCTTTACTCCTATTCTTGCCATTTCTTTGCCTCACTATCTCTATTCTCATTTCTCATCGTGGGAGACATATGTTTTCATTTTTATTCTCTATCGGGGTATGGGAATCTCCATACTTCTACAATAATTTGCTAAATTTGTATGAAAATTTATTACAGTTTTTAAAAAAATTAAAACAGTATAGTTTTAAATTCATATGCATCCCTAAATGTATAATTACTAATATAGACATATGCATACTAAAATAATTCAATAAACTAAAGACATTCTAGTAATTTCAATATAGCAAGATCTCCACAAAATATGGGTATAATTGTGAAATTATGATGGTTTCAAAATTAATAATAATTCATGAACAATTAGTTATAATTCATGAATTTTGAAAAGAGAAAGTCAAAAGACATTTTAATTCATATGATTTAAGAATTTTAAAAGAATATAATTAATATTGTAAAAATTTAAAATAAGAAAAATACAAAAGACATACTTCAATTCAATGAATTGTGGAATTTTAAAGAATATATTGAATATTATTAATATGATTCATTGTTTAATGGCCATGATTAACGGGTATGGTGAATGAATGAGAATTTATGGGATGTATGTTACTGTGGCCAATAATATTCTTACATTGGAGATGAAAAGTCTCAGACTCTCATATATATACCTCCATTGGTTCTACAAGTGAGGCATGTAAGAAATACCGCCTGACTAAAAATAACAAGTTAATCACTTGTAGAAAATCTTATTATTCTCTATTTCTCTTAATTATATGAATTTAGTTTACACTTTATTCTATAATCTTTGAATTTGAGATTTATTAAGAAAGATTGCTTTCAATATCCAAAAGAAGATATAACAGAAGTAAAATGGTAGCATCAGGTACGATATTTTTATTTTTTTATATAAATGTAGGATCATGCCTATATTTCTTATAATTACAAGCAATTAACCTCTGCTCAATATATGATTCTTGCATTTATTATTTTATCTACATGCATCTTGAAGTATAATTAAATGCTATTATATTCTTATTTGTTCTACATATTTCAAAATTCCCAACGGATAATGCAAATGATTTTCTCTCCTATTTATTTGTTTTTTTATATAATTTTCTCATGAATCCCCAACGGGTAAATAGAAAATAATAATATCATTTAAATTTTTATCATAAATTTCCAACGAGTAAGTGATTAATTTTTTTAAATTGATAAACATCAAGAATATATTTTCCTATGCCTAGTGGTGGATCTGTGTTTGCTAATCTTCTCAAAAAATGAAATATTAGATGGTACTAACTATGTGGATTGGAAACAAAGAGTTGATATGCTTTTGACATTTTATGGTTTCAAGGATATTATTTGTGTAAAGCATGCACCTGTTTTACCCCAACCAATCCCAAGTGAAATTGCTACTGATATTGATACTAAAATGAAATATGAGGAAGATTTGAAAAAGTATAATGATTGAAAATTGGCTAATAATATTTCTAAGTCCTATATTCTTAGTGGCCTTAGTGTAACTCTTTGTATGACTTATTTTTACACTCAAACCACTAAGGAAATATTGGACAAGTTAAAATTTTGAAAGAAATTTAATTCTCATGTGAATAATTTGTGAAAAAAGTTCACCATAGTTAAGTGTGAAGAAGGAGTTGACATGAGAAAATATGTGAATAATATGATTTCTATATCTAATAAACTTAAGTTTTGTGATAGAGTTATGGATGATAAAACTATAGTATCTACTATTATCAATTTATTACCTAACTCCTATAAGTTCATTGAAGATTTCTGATTGGAGCATTGAGCATCTCATTAATAAAATTGATCACTAAGAAGATAGAAAATTAGTAATGAAGCTTGAGAAAACTAATAAGCCCAATTTATCATTTAACAAAATGCAGTTGAAACCAAAGAAGAATTTTAAGAAAAAAGGAAAGAGTTAGTTTTAACATAATTTTCAGAAGAGTAAGATAAATATTACATAGAAAGTGTGTTTTCATTGTAGCAAGTATGGACACATTAAGAAGGATTGTCATGCTTTCAAGAACTTATAAACTATAAAGTCAAAACGAGTTTAAACTAAGTAAGTCTTTTCTTCTCGAATATTGTGTTTCTTATATTGAACCCTTTAGTTGGTGAACTTATTCTGGTACTACTATTAATGTATCTACTAATCTCCAAGTATTCAAGGAAATAAAAAAAATTGAAGATGAGAAAATTTCTATTTTCATGGAAAATGATAATAAAGCCTTAATAAAAGGAGTTGAAACATATGAGTTAAAGTTGCAAGATAATATAATATTTTCTTTAGAAGATTGCCTTTATGTTCCTTCAATGATAAGAAATCTATTATCTATTTCTTGTTTGGAGAAGCTTGATTTTTCATTTTTCTTTGGAAATGAAAAATTTGTTATGTATAAAAATGATGAAGTTGTATTAAAAAGCTTTTAGAATTCGGGGATGAAAATGTTGTGTGTGAAGTTTCTAATTCTTCTGTTATTTATTCTAATGAATTTTATCTTTGGCATCTTCGTCTTGGCCATACTAGTAAAAATAGAATCAATAAATTAATCAGGGATGTCTTTCTTGAAAATGTTGAAAAGAAGGAATTTTCAATTTGTAAAAGTTGTTGGTATGGAAAAATGGCTAAAATATCATTTCCCACTAAGGCTTTCAAAAGTGAAAATACTCTTGATATAATTCACTTTGGTATTTATGGGTCAATGAGTGTACAAACTAGAAATTTTCATCATTACTTTATCACATTCATTGATGATTATTCACGATGTGAAAAAGTGTATCTTTTACATAAGAAGAGTGAAGCATTATAAGTTTTTAAACAATTCAAATTGGAAGTAGATAATACCATTGGAAGAAGAATTAAGTATTTTCATTCTAATCGTGGAGGAGAATATAGATATGATTTATTCAATAACTTTTGTAAAAAAAATGGTATTGTTCACTTGCTTAGTATGCCTCACAAACTAGAATAAAATGGAGTTAATGAAAAATGTAATATGACCTTGTTAGAAATGGTAAGGTCAATGTTACCTCTAGGCAATCTTTCAACTTCTTTTTGGGGTGAAGCTCTTTTAACTACTATCCATATTCTAAACAAGGTTCATTCAAAATCTGTAGAAAATACTCCTTATGAGCTTTGGAACAGGAAGCCACCTAAATTGAATTACATGAAAGTTTAGGGTTATGTTGAACATGTTCTTATACCTGATTCTAATAAAGAAAAGCTTATGGCTAAAACAAAAAAGTGCTTGTTTGTTGGTTATCCAAAGCATTCAAAAGGATACAAGTTATATGACCTAATGGAGAAAAACAATTATAGATAGGAGAAATGTTAAGTTTATTGAAGACTGCTTTGATTGTAATGAGTTTCTTGAAGAAAAATCAACTCTTAAAAAAAACCCATGAGTTTGAACATGTGAATTTCCAAATATTAATAATTCAAAGTGAAGGGATTTCTTATAAGAGGAAAGATTACCCTAAGACTATAAGAAAAAGTGAAAGAATAAAGAGTCGAGTTCTATTATTTTATCTTCTGACTTTTACACTTATGTTGGAAAGTTTTCGAACAGATAAGGTTGAAATTTTGAACGAAGATTTATATTATCCAAAAACATATGAAGAGTCTATTTTTTTATAGAAATGTTGAAAAGTGAAAATTGACAATGCAAGATGAAATTAATTCCATGTACAAGGATGGAGTTTAGAAGTTAGTTGATCCATCAGAATCTATTAAGCCTATAAGTTGCAAGTAGATTTTTACAAGGAAATGTAATTCTAAAGGAAAATTGGAAATATATAAAGCTCATTTAATGGTGAAAGGCTTTACTTAGCAATATGAAATTGATTATGGTGAGTCATTTTCTCTAGTTGCTCGAATTCAATCTATTCGCATAATTTTGATTTTAGTTGCATTCTATGACTTTGAATTATTTCAAATGGATGTCAAGACAATTTTTCTAAATGGGAATCTTTCTAAAGATAATTATATGGAGCATCCCTTCAACTTTTTTGTTGATAAAAATAAGGTATGCAAATTGGAGAAATCTTTTTATGGCCTTAAACAAGCATCTAGATAATGGAATTTCATGTTTCATAAAGCTGTTAAGTTATATGATTTTTTTATAATCTTGAAGATTATTGTGTCTATATAAAGTTAGTAGGAGCTAAAATAGCTATCTTAACTTTATATGTAGATAATATTCGTTTAGCTGGCAATGATGTATCTTTCTTCGTAGAAATCAAAAATTAGTTATTCCATACATCTAAATGAAAGATCTTGGTAAAGCTTCATATATCCTTGGTATCAAAATTATCAGAGATTGAACACGAAGAAAAAATAGTTTTTCCCAGCAAAATTATACTGAAACTCTTCTGTGTTGATTCAAGATGGACTATTGTTCTGAGGAAAAACTCCCTTATGATTTGTTAAAAAGTTAATTAGAGAAGATTGTCATATTTCTATCCAAGATAGGTTTGATGAATCAATGTTTCCATATGCTTCTACTATTGGTAGTCTTATGTATGCCCTAATGTGTACAAGGCTAGATATTTCTTATGTAGTGGGAGTTCTGAGCATATTTCAATCTAATCTTAGGAAAAATCACTACAAAGGGGTAAAGCAAGTGTTTCACTACTTGAAATGTACCAAGTCATATGTTTTGACTTATCAATATGATAAGTTACAATTGGTTGACTATTCAAATTCTGACTATTAAGGTTGAATGGATGCACGAAAGTCAACTTTTATGTTTGTGTTTATGTTTGGTGGAGGTGTAATATCATGGAAAAACAAAGAAAGTCTTCTAACTGGATAATTTGTTGATCCACTCCTAAACCTTGCTCTCCTTGTACTATCATGTTTTTTCTAGAATAATCTTCAAAAAGTCTTCTAACTAAATAATTTAGCATCAACTTTAAAATAAGAAATATTGCTTTTAATACTCCAAAACTCCTTTCAATGACATTTCTTAATGAAGAGTGTCTATAATTTAATAGCACATGCTTGCTTCTTGGTTGTCTTTGCCTACAATAATCTGTTAAGTTTTCATAATAAAAGTGGGAAAAAAATGAGAGTTCACCTTTCAATTTTTTCACATTTTTCTCTTTAAAATTTTCTTTGCTTATTTCTTTGATTTCACATGCTATAGAATTTTGAGATGGTTTCTTGGTTCTCCATGGTCGAGAAAGTCTTAACAACTATGAATTTTTTTGTCATTGTGGTTAACTATCTTCTAAAAATAAAGTGCTAAAACTATAACAAAAGAAGAATGTTAATGTAATTCATAAAATATCTATTTGCCATAGATATAGACAAAAAACAGCAAACAAGATGCAGAACACATTTATTGAAATAAAATATAAACAAGATACCCAGAATGCAGAATATATTTGTTGAAAAAAAATAAAGATAAGATGTAAAATATATTTGAAGATAGAAAAATAGAAATATTTCGCTAAAAATAAAAGTACTTGCTGCTTTTCTGCTGTTTTTGTTAACCAAAACGAAGGAAAATAAGGTCTAAGGAGAATCAGACAAATAGGGGTGTACAAAATCGACTTAAACCGATTAGGACCGATCAAACCAAATCAAAATATCAAAAAACTAATTTTGAGTGATTTAGTTCATTTTTTTTAAAGAACCGAACGGTTCAGTTCGATTATTGATTGGGATGAAATCCGAATCAAACCGGATCGAACCGACTGACCCATTTTTAAATATATTAAATTTATATTTTATTATATTTTAATATTTTATGTGCCCAAAAAATCAAAATGGGTCAAAAAATAAAAATGGAAAAAAAAATTCAAAAACATAAAAAACTGAATCAAATCGAACCACTTTTTACTGATTCAATTAGATTCGATTTTACAAACCTTAACCAAATCGATGCGATCTGTTTTTTGTTAAATTCTCTTTTATAAGTTTGATTTGGTTGGATTTTAAAAATCAAACCGAACCGAACAAATTTTTTTACATCTCTATAAACAAAGAAACTCAAAAGCTATTAGAAAACTAAGTAAAAATATAGAAGTCTGATTTTGATAATATTAGGAAAGTGCCACCATATTTTCACTAATTTTTTTATTAAAATTTCAAAAATGCCATTGCATTTTCACTTTGCGTTTTCAAGTTTTTATAAAAGTTGAAAAAGAGAAAAATATGTTTTCAAATTTTCAAATCTTTTGGAGTCCAGTTTTTATAAAAGAAAATAGAGGAAGCAAACAACGCTTTACATATTTAGATCCCATTTAGCCTTGCTTATGGGAAGAAAAAAAAAAGCTTTTTAAGAAAGTACTTTTCCTTACTTTTTGTTTGGCCAAAGAAAGCATATTAGAACTTCTCCTCTGAAGCAAAAGTAAAAAATTAATTTTTTTTACAAAAATAACTTCACTCAAAATAAAATTCAAATGCTTAACTAGTTAAATCTTTTAATTCTTCGAAATTAAAATGTTTAATTAATAAAAACATTTATTATAGTCAAAATTTTACTTGTATATTCATTTAAATATATCTTTAACATATTTATTTTGATTAAATACTTAAATATTAGTTTTTAATATTTTAATTAAATAAAAGATGAAAAAATTACCATAAAGAATATTAATATTATTTTTCAAAGTACCGATTGCAAGAATATCTTTAAATACCTCTTTTCCTAATACTTGATAATAAACTATATATTTTTTATAAATACTGATTAAATACTAATAATGCCAAATTTTTTTTATTATTTAGGAAAAACTTAAGTAACATTTTTGTAAAAAAATCAATTATATCATGTTGAACTATAAAAAAATATTTATATACAGTATTTTTGTTATAAAACTTAATAATGACTACTTTAAAAATTATATTTAAATCTTGTTCTATTATTTAGTTATACACTAACAATTATTTCTTTAAAATGATTTTTATAAAATTTATTTTATTAAATAAATAAGCAAAATTTATAAACAGAGGCCAAATAAGCACTTATTCATAATTGGTGATATGTGATTATTTTCAGGAGATTGAGTATAGCTTCAAAATTTCCGGAAAGAGAGATGATATTTTACGTGGCGCAGAATGTGTCGCGATCGAATCAGTTTTGTTCGGGATTCTCTGACGTACTTGAGATTGCATGAATTTGATGCTGACAATTTACCATAATCCTCGCATCAATGCTAATCGCTTTGCCTTAACAGCCAGCCATAATATTTCGCACTTTATGCTTTCCACAAACAAGCCGACACCTAAAGGCCTAGAAAAGGATTACAAACAAGCCTACCCGGCTACACCCTGGATCAATGCTGTCTACGCAATTAAAGCTGCTTGTCTTGCTTTAGTCGTTGTTATTTAAAAAAAAAAAATGTTTAACGAAATTTAATAACTATTAAAATATCTTTAATTACTTCAACAAGGTTTGAAAAATTAAAAGTAGGAGTGAGCATAGCTAGTAATCCATCCGAATAAGACCAAAAACTCACTTCAAATGAGATAAGTCGGTTTAATTAAATTTATGTATATTAATATTTTAAAAAATTTATATTTAAATTAACAAGTGGGATGAATTTTATAAAATTATTTTTTAGATTTAAACAACTCGATTAAACTCACTTAATTCAAATTTTTAAATTTAATTTTTGTTAGATTAGATTGATAACCTAATCCAATCTATAAATGGTTGACTTGTTATTAGTTTTGGTCGGTCTAATTGTATGTAAAAAATAGATTGTTTTCAATATTGGTCAAAGTTGGTTAAAACTCAACTTAAATAGGTAAAAAATTTCTTGAAGAAATCTCTTAAACATGAAGAAGTCAATTTACCTGTTGAAAAATGTAAATAAAAAACTAAAAAAGAGAGCATAATTTGAAATTAAATATATTTTAAATATTTAAACTCTATCCTTTGTATATTTTAATCTTTTGGAGAAATTGTTTTACCCCGTCTAATAATTGGATTGTAATGTCGTTCATTATTTTTTTTTCATACCACCATTCATTAATTTTAGCATCACAGTCTTCTTGACCCTTTCTACCAACAAAGAATAGTTGTACATTTCATGACCATGTGCTTTTGTTGGTTATGACTGTTTCGCCATCATTATAATTTCGTTGCGTTAAATTGGGATAAAAATGTCAATGCTCTACTAAACTTTGTTCCACTTTCAGGTGACACTACTCAAATGAAAATATATATTGTACCGTCGACCAAACAAAAAATGTATTACTAATTTTTTTTCGTTTTGGGTACAAATATTTTTATATTTTTTTTTTATAAACTCAAACTTTAAATATTACAAAAAATTATTGGTTGTTAAATTTAAATTTATTTAAAAAACATCTCGATGAATCCGAAAAAAATTTTACAACTTGGAAGAATATTTTGAACTATTCACTGTTATTAATATGACAGATAAATTTACGTTTTGGAGGACGAGGATTATAAATGCACATTAAATAAAATTGAAAAGAAAATTTGAATTAATCTTTTTCTTTTTTAAATAACATATTATATTGCAAATATTTCAATAAGGTCACATAAGCCTAATTCAGGTATTTAAAATGAAAATGTGTATAAAGAGATGGGTACTACACCTTGCTGTATATGAAATTTCAGTCTTTATTTTATATAAAAATGTGTAAAATTTCATTATTACAATTATAGGCCATGGCCCAATTTATAATAAACTTTAATCACTAGCATATATTACATATAAATTGTCATTAAATTTAATTTTTAAATTTGTATACTTTATTACAGTAAGATTTTCTATTAAGTGTTTGGTATGAACCCTTTAACATTACATATTTAACAAGTACATAACTATCTTGTTCTTTGATATATATATATATATATATATATATATATTAATTTTTTTTGTATTTTAATTATGACTATCTTATCTTAATAATTATTCTCAAATACACTTTGTCAGTAAATATTTAATATTTTTTTAATCTAACATAACTAAAAATTTATATAATTTAAATAAATTCTCGATTTAATCAATAGAAAAAATTTATTAAAAGTTTGTTAACAGAATTAATATAAATATATTTTTGAAAAGGAAATAGAATTTGAAGGATCAACTTGAAAAAAAATAAAACTGATCAAATTAAAAGAAAGAAATTTTTTTAAGAATTAAAATAATAATCCACTCGATATCATATAAAATAATGCTACAATACTGACATATATATAAGATCATTATCAAGAATTTGGCTTCCACCGTTACAGCTATTTCCTAAATTCCAAAACATGTTTTATATATATATATATATATATATATCAAATGAAAAACACTAATTTTATGAGTGAGTAATCTATTCAATTATTACTTAATATTCTAATTATTCAATTCGTCAGCTTTATTGCTAATTGATGATTAGAATTCTTGTTTTTCATGAAACATTTGTAAAATAAATGAAGGTTGGTACTTCGATGGAACAATGACTCCATCACAAATTTTGACTGACAAGTTAGTCTAAATAAAAAGAGAGAGAGAATTAAATAAAAGTTAGAAGATATATAACAGAATGATATTGTTGTTATAAGCAAATTTTTGGAAAGTAAAATAGTAATTTTAAATATTTAATTTTATTTAATAGTAATTTTAAATATTTAATTTGATCTAATCTAAAAATTTTAATTATCACTGAACTTTGACGATGCCTAAACTTTGATTTTTGTCAAGTTTTATAAAGGGAACAATCTAAAATGTTATAAATGGAAATAATAAAGCTTAAAATTAAACTCAATCAAATCTGATTACTGTATCTACTGCCTTTGTCGTACTTCTCATCACATGGGATTGCCGAAGTGTGGGTCCAAACACTAATTACTTGAAAAATAAAATAAAAATATAGGACTTATTTAAAAATATTTAAAAATATTTTTATTTTATTATTTTTAAAAAAATAATGTTTAAAACTATTTTTTAAAAATAAAAAATTTATTTGAATATAAATTTTAAAAATAATATTTGAGAACGAAACCGTGTGATTTATGAGATTGTTAAAATTTAATTTTAATAAATTATTTATCATTTTATATAATTTTTTTATTTTTTAAAATAATTAAAAATAGTTTTGTACAAAAATAAAAAAAATAAAATGATATTTATTGAAAATTATTTTTTAAATTATACTTTTATAAAATAATTTTTAAAAATAATATGATAAACAGATTTTTTTTATTTTTATAAAATAAAAAAATAATTTCAAAAATAATTTTCAAACAATATATTTTCATGTTTTCTCGATTTTTCTCTTAATGGAAGCACATCTCTATTACAATGAGAAATAAATTGGGCCCTCCTTTATTAGGCCATTCCACGGGGTCCCCGGAAAAACAAAAATAATTTAAGGTACATTTACGAGAGTTGGACACGGCAAAAAAGTAAACAGGAAACGGAGTAGTGCACATCTCTGTTAAAATTTGTTTCTACACTCGTTTTTTTTTTTTTTTTTTAACAAAACCTTTTTATAGTACCGTAAGAAACGGGTAAACTTGTAACAAAAATGAAGTCCTGTGATGTGGAGTTTTTTGGGGGAGGGTCCTCTAGTTTTCTTCCACACATGCACATCAAATGCCTTCCACCTTTGGGGATATGATTTGCATGTCGAAGATCTCATAGACAAATGGGGTCTATAGGATTATGATTTGCTTGTTCTTTTTAACATAATGGATACGAATTCTTTTTCATTCCTTTTTACAGCAACTTTTGGTAACCACACATTTCAAGTAGCCAAAGGTGACCCCCACCACCCCCCATTCCTGACAACATGGTTGAAATGCTGCTACCCTAATTGCAGATGCTGTGGTCACAACAAGACTTGTTCCTATGGAGCTATATATTCTCTTCCTATGATATATCATGAGAAATTGAAACGTCTCTTAAAAAAAAAAACTACTAGTAGAGACTGATAAAATAACGTTGATTATGATGGAAAAGCGTTTTTTTTTTTTTTACGGTTGCTATTGGGCAGCTGCTCATACCCTCCCTTTCTGGCTTAATTTTCATCTCATTTTTAACTTCTGCTCCTTTGTGGGAGCTTCTCCTTCCTTTTTAAGAGACATTTTCTTTTTATTTAGAAGCTTTTTCCTCCTTTTATGAAAGCCACTTTTTTTCTTTTTATATAGAAGCTTTCTCCTCTTCCTGGCAACATGTTAAGTTTTAGATTCACGCAAATGAAGATTTACAACTCACTCATCGTATTTGCAATAATCAAAACCTTGCTAGAAGACTTTAACGGAAACAAAATCTTTAGAAATAACTGGGAGACCAATGTCTTTTAAAGGTCTATTTGGGGTCATTTTTATAGTTGTAATTTTGTACGTAGAGATGGTGTTAGGATCATAGAGGGCGATGAGAGATGAAATGACAGTTTAAATTACACAATTAATGAAATGCTATAGAATAGCTTCAACAGTGTAGGTAATTTGCTATGCATAACCCCATCAAGGAAAGCATGGGAAAACTTGTTTATGCCAGGAGTGATTATGACAATAAGGGCATGCAACCCTCTGTACTATCGCTGTCATTGGGTTGGGTCAACCCATGAACCTACTTAATCCAACCCAACCAGTAGACAATTTATGGGTTGGGTCGAGTTGGCTGGTCTTGGGTTGATTTTTTTTTTTTTCTTTCCCTCAACCGGCCATGACTAGTCTACCAGGGGTTTGAAAATATTCTACCCACGACAACGTGAACCACCAACCAGCCTATGTTACTATAATTTTTTAAAAATATATTTAGATAAAAGCAATTTATGTATGATCTTTATTTGTAATTATAATTTTTTTAAAATTTTTAAGTAATTGCAATATTTAGGGGTGGGCATAACCCGAACAAACTATTCTAATCCAACAAAATAATTATATTTCGGATGAATCAAATCAAGTTAATGAGTTTAAACGGATAAATTTTTTTCAAAATTTCAAGTTCATAGGTTTAGGTCAATTTCAGGGTTTTTGAACCCAAAATAATTCGACCAAATCGATAAGTTAAATAAAAAATTCTTAATCTAAGACAATGTAGCAGTTGTGTTTTAGTGGTGTGAGCAGTTGGCACTGTTACTCACAAACCACTCAAACCTTGAAGGCTAAAACCCTACCCTTGCCACTTTGTGCCTCGCCCTTCATCCCTCAACCTCTTGCATCTATCTCCAATCATCCACCATCCTTGCATCCTTAAACCATTGCTTTGCCTCCATCGTAGCATGATTTTCTGTCATTTTTCTCGACCTCCAATGTGAATGAATTCTCACAAACTGTTAAACCCTTGGCCTCCACTACAAAGACGAATCCAAGCCAGTGAACTTTGCCATTTGCTTCGACCTCCATTGCAAGTGACTACTCATAAACCCTTGACTTCAACTACAAAAAAGAAGCTTAGTCAACAAACTTATAGATCTCGAGTTTTCCAGATCCAAAAAATCCTTACAGCAAACCTTCCGACCTCCATCGTCATTTTCATGATGGTTTTGTTTGGTATATAGAAAATTTACTTACTAGTTTATTGTAGTAGATTGTGAATCAATGAAAAATTTGTTTTGTTAATTATTTTCACTGCGCTATCTTTCTAGAGTGGAAATCATGAATGATTTCACATATTCTAAAAACTTGTTCTTTTTGCTTTGATAGATTTCTTAGATGACTTACCAACTTGACTGTGATATCTTTTGTAATAGTCGTAAATTTAACGTAAATTTTCAATTAAACAAAATTTGGAATAAAAGAGATAATTTTGAAAATGGGGATTTCAATTAAAGAAAATTTGGAATTAAAGAGAGGATTTCGAAAATGGAGTTAGAACCCGGTGAAAATAAGTTATTATTTACATGGATTAAAAAAAAAGTGAGGAATTTACGTTTCGGGGCAAAAATGCAATTTCTTAAAAGTTTTGAGGTTAAAATGTAAATAAGAAAATTTTGTAAGGACCTCCCTCAAAAAGTGAAATTTTGCAGAAAGGTCCCTCGGGATATTTTAAGGGCCTCAACCAATCTGAAAGGTGGTCATTGACAGATTTTTTCATCTCTCTTCAGAAAATTCTCCCTGAAAATCCTCTAACTTCTCTCTAAGATTTCTTCGCCTCCGGACTTCGAATTTCGACACCACCACCATCAACGGACTTAGAACGAAGAGTTCTTCAAATCCATTCGATTGGTTTCTGGAGAATTGGCCAGAAATTGGCCGAAAAATTGAAGGGAAAATCGGCCAAAAAGGTAACCCCCGAAACTCCTATTTTTAGTTCTCAAATGCAAAATCTAACACCGTAGATCGATCCAGAAGGCACCGAAACCTTTGGATCTCAAATTTTAGCCAGATCCACCACTACACGCGCCCCCACGCGCCGCATCTCTCTCAGCGAGTGAAACCCACGCGCAGCTCCTTGGGCGGCGCGTGTAGCGCGTGACAGCCGGACCTCTTTGCGTTGACTTGCGTTGACCGAGCTCCCGGAGGCCAAATTTCACAAATCCGGAGTCGTTTTTAAGGTTTTTAGACGTTCCGGACTCGATTTTGGAGTTTATTTTGCTGAATTCAGATCAGAAACTAGGATTTTAAGGGTGTCCAACTTTGTACTTCAAAGTGGTGAGTATACAATTCTTCCTATAGCTTGTTTTTACTCTTCTTGAACTTTACATTGATAAATGAGTATGATTACATATTATTTATACTTCCATATGTTCCTGAAATGGTTTGGAAATGTCTGAAATAATTGGAATATGATATTTAGTTCAAGAAGAGTTTGATTTTGAAATGAATTTTGAAACACATTGAACATGCGATTCTAAAATATATTTCACATTACATGGCAAAGAAAATATGTTATGCATGTGACATTGATTTTACAGTGTTATGTTTGCCTTGGATATGGGCATGATTATATGATTCCTTTTATTGAAAAATTTATTATAAAAGATTTGGTACTGAGATTGAAAGTTCTGTCACTTTTATATATATATTGAACAATGACGGGTTATATGGCTTGAGACGGAAATGTGAAGGTGGTATTAGTGGTAATGTGAAGAGGCAGTTGGGTGATGAACTCACATTTCCCTGATTACCTATTGTAAGGAGGAAGTTGGGTGATGAACTCACATTCCCTGTTGATCTATTGAAGTTGTAGTCAGTGGTATTGTGAGGAGGCAGTTGAGTAATGAACTCACATTTTCCTGATTACCTATTGTGAGGAGGCAGTTGGGTGATGAACTCACATTACATGTTTATCTATTGAGTATGTTGAAAATTGTGACATACTTGAGTATTATATAAAAGAATTGATTTTTAATGCATATCAAATTTGATTTAAGATTAATTTGTATCATATGCGGTACATATATTTGAATGTGATTTGAATTGAGAATATTTTGAAAATGCGGGTCCCATAAGGATGTACTTCTGAACGGTAGATTTTGATATGATAAGTTTTAATATATGAGTATATCCTTATGTTGATCTGAGAGGTCATAGGAAGTATTATCTGCTCACTGAGTTGTAAAACTCACTACACGTAGTTGATATATTTTTTAGATAAAGACCCAGAATTTTGTCCTGCGGCTACTTGACCGACTAGGTGTCGTACTTCAGTGGTGAGCCTAACTTGTTTCTAGGCTCTCAGTGTATTATATTATAATATATTTGTACTCTAGAGTTGCTCTGAACGTCACAGGCAGGATCCTTATTTCCGCTGTAAACTTGTTATATATAGACTTGGCATGTATAATTATTAGTTTTGTAAACTTGTAAACGTTTGATAATACTCGGATATGTGTTATTTTGAGACTATTTGCATATGCGTAATAATAAAGTTTATCGGATAGTAAAGGTATTCGCGTTCCTAAAGTAGGGATGTGACAAGTTGGTATCAGAGCATTAGGTTTTCCTGTGACAATCAGAGCAAAGGAGTCTTTAGTAGGACCTTTAGTATCGATATGAGCCGGACATATTTATACTTCAGGTGCTGCTGAGGGATTCTATAGGATATTCACTTCCTTTCTATTCCAAGTGTCTTTAAATTCCTTGAGTAAAGTTTGAATACATATTATAGTATCTTAAAGAGGTGTTTTATTCTGTATAGTTAATGATGCCGCCAAGAACTAAAGCGGTCACTAGAGAAGAAGTTGTAGATCGTGCACCCTCTACAGAAGAGTCTGCACAATCTACAATACCCGTACAAAGAGGCCGTGGTAGAGGCTGACCTAGAGGAAGAGGTAGAGGAAGAGGACGTGCACGGGGTTTGAGAACCCCAAGACAAGATGAACAGACTCCAGTATCTGATAGAGTTCCTGGGGAAAGAGGAGAAACCCCTTAGGAGCCACCTGATATAACTGCTGATATGATTGCTGGTATACATAGAAGTTTAGAAACATTGGCTGGATTTGTAGTGAAACAGGGTAGAAAGGAAGGCCAGCCAGCAGAACATGCTCCTGAAGTGCAAGAACTAGGAAGAACAACTGACCAAGAGGACAAGCTTAGAGGGATTGAGGTGTCATTACCGCAATTCCTTAAGTTAAAACCTCCGACTTTTTCTGGGTCAGATGTTCAGGAAGACCCATAGATATTTATTGATGCTGTGGAACGAGTTTTCAGAGCCTTGTGGTGCTCTAGTAGAAGATCTGTTGAGTTGGTGTCTTTTCAACTGTCTGATGTGGCCCAACTTTGTTTTGAGACATTTGTACAAGGACGGGCAGTTGTTTTACCACCAATGGAGTGGGACGAATTTAAGGAAGCATTTATGAATCGCTTTCTACCAACAAGTGAAAGAGACAAGAGGGCCAGAGAGTTTGAGGAATTGAAACAAATACCAAACATGTCAATTTCTGAATATGACATCCGTTTTACCGGTTGTCCAGATATGCACCATATCTAGTCCCTACTGAGAAGGATAGAATTAAGAGGTTTGTATTGGGATTGATACGCCCATTGTTTAAGTCGATGGGTCCTCAGATGGATCATTTTTTAACTTATTCAGCAGCTGTGAACTGTGCTAGAATGATGGAAACACGAGAGTAAGATGACATAGAAGGTCTTAAGAGAAGGAAAAGAGATCGAGATAGTAATGCCCAGACTAGATATAATCCTACTGTCAGTGGGTCAAGATTTCAAAATCCACAGCGCTTTACTCAAACAGGAGCTGGTAGTTCTAACCAGCCATCAGTTAACATTAACAAGCAGAGAATGTTCCAAAGAGATATGAGACCCCCAAGTCAACAAAATTCAAGATCGATTCCCTTATGTCCCCTCTGTGGCAGGCCTCATATTGGACAGTGCTGCAGAGAAATGGGTGCCTGTTATAAGTGTGGACAAGTGGATCATTTGATGAGGAATTGCTCACAATTATGAAGTTTTAGTCAAGCATCAGTGTAACCAGCTTCACCTTCTGCATCTGCACCAGCACGATCTAGTAGAGCAGCTTCAGTCCTAGCAAGTAGTGGTGGTACTGGTAGAGGATCAGAAAATTGAGGGCGAGAACTAGCTCGAGTTTTTGCCTTGACACGATAGGATGCTCAGACTTCAAATGCAGTTATGACAGGTACATTATCAGTATGTTCCCATAAAGCATATGTCCTGTTCGATCCTGGCTCTACACATTCTTATATATCACCATGCTTTGCTAAGAAATTGAGTAGAGATCCCACTAGTTTGTATTGTTCTTTTATGGTTGCTACTCCAATGGGAGAATTCTTGTTGGTAAATGATGTGTATAAATCATGTGAAATTTCGATAGAGGATAAGGAAACTATTGTAGATTTGATAGTTCTAGATATGGTTGACTTTGATGTGATTCTAGGAATGGATTGGTTGTCATCATGTCATGCCATTCTAGATTGTCACCATAAGGTGATTAAATTTAATGTCCCTAGAGAACCTTCTTTCTCTATACAAGGAGACCGTAATGAGGTGCCTAGTAATTTAATATCTGCACTGACAGCTTATAAACTGTTACAAAAGGGATGCCAGGGGTATTTAGCAGTAGTTAAGTGTAATAACCGTAAAATTTAACAAAAATTCCAATTAAAGGAAATTTAGAATAAAAGAGAGAATTTTGAAAATATGAGAAATTATGTTTTGGCGCGTACTTTTTATTTTTAAATGATAGTATTTTGCTATAAGCAAATATATTTTTATTTATGTAGAAATGATTATGATTTGTTAAAAGTAAGTGGACTTTTAAATAAAAGAAATATTGTGTTGCTCAAAATAATTATATCGGCCTCTAATGAAATTTTATGGTATTTTTAGAAATATTCTTTCTTTTAATATGAATAAAGATATTTGTTTTAAAAATTTTTTTATTACGATTTTTATTAAGAAAAATTATGATTTAAGAGTTTAACTAAAGACTTATGAGAAAGGAAATTTTTAGAAATTTTTGGGATATTTTAGGATGAAAAATAGAATTTATATGAATTTTTATAAAAGAAAATCCTATTATTAATTATATAATAACTATTATTATATTTTAAAAAAAATGAAAGAAGAATGATAAAATGAAACCGGGGCGACGAAGTATCATAAAGAAAAAAAAACGGAAAAGATGGATAGTAGTGAATAGTGTAGGAATAGTAACATCCAACATTTTCTTTCGATTTGGAGTACCGATTGGCTTCTGGTTTCAAAACTGAAAGTGTTATTGGATTCAGGACGAAGAGTACTTCAGTTTTGATCGATCGGTTTTTCAAATCAACCGTTGAATTGCCGTAGATCTGAAGTAAAAAATCTCGGTAAAAGGTAAGTTCTGAAAAACCTTACTTAGAAACTTCTAATTAGAAATCTGACTCCGTAGATGGATTCAGAAACTAGATAAACATTAGGATATGAAATTGTTTTGTGGATTCGGTAAAATTTTTGTGATGGTGAATAGTATTTTCTGATGATAGTGCAGTGAATAGTGATTTCTGGCAAGTGAATAGTGTTTTCCGGCGGTGAATAGTGACTAAACTCCCGAAGTCATTTTTCAAGTTTTTGGACCTTTCAAACTCGATTTTTGGGTTTGTTTTACCGAATTCAGACTAGAAACGAGGATTTTAGGGCTGTCAAATCTGGAGCCCTTACCGGTGAGTGGGTTTTTCATACTATAGCACATGTTTTACGAATTTGGTTTATAACTCTCTCTCGTATGATTTTAACTAGTTGGAATGTATGCTAAATTGTTTTACCGCTTTGAAAACCAATAATTGATTTGCTCTACTGTTACTGCATAAATAACTTCATTTATTACTTATCATGCATAATTGATTTGCTCTACTGTTACTGATTTAACCCTGTTTTATCTTTTGAACATACATTTGAACTGTTTAGTTTTTCTTTCAATAAATTATGGTTAAATGCTTAATGTTTCTATTATTATCCTTACACTTTGATTTCAATTATTAAACTCATTGCGAAACATTCGTGCTTGGTTTGCCCTGTTTCTGTTATAGTGTGATTTATCCATTCACTGAGATGTGGTGATCTCACCCCTCTTCTGTTTCCTTCCCACAGATAGTCAAAGAGACTTTGATCCAGCTACAGCTTCGTAGGAGGTTGAAGATAGCGTTGGTGAGCCCCAGTTTGGGCGAGGCTCTTTTGTACTGTTTGTTTAGTTTAGTTTATGTCTAGTGTACCTCCATGAACATATAGGCAGGATCCTCGCTTCTTGCGTATTTTGATGTGTTGTTTGGAAAAATGGTTTTATGTTTTACAACGATGTTTGTATTATGAGGCCATGGGACAAGTTGAATCACAGATGTTGGATTCATGAGATATATATATATATATATATATATATATATATATATATATATATATATATATATATATATATATATATATATATATATATATATATATATACACACAATATTTTCTTATATTGGATGTGGCATATGTGGCTAGTTATATTTATTATGTACTCTGGATTGTATACTGGATGTTTGTGCATGCTATATGTTAGGCTTGCGGCTAGGGGGAAACCCTTATGCCGTGCCGGTCATGTGTTCCATCATTTGGGGTCGTGACAGAGTGGTATCAGAGCTTTAGGTTTTCCTGTGTTCATGGAGTAACGGACCTTTAGGTAGGACTTTGAGTATGGGTATGAATCCGGACATGCTTATACTCACGGTGCTGCTAAAGGGGTTCGATAGGATGTTGTCTTTTTGTTCAAGTAAGTCAGTTTATATGTTGGCATGGTTAAGTGACGGTTGGGCTATCTCTGTTTTATAGCGAGATGCGTCTTAAAGAATTTAAGAAATTGAGACAGATACCAAATATGATGGTTTCTGAATGTGACATCCGTTGTACCCGGTTGTCTAGATATGGTAGATTGTGATGTGACATTTAGAATGAATTTGTTGGCATTATGTCATGTCATTTTGAAATGTCACTAGAAGGTGATTAAATTCAATATTCTTGGAGAATTTTCTCTCTTGATACAAAGAAATCTTAGTGAGATACCGAGTAACCTAATCTCTGCTTTAGCAATCCATAAGTGATTACAAAAAGGTGCCAAGGATAGTTGGCAGTGGTGAGAGATGCTGATATAAAGTATACCACTGTAAATTAAATTTCAGTGATTAGAGAATTTTCTGATATAATTCATGAGGAATTGTCAGGATTACCCCGAAATAATAAATAGAATTTGGTATTGATTTATTTCCTGGCCAGCGTCTATATTTCCATATAGAATGGCATCCACTTTATTTAAAGAACTGAAAAAGAAATAGTTATAAGACATGTTAGACAAGGGATTTAAAAGCCCTAGTACTTTTACTTGGAGTGCTTCAGTTCTATCTATGAAAAAGAAAGATGGATCACTATGATTATACATAGATTATAGACAATTGAATAAAGTGAAAATGTGGAATAAATACTCATTACTTCGTATAGATGATCTATTTGATCAGTTAGAAAGTGCTCAACATTTTTCAAAAAAAATTTAACTTGATTTGATATTTAGATATCATCAATTAAGGATAAGAGAAGAGGATATTAAAAAAAAAAAATTTGCTTTCAGGATTCGGCATGGACACTATGAGTTTATAGTTATGTCATTTGGATTGACAAATGCCCCAGCTACATTTATAGAGTTAATGAATAAGTAATTAAGCCATCCCTAAATCAAGTTGTTATTATAATTATTGATAATATACTAGAATATTTCAAGAGTGCAGAAGATCATAAGCAATATTTAAAGATAGTATTACAAACTCCAAGGGAGTATCAGCTATATGCTAAGTTCTCAAAATATGAATTTTGACTTAGTAATAGTACTTTCTTAAGGTATGTGGCTAGCAAGATGGTATCCAAGATAACCCTAAGAAAGTAAAAGCGGTACAGCAATGCCCACATCTTGCTACAGTTACAGATGAAGATCCAAGTCCAATTTGCGCTTTCTGCTGTGGTCTATTATCCATTCTATTTGAGCTGTGATTGGATCAGGTACATGAACATATGCTTGTAAAGCATCAATCAACTCCTCAGCATTTGAAGCTGAGATGAGAATTCGTCGTGCTGAATGTGGGATAAACCTTTGTTCCACAGCATGATCAAGGAAAGATAATAAACCATCAAAGAAGTGATTAACATTTAACTAACCTAGCGGTTTGTGATGCATATTTAGTTGTGCCCAAGAGACTATTTGAAAAATTTCTTCTAAAGTACCAAAACCCCCTGGTAAGGCAATGAAGGCATCAGCATTGCTCATCATTCTAGCCATGCGCTCATGCATGGATGCAACCCTAAACTCTTCCCCAATTGTTTTTTCTACAATGTTAGATGCAGCTAGAGCTGTAGGAATAATACCTAGAACTTGGCATCCTTCTACATGTACAGCTGTAGACACACACCCCATTAACCCACAGTTACCTCCACCATAGACTAGATGAATTTTTCTTCTGGCCAGCACCATACCCAGGTTTTGTGCTGCTTTCACATACTCCCCATCTTTTCTAGGACTGGAACCACAAAAGACACAGATATTTCAAAACTGACGGAATGCGGTTCCCTCCATAATTTCTATCACCTTAACTCTGAGTATGAAGATAAAGATATTAATGTAAGCATTTATAGAACTCAGAGAAGGGCATATTTATAAAAGTTATGTGAATGGCCGGGTATTATTAGAACAACTATGTGAGTTATTGGTGGATATCAGCTAAATTAAAGGTAAAAAAAAACGGCAAGCATGTATATGTACAGTAGTTATGACTGTGACCCATGTTAAGCACATAAAGAGCATAAGATAAGATATCACTAGAAATTTGTTTTTTTTCTTGTTGTCTTTGATGAAGCATTGATGTCTTGAAAGGTTATAGGTGATAGCCGTCATTGTAAAAAAGAAGAAAAAGAAAAAGAGTGAAAATGCAAACCAATTAATTGTTGAATAGGAACAATCAAATGGTTTATTTTGTTTTCTCAATGTTTTTACCAGTCGACTATTGGTTTATAAGTCGACTAGCTATTTTGAGAAATTTTAATTTGGACTAGTTATTTACAGTTGATTGATTATATATATTTTGAAGCAACCAATTGAATCCTACCAGTTAACTATGTGCTCTTGTTTTTCACAGATTTTATAAGCTCAGAAATATTTCTTTTCCATATGATATGCTTTCGCCGAATAACAGTATCTCTGAATTGAATTTTTGCACATATATTCAAAATTTGCGGCCACCGATTTTCGCCGAAATAGCAGCTAGATTTTGTTTACAGATTTTCAAGAATTACGGCCACCGATTTTAATTTCCTGTCAATGTTTTGTCCAAACTTCTGACTTCCTATTTTGGCACCATGCTCTATTACGTGTTTCGCATTTTTTGCTGCATTGCCCTACATTAATATTTGGCATTAAATGCAAGATTTTGATTAGTAGATTAAAGTAATAGAAATTTTGAAAATAATATATGGATGATGATGTAATGGTGCTTTGACGAATGTAATCAAATGAATTAACGGTGTTGAAATTTTTGAAGAGTAAAGTATGGAAAGTAAGATTTAAGTTAATATCGAAATTTTTAATTTGGAAACATGGAGAATATTTTGAGAATCATCTCCGAAAATAATGTATGTAATCAAGATATTTGTGTTAAAGGTTTATACTATGTTAAATCGAATTTAGTATTTAATATGTGAATTATGTTGAGATTGGAAATTCACGTATAAATAATTGTTGAGAAAAGTGATTTCAGAAGAAGCCATAGATTGTAAATATGGATAAACCGAGGTAATAAGGATATACTGAGATATAAAAAAAATGGTACTAGTATAATGGTAAAAAAAAGATACAAGTGAAATTTTTCATTGGTGGGTATGTTGGCAAATACGAATTGAATATATTATCTCAAAAGAGTTATTCAGGAAGTCTAAGGATCTTTATTAGATTGACTGATACTAAATTTAAATAATGTGTTTGTACATTAAAAATTATGCTTTAAGTATCTTTATATTATTGTGGTGAAAGTTTGGAGAAATTAATTGTCCTTAGTTGAACTTGCTCATAGCAGTAATTATCATACCAACATACAATGGCATCATTTGAAGTTTTACACGAGCATCATAGGTTTCTTAATATGTGAATAAATTGAGAAAAGTTAAACTTTGGAAATTTAATTTGAAATAACATGCAATAGATAGAATATGACTTATCTAAATTGATGATACTAGCTTGGAGAGCATGCTTCAAGCATATTTTTTTAAGATTGGTGAGAGATTCCTTAGCAGAATCTGTCTATAATAAAATGATATTAGAAGATTTAAGCTTTATGTAAGAGGTGTTACAAATGTTTTGTTAAATGACTCAGTGGAGTTAGATTTATTATAAGATGTCATTGATAAAGTGAAATTGATTAGAAAAAGAATACTGGAAACTCAATACAAGTCAAAAGTTTACAAGGACTATGAATGTTGAGCACTAGGAATTTTCAGTTGGTGACCATATATTCTTTAATGACTCACCAATGAAAGAGGTAATGAGATTTGGAAAGAAAGGGAAGTTACACCCTCGGTATATAGAACCATTTGAAATTCTTGATAGGATCGGTTTAATGGCTTATTGTTTGGCTTTACCTCCTAAATTGGGTAATGTCCATACAGTTTTTCATATGTCTATGCTAAGAAAATATTTACCGGATTCTACACATGTTATACAGTGTCCATAGATTCAGTTACAGAAAGATTTAACCTATGAGGAACAACGAGTAGCAATAATGGACAGACAAGTAAAGAAGTTACGGTTAAAAAAAATATCTACAGTAAAAATCACTCTTCTGAGAAAGCTATTTAGGAAAGGAAAAATGATATATGTGTTAGATATCTGTACTTGTTTGAACAATGAGGTTAGTGTTTATCTGCAACTGTGGTGATGAAATTCGGGGACCGAATTTCTTTAAGGGGGGAAGAATGTAATAACCGTAAAATTTAACAAAAATTCCAATTAAAGGAAATTTAGAATAAAAGAGAGAATTTTGAAAATATGAGAAATTATTTTTTGGCCCGTACTTTTTATTTTTAAATGATAGTATTTTGCTATAAGCAAATATATTTTTATTTATGTAAAAATGATTATGATTTGTTAAAAGTAAGTGGACTTTTAAATAAAAGAAGTATTGTGTTGCTTAAAATAATTATATCGGCCTCTAATGAATTTTTATGATATTTTTAGAAATATTCTTTCTTTTAATATGAATAAAGATATTTGTTTTAAAATTTGTTTTATTACGATTTTTATTAAGAAAAATTATGATTTAAGAGTTTAACTAAAGATTTATGAGAAAAGAAATTTTTAGAAATTTTTGGGATATTTTAGGATGAAAAATAGAATTTATATGAATTTTTATAAAAGAAAATCATATTATTAATTATATAATAATTATTATTATATTTAAAAAAAAACGAAAGCAGAATGATAAAATGAAACCGGAGCGACGAAGTATCAAAAAGAAAAAAAAACAGAAAAGATGCATAGTAGTGAATAGTGTAGGAATAGTAACATCAAACATTTTCTTTCGATTTGGAGTACCGATTGGCTTCTGGTTTCAAAACTGAAAGTGTTATTGGATTCAGGACGAAGAGTACTTCAATTTTGACCGATCAGTTTTTCAAATCAACCGTTGAATTGCCGTAGATTTGAAGTACAAAATCTCGGTAAAAGGTAAGTTTTGAAAAACCTTATTTAGAAACTTCTAATTAGAAATCTGACTCCGTAGATGGATTCAGAAACTAGATAAACATTAGGATATGAAATTTTTTTGTTGATTCGGTAAAATTTTTGTGACGGTGAATAGTATTTTTCGATGAATAGCGGCGGTGAATAGTGTTTTCTGGCAGTGAATAGTGACTAAACTCCCGAAGTCATTTTTCAAGTTTTTGGACCTTTCGAACTCGATTTTTGGATTTGTTTTACTGAATTCAGACCAGAAACGAGAATTTTAGGGCTGTCCAATTTGGAGCCTTTACCAGTGAATGGATTTTTCATACTATAGCGCATGTTTTACGAATTCGGTTTATAACTCTCTCTCGTATGATTTTAACTAGTTGGAATGTATGCTAAATTGTTTTACCGCTTTGAAAACCAATATGTTCCAACCATGTTAGAAATTATAAATTTAAATCCTAGTTGAACTCTAGGTATGCAGGGCAAGCATCTAGGCTGATAATTCTTCATTTGAGCTAGATTTATAGAAATGCGAACTTAGTCATAGAAATGAACTAAGTTAGCCATGAAATGATTTGATGCATGTTGAGCATTTATGTGACGTCTACGGACGATCTATGTTTAAAAGGGAAAGTTTATGATTATAAAGGTCTCCATGGGAATTCATGGATGAGATATATTTTAGAATGGAATTTTATGCATGAAAAGAGTTAGATGGAGAATTATAGCTTTATTGTAATGTTATTGAAATGTTTTACTTTAAACTCTTTGAATAGCATATTTCAAATATTTTCTATTGGAGGGACCCTTTTAAATCACTGTTAGCTAGCCACAGGGAGTGCTAGCCCTGGTGCACCATGGTCATGCGAAGGCTTCGGCCTAGGATACTGTGACGGGCATATGACTGCCTAAGACACAGGGATTTAGGGTGGACTTATGTCTACGCCTACAGTGATTACCCTACCCTTGCTGTGTGCTTGGGGGAGATGATAGATCTGTTAGGAAAGACCTCCAATAAACTAGTGCATTTTTCTTAAAGATTAAATATTTCTAAACAATCTCATTCATCATTGTTATTGCATAAATAACTTCATTTATTACTTACCATGCATAATTGATTTGCTCTACTGTTACTGATTTAATCCTGTTTTATCTTTTGAACATATATTTGAACTGTTTAGTTTTTCTTTCAATAAATTATGGTTAAATGCTTAATGTTTCTATTATTATCCTTACACTTTGATTTCAATTATTAAACTCATTGTGAAACATTCGTGCTTGGTTTGCCCTGTTTCTGTTATAGTGTGATTTATCCATTCACTGAGATGTGGTGATCTCACCCCTCTTCTGTTTCCTTCCCACAGATAGTCAAAGAGACTTTGATCCAGCTACAGCTTCGTAGGAGGTTGAAGATAGCGTTGGTGAGCCCCAGTTTGGGCGAGGCTCTTTTGTACTGTTTGTTTAGTTTAGTTTATGTCTAGTGTACCTCCATGAACATACAGACAGGATCCTCGCTTCTTGCGTATTTTGATGTGTTGTTTGGAAAAATGGTTTTATGTTTTACAACGATATTTGTATTATGAGGCCATGGGACAAGTTGAATCACAGATGTTGAATTCATGAGATATATATATATATATATATATATATATATATATATATATATATATACACACACACACAATATTTTTCTTCTATTGGATGTGGCATATGTGGCCAGTTATATTTATTATGTACTCTGGATTGTATGCTGGATGTTTGTGCATGCTATATGTTAGGCTTGCAGCTAGGGAGAAACCCTTATGCCATGCCGGTCATGTGTTCCATCATTTGGGGCCGTGACATTAAGGATGTTGATATGAAATATACAAGTGTAGAACATGTTCCAGTAGTTAAAGAATTTTCTGATGTGTTTCCTGAAGAGTTGCCAGGATTACCACCAGACCGAGAGATTGAGTTTAGTATTGACCTTCTTCCTGAAACACAACCAATATCCATACCTCCTTATAGGATGGCACCCGCAGAACTTAAGGAATTGAAGGAGCAACTGCAAGATTTACTAAATAAAGGTTTTATTCGACCCAGTACATCTCCCTGAGTTGCTCCTGTTCTCTTTGTGAAGAAAAAGGATGGATCTTTACGTCTATGTATTGACTATAGGTAGTTGAACAAAGTAACTATACGAAATAAATATCCTCTACCCAGAATAGATGATCTGTTTGATCAGTTACAAGGTGCTCAATGTTTTTCAAAAATTGATCTGAGATCTGGGTATCATCAATTGAAAATAAAGAAAGAAGATATTTCAAAAACTGCTTTTAGGACTCTGTATGGGCACTACGAGTTCTTAGTAATGCTATTTGGTTTAACGAATGCCCCAGCTGCATTTATAGACTTAATGAATAGGGTATTTATACCTTTCTTGGATCAGTTTATTATTGTATTTATCGATGTTATTCTGGTGTATTCAAAGAGTTCAGAGGAGCATGAGCGACATCTAAGGATAGCTTTGCAAACCCTAAGAGAACATCAGTTGTATGCTAAGTTTTCAAAGTGTGAATTTTGTCTTAGTAGTGTTACGTTCCTAGGGCATGTGGTTACCAAAGATGGTATTCATGTTGATCCCAAAAAGATAGAAGCAGTACAACAATGGCCACGCCCTACGACAGTAACTGAAATTCGTAGTTTTTTCGAGTTAGCAGGCTATTACCGTAGATTTGTTAAAGATTTTTCAAAAATAGCTGCTCTTTTGACCAGATTGACTAGGAAAGGAATAAAATTTGAGTGGTCTGATGCTTGTGAAGGGAGTTTTCAGAAACTAAAGGAGTGCTTGACCACAGCCCCAATCCTTACCATTCCTACGGATACAGGAGATTACGTAGTATACTGTGATGCATCTAGAGTGGGCTCAGGCTATGTGTTAATGCAAAATGGAAGAGTAGTTGCTTATGCATCCAGACAGTTGAAGAAGCATGAACAGAATTATCCCACCCATGATTTAGAGATGGCAGCTGTAGTATTTGCTTTAAAGATTTAGAGACATTACCTGTATGGAAGAACTTGTGAGATTTATACAGATCACAAGAGTCTCAAGTATATTTTTCAACAGAAAGATCTTAATTTGAGGCAAAGAAGATGGATGGAGCTACTGAAAGATTATGACTGTACGATTTTGTATCATCCAGGTAAAGCAAATGTAGTAGCTGATGCTCTAAGCAGAAAGTCAATGGGAAGTTTGGCTCATATAGCAGAGGTGCGACGACCATTGTTAGAAGAAATCCATAAGTTAGAAAGTAAGGGGATTAAGTTTGAAGTAAAAGAATCGGAAATATTATTGGCTCATGTGCAGCTCCAATCTTCCTTAGTGGAGCAAATCAAAGCCGATCAAGACAAGGATGCTAATTTGCTCAAGATTAAGAGTGAAATGAAGGATAGCAAGGATTCTGAATTCTCAGTGGATACTGAAGGGGTATTAAGATACGGTAGACGATTATGTGTCCCAAATGTTAATGATTTGAGGAAACAAGTTTTGGAGGAAGCACATCGATCTACATATACCATACACCCAGGAACGACAAAGATGTACCAAGACATGAAGGAATTATATTGGTGGGATGGTATGAAGAGGGATATTGCGGAATATGTTTCCCATTGCTTGACATTCCAGTAGGTAAAAGCTGAACATCAACGACCTGCAGGGTTACATTAGCGAATAGAAATACCAGAATGGAAGTGGGAGAGAATTACTATGGATTTTATCATTAGATTACCAAGAACTCCCAAAGGAAATGATTCTATCTGGATCATTATAGACCGCATGACGAAGTCAGCACACTTTCTGCCTGTGAAAACAACCTACAACGTAACTCAGTATGCAAGGCTCTATTTAAATGAAATAGTTAGGCTACATGGAGTCCCTATATCGATTATATTTGATCGAGGGCCGCAGTTCACGGCACGATTTTGGAAAGCTTTTCAAGAAGCATTAGGAACGAGATTGGATTTGAACACAGCTTTCCATCCCCAAACTGATGGTCAGTCTGAGCGTACGATTCAGATTTTAGAAGACATGCTCCGAGCCTGCATTTTTTATTTTGGTGGAAGTTGGGATATGTACTTGTCTTTGGCTGAATTTGCATATAATAATAGTTACCAAACTAGTATACAGATGGCCCCATTTGAAGCTTTGTATGGTAGACGGTGCAGATCATCCATTGGATGGTTCGAAGTGGGCAAGGCTAAACTTATAGGGCCAGCTCTTGTACAAGAAGTTTTGAATAAGGTAAAGTTGATTAGAGAAAGGCTGCAAGCAGCTCAGAGTAGACAAAAGGCGTATGTTGACAATAGACGAAGGGAGTTAGAATTTTCAGAGGGTGAACAAGTATTCCTGAAAGTCTCACCCATGAAAGGAGTGATGAGATTTGGGAAGAAAGGGAAGTTAAGCCCTCGGTATATAGGCCCTTTTGAAATATTGAATAGAACAGGTGTAGTGGCATATCGCATAGCTCTGCCACCAGAACTGAGTGATGTTCATCCAGTATTTCATGTGTCTATGTTACGGAAATACTTATCGGATCCTACTCATGTCATTCAACCCCAGGAAATTCAATTGGATAAGAATTTAACCTATGAGGAAAAGCCGATATCTATTGCTGATCGACAAGTGAAGAAGTTGCGGTCACGAGATATTTCTATGGTTAAGGTGATATGGCAAAATCACTCATTTGAAGAAGCTACGTGGGAAAGAGAAGATGACATCCGCGCCAGATATCCGCATTTGTTTGAACAATGAGGTTAGTGTTTATCTACAATTGTCGTGATGAAATTCGGGGACCGAATTTCTTTAAGGGGGGAAAATGTAATAGCCGTAAATTTAACGTAAATTTTCAATTAAACAAAATTTGGAATAAAAGAGATAATTTTGAAAATGGGGATTTCAATTAAAGAAAGTTTGGAATTAAAGAGAGGATTTCGAAAATGGAGTTAGAACCCGGTGAAAATAAGTTATTATTTACATGGATTAAAAAAAAATGTGAGGAATTTACGTTTCGGGGCAAAAATGTAATTTTTTTCAAAGTTTCAGGGTTAAAATGTAAATAAGAAAATTTTGCAAGGACCTCCCTCAAAAAGTGAAATCTTACAGAAAGGTCCCCCGGGATATTTTAAGGGCCTCAATCAATCCGGAAGGTGGTCATTGACAGATTTTTCCATCTCTCTTCAGAAAATTCTCCCTGAAAACCCTCTAACTTCTCTCTAAGATTTCTTTGCCTCCGAACCTCGGATTTCGACACCACCACCATCAACGGACTTAGGACGAAGAGTTCTTCAAATCCATCCGATTGGTTTTTGGAGAATTGGCCGGAAAATTGAAGGAAAAATCGGCCAAAAAGGTAACCCCCGAAACTCCTATTTTTAGTTCTCAAACGCAAAAACTAACACCATAAATCGATCCAAAAGGCACCGAAACCTTTGGATCTCAAATTTTAGCCAGATCCACCACCGCACGTGCCCCCACGCGCCGCATCTCTCTCGGTGAGTGAAGCCCACGTGCAGCTCCTTGGGCGGCGCGTGTAGCGCGTGACAGCCGGACCTCCTTGCGTTGACCTGCATTGATCGAGCTCCCGGAGGCCAAATTTCACAAATCCAGAGTCGTTTTTAAAGTTTTCAGACGTTCCAGACTCGATTTTGGGGTTTATTTTGCTGAATGCGGATCAGAAACTAAGATTTTAAGGGTGTCCAACTTTGTACTTCAAAGTGGTGAGTAGACAATTCTTCCTATGGCTTGTTTTTACTCTTCTTGAACTTTACATTGATAAATGAGTATGATTACATGTTATTTATACTTCCATATGTTCCTGAAATGGTTTGAAAATGTCTGAAATAATTGGAATATGATATTTAGTTCAAGAAGAGTTTGATTTTGAAATGAATTTTGAAACACATTGAACATGCGATTCTAAAATGTATTTCGCATTACATGGCAAAGAAAATATGTTATGCATGTAACATTGATTTTACAGTGTTATGTTTGCCTCGGATATGGGCATGATTATATGATTCCTCTTATTGGAAAATTTATTATAAAAGATTTGGTACTGAGACTGAAAGTTCTGTCACTTATATATATATATTGAACAATGACGGGTTATATGGCTTGAGACAGAAATGTGAAGGTGGTATTAGTGGTAATGTGAAGAGGCAGTTGGGTGATGAACTCACATTCCCTGTTGATCTATTGAAGTTGTAGTCAGTCGTATTGTGAGGAGGCAGTTGAGTGATGAACTCACATTTCCCTGATTACCTATTATGAGGAGGCAGTTGGGTGATGAACTCACATTCCATGTTTATCTATTGAGTATGTTGAAAATTGTGACATACTTGAGTATTATATAAAAGAATTGATTTTTAATGCATATCAAATTTGATTTAAGATTAATTTGTATCATATGTGGTACAGATATTTGAATGTGATTTGAACTGAGAATATTTTGAAAATGTGGGTCCCATAAGGATGTATTTCTGAATGGTAGATTTTGATATGATAAGTTTTAATATATGAGTATATCCTTATGTTGATCTGAAAGGTCATAGGAGGTATTATCTGCTCACTGAGTTGTAAAACTCACTACACGTAGTTGATATATTTTTCAGATAAAGACCTAGAATTTTGTCCTGCGGCTACTTGACCGATTAGGTGTCGTACTTCGGTGGTGAGCCTAACTTGTTTCTAGGCTCTCAGTGTATTATATTGTAATATATTTGTACTCTAGAGTTGCTCTGAACGTCACAGGCAGGATCCTTGTTTCCGCTGTAAACTTGTTATATATAGACTTGGCATGTATAATTATTAGTTTTATAAACTTGTAAACGTTTGATAATACTCGGATATGTGTTATTGTGAGACTATTTGCATATGCGTAATAATAAATTTTATTGGATAGTAAAGGTATTCGCGTTCCTAAAGTAGGGATGTGACATCTTTCAACTAACCAAACTTAACTTTCTCAGTTCACTCGAAATTATGGTCGGATTTAAGTGGGTATTTTGCACCCGACTATTGTTCAGTCGTATTGAAATATTATCCAAATTCGACCCATGTTCATCCTTAGCAATATTTTTTTTATTATGTAATGTTGGAGTTCTAAAATTAAAAAATTACCCTTTAAATTATTATTTTTAAATTTTTTTGACCGAGTTTTTAAAAGTTAAAAATGAAAAATGGAATGCTTATTCTTGTCCCTCTCGTACTCCAAACCACAAGATTTCCACAGCCATTGCAGCAGCTCGTAGCCTTTGTAGGCACATTATCAGCCCAAATATTCTTCCTTAATTGCTTAGAGTCTAGCAGATAGAAGAATGCGATGCACAGCAGTAGAAACAGGAGACAAAATTCTAGTGCAGGAGTGTTAATCGATTCTATTGTTTGTGAGCTTCTCTGTTGTGTTCTTTGTTCTGCGTCATCCTTTGCCGTGAGCTTTTGTGTCTTGTGCTTCTGAGTTATGTTGCACATTTATAAGCTACGTCTTATGCTTCTGCGTTCTGATGCAGGATTGCGAAAATCTTGCGATTTGGAGCTCGACCAGTAAATTGAGGGAGAGACAATAATCCGAAGGACATTCCAATTTTTTTACTTTTAAAAGCTTTGCCAAAAAAAAAATTGAAGTGTAATTTTGTAATTTCACTCCCAAGTTAGACAAAATTGGAATTGAACTCATAATTGTAGGCAAAATCAAGCGATAAATTGTTATTTTTCCAAATATATTTGCTACCAAAATAGTGCATTTACGAGGTTGATTCTAGATTTCAACTTACCTTTCTTTCTTCTCCTTGTAGTTTTCCCCCTTTGTTCTTCACGGCTTCATTGCAATGGCCCCAGTAGGAAGCACGCAAGCATGGCAGCACCAGCACCAATCAATCTCACGCACTAGCACTGCAAGACAGCACCACCACCCTCATAGTTAGAAGCATCACATTCAAGGAGGTAGGAGCCATATTGGGTCATTCTAGGATGTAGCCAATAGAGGGAAAGATGGATAGAAACAGAAAGAATTCTAATTGCTTTGTAAGAATCTATGCCCATAGTCGAGGAGGTGGGGAGTATACGGCAGATTTTGAGATAGAAAAAAGAGAAATTAAAAAAAACATGCTTTCTTTTGACATCAACTTGTTTAAGCTCAAAACCTATTAGATTAATTAAAGAATGGAAGAGGAAACAGACTACTTCTTTTGGACCCCAAGTGGTGTGAATTGATGAAAAACCCTGGGAACAATTTCAAGTGGCTCCAAAAAAGAAGAAGAAAAAATGTCAAATTAAACCGACCCAACTCGTTCACTGTTCGATGAACTAGGTCAAAAATTTCCCTGATCTAACCGAGCATGATCTGTGCACATCTTTGCTATGCATAAACTCAAATTAATCTAATTATCTACCTGTGCATATCTCTCATTTGCACCAACTCAAATTAATATAATTATCTAAATAAATAAATCTAATGACAAAGCTAAAGGCTCAATTAATGATATGAGAAATTTTTAAATACATTGCAAAGCCATTTGATGCAAAAATTTAATTAAAAATCAACAAAATTGGTATGTTACATTTTAATGAGTTTTTTACATAGTTACTGAGCAATATGGACAAAAGATGCTATGAGAATGACATACACCAGCACTACTCTACTGTCCTATGAATATTCATTGCTTTTTCATAGAATATTTATATTTTGCAAGATAGGTCACTTATAAAAAACAAATGAACAAATAGATGCAACAAAGGCCCACGTGACAACTCTAAGCCAGCTTGTAAAACAGAATAACAACATAACTGATGAACCAGTCACAAATTCATCAACCTTGCAACACAAGAATATGAAAGCATAGATAAGTAGCAAGAAAAAAAAATCAAAAACATGAAACACAAACATAAACTTCCAAAACAATTAATTTAATTCAATTAGAAAGGGAAGAAGAGCATAATGGCATGAGGATGAATTAAAATTTGATTTGATATCAGAATAAAAATAATAAATCATAGATAAACCTCCAATGAGGATACTTACTAGGAAACAAGCGGGAAAAAGTTCAAAATTAAATTGGATCTTTCTATGCTACAGTGTAACAAGAGTTTTTGTGTGCTACAGAAAAAGTAAACAAACTAAAAAAATTAACGATAGATTTCTCTTATTGCTAAAACCGAGCAAACTAAGAGATCATCAACATCAGATGTCTCTTATTGCTAAGAAAACTATTACAATATGAATGAAAAATATTTAGATGATGAAATTTTTCTTCCCCTCTCATTTTATAATCATACTTCTTAACTTCGTAATCAACTTTAGCTAATCTTTACTAACTAACATAACCAACCTAACTACTTTTCTGTTGCCAACGTGTTAACAAAATAGAGAATTTCTTATTTTCTTATTCGAGTGAAACAAAGCTTCTCCCATGAAATGTTCCTTGTCCTCAAGGAACTCAAGGTTTCTAAGAATGAGGGATTTTGCTATTGTCACTATTGTTGTCTTATGAGGTATCATTCCATGAGTAGTGCACTAGAAAGTCTTTCTAAGGGCATGGAAATGAATGGGGTCAAAGGAAAGTTTGGTGTTCATGTGTTTGTGAAGGAACCTCATGTACTTCGTCTTCTGCCTTACCAAACCATCAGAGATGCAAATCTCTTCATACCACATCACAACTACCTTATGACCGTTGAGAAGCTCCTTAGCGACTTTCAACATCAAAGGACCTAGCATATGGTGGTGTGCCTCAACCACCACCTTTTTTGTGTTGATTACCTTTAGCATTTTCTCCTCTGCTAACTTATACCTGTTTCTTTTTCTTTCTCTTCCGCCTTTTTCTTTCTTTCTTTCATTCCCTTCATCTCTTTTATTTTGTTCCCTTACATATATCCCATTTTCTATCATAGAAATTAATAAATATTCTAATTTATTTTTCTTATGCCAAACTAAGAACTGGACTGGAATATTTTTTCTTTTATGTTGTGGCATTTTTAACAAGTTGGTTCTTCCTTGTCCACCCCCAATAATAAGAGTGTCATCACCTGACTATGCTATACTAGCTAGTAACTTTTCTTGTTTATGTTTTGCTGTTGTGCCTACAGTAATAGGAATACGGGGTAGCAATTTTATCATGCAATTGTGAGGTCAAAACACCCATTGAATCAACATAGCCATAACACTTTGCATTATAACAGATTTTCTTGCGGAACTCCAATAATGAATCCCATTGCATCATCCCCATAAACTTGAGCTGAGACTAACACGAGCCTTTCTTAGAAACTTGGTCCACGACCTCCACAGCAAATTCTAGGCTTATGTCCCTTTCATTTTCTTTTCTCAAATTCTCCTGCATTTTGAAATTTGGTTGATTCAAGATTTCTCCCATTAACTTGTTCTTCTTACCTAAATCCAAATCTTGATTTTTAAATTTGTTCTCTTTCTCAATTCTAGGCTTTCTCTGGTTCAAGAACTTTTCCATTAACATCAAGATCTTCTGCACATCTTTCTTCAGATTTTGGATATCTTCTCTCATACTATCTAGTTTTCCTTCGACACTGTCAATCCTTCTCTCTAACTTTACGGTCGTCTGCTAAGCATCTTTGACCATCACCTTTTCTCCCATTTCTCTAACCTATAATCTGCTCTAATACCATTGTAACAAGAGTTTGTATATGATGCAAAAAAAGTAAGCAAATTAAGAGAATCAATGATAGATTTCACTTATTGTTAAAATAGAGCAAACTAAGAGATCATCAACAATGGATGTCTCTTATTGCTAAGAAAACTATTATAATATGAATTAAAAATATTCAGATGATGAAATCTTTCTTCCTCTATCATTTTATACTCACACTTCTTAACTTCTTAACCAACTTCAGCTAATCTATACTAACTAACATAACCAACCTAACTACTTTTCTATTGTCAACTTCTTAAAAAAACAAAGCATTTCTTATTTCCTTATTCAAGTGTAACATACAGTTTGTTCTATCAAATGTACCCATAGGTTTTAGACTAAAAAAAAAAAGGAAATCAACTTCAGTTTGTTGAAAAAAAAAAGATCTTTCGAATGTGAAGCAAGCACCATTATCCATTAAGGGACTCCTTCGCATAGTGGCTCAAGCACCAGAAACCACTGCGAAGATGTTAATGGCTCAAGGGTCATGGCAAAATTTAAAGGCTTGTGCCGTTCTAAAACAAATACCTCCTTTGGAACTCAATTTTGACCTAATTTACACTATTTGGAGTCTCTAACACGGGCTTTTGGCTCTCTTCATTCCTATTCATATTTGGATTTGTACAGTACATTCTTTCTTTTAAAACCTTCTCTAATATTCATATTACTAGTAAACTGTGTTATGAGCTATCTTTATACTCATTATCACTCTCTTCATCCCCAAGTTTCAAACTTAGTAATTTTGATGATAACAAGCACTTAGAGAAGAACAAATTAATGGTTAATTTCAATTATATACAAAATGCTAGCTTTCAGGAGTGATTCCTTAACAAATTTGTTGTTTTCCTTTGAATCATAACTGAAACAAGTGAAATGAGTTTTGCATTTTGGTGAGCGAATAATATATAGTATAACGAAAATGGGAAAACACAGGGCATGATTGTTTAATTTAAAAGAGAAAATAAATATTTTAAAATCATCATAAAAACATATGTGTAATTTCAAGAACTATTCCAATTGATGTGTTGTAAATGTTTAATAAACAATTTTTAAAAAATTTAGTTCTTTGAGTGAAAATGAGCTTCATTTCACATATTTTACCAATAAATTGTTAAATGAGGATTTGTTGACTCTTTGTTATGTGTTTGCATAGATAATTCTCAATTGGATGCAAAAGAATGGAAAACGAAGAATTGAAGCTTTAAGCAAAATACAATGAACTTGTTACTAGATAGTAGTAGAGTATTTCAATTCTTTTTGACATGAATATGACCTTTTTTTTTGCAACTCTTAGTATCAAATTAAAGGACATGAAAAGAGTTTTTCAATGGTAAATTATGGGTCCCGTAACTCCATTCGAAGTGAAGGTCATAACTGTAATTTGAAGGACTCTATTAAAAGCCATGGTTACTCTATTAAATGTACAATTACATCAATGTTTAGTGTGTGCAAAGAGCCTTGGAATGCCACAGCTCTGCTAGTGTATTCACTTACTCTCTTTTTTTTTCATGGTCGTGGCTAAGGGTTATACATAGAGACCTTAGGGCTTCCTTTAACAACTTTGGCACTTTGAGAAGAGTTGTTTGGAGGTGAAGAAGCATCACAAAGCAAGAAAGATATTCTACCAAGAATTTGGGGGTTTTCTAAAGTTTGGAGAATTGGGAAATTCTTTCCTTATCTCTTCTCCTTTTTTATTCTTTGGTTTCTGTTTATTTTTTGTGTAATTAAGACGTTTTGCCTTAGTTTTTATGGAGTAGATTTTAGTTCTAGGTGTTCAATGAATTTCTTTTATGTAGTTTAATTCTAAATTCTTTTTCTTACTATTGAATGGCATCTATTCAATTACTCATCATTGCTTGGGTAATTATCTTGAAAATAAATAGGTTCATCCACCTTGAGTAAGAGTTTATAAACTTTATAAGATTTTGGTTAGTAATTCATGATGTCAGATATGATTAAAAAAAAGGGAAGATCAAATGAATTAATTAAGTGAAATTGAATGTCTAGATTTCTAGGAATTGAATTTTATTTGTTATTTACTCTTTTGTTATTTTAACTTATTTCCTTTCTAAATTATTGACTTTGGTTGTTTGAATAAAGTTGGTAGATTGAGTTTCGGTACATAATTAGGATTATATTTGGTTTTCTATGGGAGATAACCTGCTACTCATTCACTATATTGCACTCACAATATGTGCACTTGCATAATAGTTATTATAAATTTTAACTCAACATTTGTTCTTGAATAAAATGAGTAATTTAGTGTGTTTTTAGATTATTTCGATTATTGAGAGGTATTTGACTTGTGATTTAATTGTTTTGTAGGTTGATACTTAATAGGTGATTAAAAAGATGGTTTTTTCAATTTAAAAATGATCTTAATTGAATGAATCCAATAATGATGACAATAGCTTTTCGGTAATATCTTACGGGCCTCATAACTACCTTGAATCAAAAGTTAGGAGCATTTTTAAGTTGAGTATATATAGTAGCAAGTCTAAGGCTACAGTTATGAGGTCATGTTCATGGTTGTTCAAAACTTATGTTATTTGGACATGAAAATTAAGATAATCCTACTAGAACTCTATCTTTTGAAGCCTAATATAAAAGGGACACCAAAGGCAACTATTACATCCATCTTGCGAGGGAACCATGCAACGTGGATGGAAAAATTTTAAAAAAATAGGGAAAGAATTTAAAAAAAATTCAAAAACCCTTTTTCAATTAAGCCATCACCAAAATTAGTTTTGAAATGAAATTTTTTGAAAAAACCTTTAGAAACATAGTTTGCAAATTAGGTAAAGTTAGAGAGTCATTTGTGCATGGAGGTGTGAAGCACCTCACAACACTTGTTACTAGAATGGTACCCTAAGAGAATTGTGTAAAATAGTTTACATCTCACTAATTATATTTTAACTAATCCTACCACAAACATGCAAAGAGAGGAAAAATAAATTAAAAGTAAAATTAAAAGAAAATAAATTTATTTACAATGAAGGACTTGATATAGAGAAAGGACCTAAGGCCTACTTACGTGTGAAAGGATCACAATTCACGTAGTTCATGTGGGTTAGAAAAACATGAGGGTGTGCTAATTTGAATTTTAGCTGAGAAAATAATATTTTGTTGAGAGTAAAATAAATAAGTGGAAGAAAGCCTCAGGTGAGTGGTTTGATTTTTTTAAAACTTCATTTACCCGCTAGTTTATTCATTTTTTTACACTTTTTTTTTGAAATTTTTTATTTCCAAAGAATTTTCATTTTTTTTAATATTCATACAAATATATTTTGACTAAATAAAAAAGAGATTGTTTTTTCAAATGTTTCAAAACAATGGATTGTTAGAACCCAATTTTTATTAAATTGAAAAACCTAATCGAAGCAATATTGATGGAGGCTGAAGACCACACATGGCTCCTAGTTGATACCCTAAGTGCCTACGGTAAGATCGAGACTCATGCATGGCAACTCTAAAGGAAAAAAATTAAAATTAAAAATAACTGTGTGAGACAATTTAGGTACCAGTAATATGTGTATAATTAATCATAAATGAAGTACTTTTAAGCTTATTTTTGTTATTTTTTAAGTAAAATATGTTATGAATTAGTTTAATTTTATGTTTTGTATTGTAAGATCAAAGAAAGTAGAAAAGAGGATAAAGAGAAAAAAATCCAAGAAAAACACGAAAATTCAAGAAATCTTAGATCTTATTTTACTAATCGAGGCATAACTCACTTGTCTAAGCTCCAAATGAGTTGATTCAAGAGGTTAGGAAAAGTTAAGATAAAGACTTAAAACTTTCATGTTGTGTATTTTGGCAAATTCTATATAATATCCACCGCCATGGTGGAGTAGCAACAAAGAAAAATAAAATATGCAAAAAAATAAAATTTGAATTGGATTCCAACTGCAATGGACCAAAAATTGATCAAAAAAAACTTTAGGTCATTAGGGTTGACAAGACTTATAAATATATAGCCAAAGAGACATCAATAGGCATCTTCAATTATCTTATAGCATCTCTAATAATCTTTTCTTATTTCTTTAATTTTTATAGTCTTGCATGGTTTATTTTATTTAGTTGGTATAAGTAAACGAAAAACCTAATATTATATGATGCTATGAGATCAGATTTTATGTTTAAATTATTCATTTTATAATTTGAGTATCAATTATTATTCTACTCTTGTTTTCATGATTATGTATTTTAATTGCTAAGAGGCCTGCTAGTTAATTAATTGATTCAACCTAAGACTAAGTTAAATATCAATTACATAATCATTTGGTCCTTTTTACTTAAGAGGCAACTAAGGTTATTAATTTGCCGTTGCAAGAAATTATTAGGCTTAGGAAGAATAATTGATTAGGTTGAATCCAACTGCATATGCTTGGGTTATTTAGTTTTATCAATATTTCTAGTTCTTATTACAATTATTGAGTTGAATCTTAGATGCATAAATAAAGTTATGTGATAATTAAGGTTAATTAAAATGCATGTTGAAAATTAAATAAACCTAGGCAAGATTAGATTTAATTCCAATGGTAACTATTCAAATGTAAATTGAATCATAAGGATCAATGATCAAGAGTATAATTCTGATGGTGGAAGTTTTCTTTGGCTAATGCCTATCTTATTGCTCAAATTTCTTATTGTTCTTTTAATTTATTTCAGTTATTTATTTATTTATTTTATTCATTCTCCTTCTTTATTCACATAAGCATAAATATTATCTAACACTTCTTATGAGATGGACCCTTACTTTACTACCACATTATTTTTAAGAGTAAGATAATTATTTATTTTTAGTGTGCATGTGACATTACGTTACCAAGCAACTAAAACTAAAGAAACATAGGCTCTAAGATAAGTACAAAGCAAGAGAATTTTTATAAATATAGGTTAATAATAGTATAAGGGAGCAACAAGATTTTACACACTTAAATTGGGCAACCTATCAATCTACTACAAAGATTTTTCCAAACAAGAACTCAGCAAAACTCATAAACAAGGAGGCTGAACAATTTTTACAAACTAACCCCGGACAACCTTAGAACCATTGAGTTTTTCACAAACATGAATCCAACAAAACTCGGAAACAAGAAAACTAGACCATCCTTTATAGGCTAAAGCCAGAAAAAGTCCAATCCCTAAGTTTTTCCAAGCTCTTATAATTCAAACCACTTACATTTTAGGAAGATCTTAGTAAAAAAAAACTTAAAGAATAATAATAGAATGCTTGTAAAGAGCTTACTAACATCCCTCTAGAGAAGATCTCACATTCAAAAAACAAATATACTTCTACAAAGTGAATAGAATGCTTAAAGCTCTATAAGCCAGAGAGAGAAGAAGAAGAAGAATGGTATTTTACAATTTGTTCGATGTTCTCTTATTGTCTTTGAATAGTTGAAATGGCTTCTTAGGATAACTTTTTCTAACTTCGAACGTTTATATATATGATAACTCAAAGGAAGCTTCTAAATATTATAAAAAAAATAGCTTCAATCTTTTGCAATCCTGGCTCACTATTTTCCTCTTTGTCTTAGCAACTTAAGCTTCATAAACTAGCACGAGGTTTCAATAGCTTGGCCAGCATAAATATGAAGTTGTATTTGTTGACATTAACCAACTTAAAAATTAAGTAGCTTCTCTTGCATGGGGTAGCACATTTTTTAAGCTTCTAGGGTGGCCATCTAACTTAAGAATAAAGCAAGTTCAATCAAACAATAAAGTATACATTTTGTAGAGAGAACTTAACTTGCTTAAGATATAGCAAGCTGTATTTATAGCCTTAGCTTGGAATTGCTTAGGAAAATTGTTTTTAGAAAGCATAGTCTTGTCATATCAAGAATGTCTTATTTTTTTCTCTACAACTCCATTTTGTTGTGGAATTCTATGAAGTTAAAAAATTGTGACCAATCCCATTCTCCAAGTAGAGTTTTTCCAAGAGATAATTTTTAAATTATTTTCTATGATCACTTCTAATTTTTGAAATCAAATATAGCCTTTTTCATATTGAACTCTTTACAAAAACTTTTCAAAATCGTCAAAACTCTCAAATAATGACTAGCTCATAACTCCTCCCTTCCAGGTTCTAAATTCTAGATGTATCAAAAAAATTGATATGAATTAATTGGAGAGGTCTAGATTTAGAAACTACATCTTTTAGTTTGAAAAAGATTTAGTTTTCTCTCCTTACATCACGAATGTGATCTTCAAATTTTATTTTAAGGAGGCCAATAATATCCTTCCCAGACAATTTTGCAGTTAAGTGCATGCTTGCATAACCCAATCTTTTGTGTCACAACTAGCTTTGATCTTGAATGTGTAGACATTTTATGGATTGAGATGCTAAGTCCTTTAGCTTCAATGTGTAGACATTTCATGCCTTTGGCTAACAAAGAGTATGTTGTCATTATTGACTTCATGAGTAATGCACTCCGAGGAACCAAAAATAAATTTGTGATTTTTATCTCATAGTTGGCTAATACTTATCAAATTATGTTTCAGACAATCAACAAGATAAATATTATCCATTGAGAGAGAAGGGATGATACCAATTTTTTCTATACCCATGATTTTAGCCTTTCCCTTGTCTTCAAAGGTGACACTTCCCATATATCTAGGAGGTAAATTTTGTTGAATCACCTACATATGTCAAAAGCAACCAAAATCCAAGAACCAGTTATCTTCGCTTAACTTTGTTTTCAAATAAACTTGTCAAGATAGAAGTTTAATTAGGCACCTTAGGTCCTTCTTTGTTAGTTTAAGTTCTTTTAGGTACAATAGTACTTTTTGGAACTCAGATCATGACTATCTTCTTAATAGTGCAATTATAAGATAAGTGACATTTTCTTCCAAAGTTATAGCAACTTTTGTGAGCTAATGGTACAGTTCATGACTTCACAAAGAAGTTTTTCTAGTATGTCATAGTATTGGCTTAGTCATAGCCCAATTATGCCTCGTCAAGGAAGCATATTTATATTCTAAGTAAAACATGTAGCTTGTTTTATCCTTGAACAAAATTTGCAAAGTCTTTTGTCAAGGATTGTACACTTTTTTCAATGCTTGATTATTAGTTATCAATGACCTGGGAGAGAATTTATTTTCATATTTTACAATCTTGGGTCTGTTTGGTTTCAATATTTTTAGTTTTTATTTACACTTAAAATTAAAAATGACCATAAAAATATGTTTTATTACCATTTTTTATTTTTCTTTTTGAAAAATGTTTCTTGAATTTTTAAAAATTCTAAAAACATCAATAAAAGATTTTTAAAATTTTCAATAATGTAGTACACTATAATAATAATATTTTTATAATTATTTTGAATTATATGAGTAATGTTTTACTGTTTATATAATTAGAAAGTGATAAAAATAAAAATATAATTATATAACTGAAAAATAATAAATATAAAAATACAAACTAAATTCATTTTCAAAAAATAAAAAATAAAATATATTTCCAAAAAATGAAACGGATAACCTTTTTACAAACCAAATGAACTCAACTTTTAGAATATCTTTTTTACTTTTTAATTAGTTACGTTAGTATATTTACTTGCTTTACCTAACTAAGAATTTACTTAATTTAACCTAGTATGCTATGTTTTCCTCACGATTTGGAAATTATTCAAAAACAAATTCACCACTTTATTGTTTTGAATGAAAAATATCAAATTTTGGGTAACAGGCAACTTATCAAGTTAGGTGAAGTAAGCAATTAAGGGCCAATCAAACTTTCAGTTATATCAAATAACTAAATTTATTAATAAGATTAATGTTAGAATGTTTTAAAAAATGTGATAATATTTAAATAATGGAAATGAGAAAGTTTGAATTTGAAGGACTAAATTAAGAAAATGTGTATTTTTCAAAAATTAAAAGAGCCATTTTTTATTATTATTAAAAATGATTTGTATATATTTTTATAATAAAAAAAATAGTATAAAAAATATTAATTAAAACAGAGGAGACACGAGAGTATTTTATTAATAAGAATAATATAGATTTAAAGGATTAATTACACTCTTACCCTTAATCATTGTTTGAAATATGACGTGGAGAAAGTGAACGGGCCGTGTCCGAGCAACCAAACGATGTTTGTTTTTTTTTTGGTACAAGACTTGAGTAAGGGATCGAACTTAAAACCCTTTGCTAAGTTGTCCACCCCCTCACCACTAGACCACGCTTAGTGGCTTACCCAAACGATGTTATGTTGCTTAAGAAAGAAGTTTTAGCTTTAACCTTATAAAACACCTCGTCGTCCAGTTCAAAAGATGGCATTCTTCTGTCTTTGTTTCGATATTGTTCTTCTACTACCAGCCATGGAAGCTTGTAATCTTTTTAGCGACATAATGCGGCCCTCTTCATCATCTTCTCCAGATGATTCGATGCTGCCACAGAATATTACAAGTTCAACCGAAGAAGAGGTTATCATTCTTAATTTTTCCTTTTCTTTCTGTCCGGTTAGTGTTTAGATTTTTGGCGAGTTGCCAAATTTTAAGTTATTTTAGTTAACTTTGTTGGTAGATTTGGTAGTCGGAGAGTGATTGATTATTCAGAACGGGAATGATTGTTTTAGGCTGGCTGAACCGACAAATGTTTTTCATTAATAGCGTTTGGTGGCTGAGAAAATATCAGAAAGTAAAATGAGATAGTACAAGTTAGAGACCCGTTTTCTGAATTCTTCCCATAATCAGAAAGCGCCTGAGTCGAATGAGTAGAGTGATTTATATCTGGTTTGAGTGACTGGTGACCCGACTTGTTAGATGGTATTTCGATGAATTCTGATTTCTTGTGTTATTTATTGTTGTTTTTAAGACTGCTTCAGCGAAGTTTGGAAGGAAGTTTCTTCGTTTTCTGCATTAGGGAAAATGGATTATCAGGCGTGGCATTTTTTAGCATAATGTATGCTAAATTTTTCATTTTCTGTTTGTTGAATCCAGTGAGGTGAACTTCATCTGAATTCTTCATATATCTACTCTTCTTTTTCTTTTTTCTTTTTTACATAATATACAATAATTGCATGATGAATTATGAAATGTGTGCACAAATTTTTAACTATCACAAATGAGAATGATATGCATCAAGTGACGTAAAACTTAGAGGCCACATTTTCCTGTTTTTGGTGTCCCAGTTTTTTGTCCAATAAAATATTCCATTTTATGTTAATAGGGGAAGTATATATCATGCTGTGGGCAGTAATTACTAGTTAAACTTATGAAATTATATCATTGGGCTGGTTTCTTTAAATCGCATGAGCATTTGATGTGAAAGCTTTGTTTCTCTGCACCTCTTTATACTAGCCGGAAAACTTATACTTAATTTTCGTTATAAAGCAGCTTAAAAGTGTCTCTGTTTTTGTTCTCTGTGAACTTCAAGTAAGGTCATTTTGGAAGTCAACATGCTCTTTGTATCTGGTCACTTTTTCTCCGTGAGGAGAGTGATTATGCAGATTCTTATTTCTCTGACTTTCATATCGGAAACCCGGTTGTTGAAATAAGCAGAATTTATGTTCGTAATTTTAATTGATTTTCTAGGATCTTTTTACCATTTTGTGGTCATACACATATACTTTTCTCCTTGCAGATTAATGTATACTTGAAGATCATGAAAACAGTGCCTTTGAAGGTTAACAGGTCCGACACGGTTAAAAATCTAAAGGCCATGCTGCATGAAAAGTATGGACTTTGTGAAAAAAGTCAGCAACTCTTTTTCACTGGTGAAAGACTTTTAGACAACCAGACACTTGTTGACTGTGGCATTGAAAAGGATTCTACTCTCGACCTCATTGTGCAGAGTTTTGAAAGAATAAGAATATTTATCAAATTACTCTCCTATCAGAGAACTATTGTTGTGGAAGCTAGAATTATTGATACTATCAAGAACATCAAAACAATGTTTCAGACCATGGAGGGAATGCAGTCAGACGATTTCACACTCACTTATGATGGAAAAGTACTCAAAGATGACAGCACTATATCTTCTCTCAAAGTGCATAGTGGCTCCATGTTTTATTTGCTGTCAACGCCAAAAGAAGTGCTACCAATTTATGCCAGAACACCAAACGGGCACACTGTCAAACTTGAAGTTAAGGTTGTGTTCGCCATTCAAGATGTGAAAGCAATGGTCGGAAGCATGGCAGGTTAATCTAATCACACCGAACCAAACTAAATCAAATTGTCAACAAACTTACCAAAACTGATTTAAATCAGTTTAGTTCTTAGATTTTCTTTTAGTGGTTCAGTTTTCGGATGAAGAATGGACTAAATCGAGCAAATTGATCACATGACTTTTATAATTTTAAATTTTACTCACACGCATGTATAAAATATTTAGTTTTTATTTTCATTTATTAAATATTTAGTTGTAGACTATATATTAAAAACTAACTGAACTGAGGATGATTGAACACCCTCATTGACAGGCATTGATTTGAGTGACTGGACTTTATCATTTGCTGGAAAGCAGCTTAAGGAATGGCAGACCTTGGCTTACTATGGCATCAAAGAAGGATCGGTGTTAGACATGTCGCCCAAAATTCATCAGATATTTGTCAAGACTTTTTGTGGGAAGACTATAACTCTTGTTTTTTATCAATCTGACACTGTTAAAACTGTGACCAGGAAGATTTTGGAAAAGATGAAGTTACCTACACCCTCTTGTCCATTGAAGTTTTCATTTGCTGGAAGGCGACTTGAAGATGGCCGGACCCTAGCAAGTTACTCAATCCAAAAGGACTCCACACTTCATGCATTTTTTTAGCATCAGAATCTTTTACTCTGGGCTGCCACCATTTACCAACCGAAGACGACCTTTTTCTTGTTGATGATAGATCTTTTGGCATCAACCCTTTGGTGTCTCCCTTTTTGGCTGCATGAATATTATAGCATGCATTTCTAAGTGAGAAAGCTGGTAGGATTGTTAGGAAAATAATATAGTTTGAAGATGAAACTGTGTTCAGAAACGTGTGTAAACACACTGTCCTTAAGGTAATATTTGCTTCCACTACGTTTGCTGCAGGGTATATAACAAATCACCCCTAAGAGTAATTTCAAGCACGCAGAGATTGACAGATAGCAACTTGTGAAATCTTTCTTGAAGAACAATTTTGAAGTTTCAAAAAAAAATAATGAAAGAGGATAAATTCGTTTTCTGAATTGATCTTTTCACTTTGCCAAATTATTTATTTATAATAAAATTCTATACAGACATGTTTATTCTATAGAATTATGATTTTTCTAAAAAGTTATAAATTATGACTTTTTTGAAAATCATATCTTTTTAATTTAAAATTCGAATTCAAAAAGTGCTAAGTGTTAAATGCATTTTAAATATAAATATTTATTTATTTATTTATTTTTATTATCTCTCCTCTAAATATTTATTTAATATATGGTGTGATAATTAATTTATATAAATATAAAATTTTTTATAATAATTCAATGTAAGACTTTAAAATTTTACAGACACACGTACTTTTTTTAAATTAATTATTTTCTCCAACTGAGACTCCAAAAGCAGAGTCTCCTTTTTCGGCCGAACATATAGTTGATCAGAATGCAAGAAAGAGGTTTTGTACTGTTATTTTCTTCCAACATTGTCTTTTGGACTCTGTTCTAAGTTATGTTCAAAAGTGAAGAATTTAACCCCTTCTTCGTGTTTTCTCACAACATTTATTCTTTAATCATAGTTGATAAATGCAGAGGCCCTAAATAAACCCTTTTGAGCATTTTAAAATAAAAAACAAGTTCGAAGTTTATATTTTGTCCATGACCCTCGCCTTAGGATATCCAAGGTGAGAACCGCCACGTGGCAAAGTAAAGATTACGAGTCAGGAGAAATTTTTGGCCAATTTTATGCTGCCCATCCTCAAAGATGGGCACCCTCCCACACTTATGTGGGCCGATAGTTGGTCCGCATTTGGCTTTTTTTGTGGACCCACAGCTCAGTTTATCACTCTTTAATCACTCTATTAAGCGGTAAGAGAAATTCTAATTTAACTCTCCAAATTTCTAAAATTATAAAATAAATCCCAAAATTTTTTGCTCCCATGGGAAATACCACCGTTTGTTAATTTTTACGATCACACAAGCTCAAGTAACGACTTGAGTAAATGATTGTTTTGCATAGAAAGTCAAATAAAATTTTAATTAAATACCAAATCTTAAGGCTGATTGGTAATTTTAAAAAAAAAAAATTATTTTCAATTATTTTTAAAATAAAAAAATTCGTTTAAAAATTATTTTTTGTTTATATTTTGAAAACAAATTTTAAAAATAAAAAATAAAAACAAGAGAATTAATTTTATTTTTTATTTTTATTTTTAAAATATTAAAAAATAAAAAATAATATATTTTCAAAATAATTTATCAAATGAATTTTTATTTTATTTTATAGAATAATTTTTAAATATTAATTTAAAAAACAGAATTAAATAAACTATCAATCTCTCAATTTTATTTAAAAAATTAATTAATATGCAGCTGCAACTAATATACAAATTTACTAACTACCAATGAATGATGATATATGAATGTCAATTTCACTCATTTCAATTCTCATGTCGTACCTCATTATTTAATTTAACATATGAAGTTATTAACTAGAGAGTTCAATTATCTATAATTTTTGTTTAAGATAAGCATAATTCAATTCTAAGTAGAGTGAAGATATAGTACACTGCCAGTGGACAGAAATCTGTCCACCAACAGCCTTCAGATCTCGCCACGTGTTGAAGATAATATTAAAAAATATTGTCTTCAACACGTGGCGAGATTTGAAGGTCGCTGGTGGACAGAAAATCTGTCCACCGGCGGTGTATTTAATATTTTCTCTTCTAGTAATCAACAATATTGTTAAAGCAAATGACAAGGTAGGAACCCACATAGTCAGATCAAGCTCTCACAGCTACACATGCCATACAGGTATATTGCTAGCCATACATGCAAGTTAATTAATTCATTATTTTACTATTATGATTAATAATGTTCAATTCAATTTATGTCAAAACAATACAACTCCTTTCAAGAAGAATTCATATTTTCTAATCATTTACTTGATAGCTAATCAAATAGAAACATTAAAATGGAATTTGAGATGATATTAAAAATAATAACAGAAAGGTATTTAAATCAAATTAGACTATAAGATCCATTGAATCCTTACCAAACTAAAATAATACATAACTACTCCTAAAAACAAAACACAAAGAAAAGATATCATAATTGATATCACATGAAAATAATAGAAGAAGCGAGAATTTGGGCTTTGAACAAGTTTCCAATCTTCAAACTTCCTAATTCCCTTGAACCCTTCATAATTTCTGTGTCATTTCAATCTATTTGGGACCAAAAGTCTCTCCTATAAATTGTCTTAGGCGTCTTATTTATAATTAAAGTCAAAAGGTGGAGTCTAAGATTAAAAATTCTTTACACAATGAAATAATGTCCAAAAATGGAAAATGTAGGGACTTCGAATCGCAACACTCTGATGATCAACGTTTCAGGCTTAATGTAAAACACCCATAATTTTTTATCCGAGAAGAGTTACGCGCCTTTGGAAATTTCTTTTTTTGTACTTTCATAGTCATAACAACAATTCACCGATTTGAGATTATTTCCGTGCTAAAAAATGTATTCCTTTTATCATTACTGAGAATTAACTTACAAAACAACTACTCTTTAAGTAAAATACTTATGAAATAATAAAATTAATTAAAAATTACTAAATTAACTTAATTTATTTAAAGATAAATGCTGAATAAAGAGATAGATCAAGACTAAATAACTCTCTAATGAAAAGTTATTACACTTCCCATAGGGGTGTAAGGAACCCGATCAACCCGAAGAAAACCGAAGTAACCCGACCCAAAAATTGTTATTCGGATGAAGAAAATCGGATTAATGAGTTGAAAAGGGTTGCAATTTTATATTTTCGAGTTGTAACGGGTCAGTTCGAGTTGAGCAAAAATAAACCTGCACAACCCGAACCAACCCGAAGAATGCATTAATAGGATACGTGGCGTTTTGTTTCCCCTTGCACCCTTGCCCTTGAGTGAGTGTGACTTGGCCTTTTCTCAATCGCGTTTGCATTTTCCCCTTTCTGCAATCGCAATTCGCATGCCCTAACCCCTTACTCGAGTCCCTCGGCCTCATCTTCATCTCATTTCTCAATTCTCATTTCTCAGTTCTCACTCTCGACTCGAGTTCTTTGGTTTCTATTAATCGAATCTTCTGTTCTTCTTCACTCACATGAACACGATCATCAACGGCTCAACCTCGAAGGTGAATCTGCCATCCGTAAGCTGCTCACACAGGCACACCCATGACCTCCAAGGTTCCAAGCCTCCAACGTCACGGTAGCACTAGCAGGCAGCAGCGTATCCTCTTCTTCGATAGCCCCAATACAGCCATATAGATAAGTTTCTAACATTCACCCTAATCAATTATTGAGTTTGTGTCTTAACTGCCTTGGCTGATTCTTTGAGATTTTGATTGAGTTATGATTATTTGATATTGTGTTTTTGAGTTGAACTTCATATCTTGGAAAATCCAAACAATTTTCATGACTCTGATTGAATCTGAGAAATTTTTGTTCTGGGCTGATATATTATCCCAGAACAAAAATTTGATATTGTGTTTTTGAGTTGAACTTCATATCTTGGCAAATCCAAACAATTTTCATGACTCTGATTGAATCTGAGAAATTTTTATTCTGGGTTGATATATTATCCGTGAGACCGTGACCATTTCTTATTTGTTTTGTGATGGCTCTTGAAATTTTTGTTCTGAGCTGATATATTATCCGTGACCACATTTGATTTAGATTTCTTATTTGCTTTGTGATGGTGATGGCTCTTAAAAATTTGTTCTGGGATGATATTGATATTGATAATTTGATATTGATATTGATATTCATGAGTTGTGTCACTTAGTAGGTTAAGATTTAAGATGGATTCATCAAATTCAAAGGAACAAGAGACGGTAGCATCTACACTTAAATCACCCGAAGTTAATCTAAAAGGAAAAGAAAAGGTAGGTGCTTCATTGTCACTTGAGACTGAAAATTCTAATGTCGCTCCTCCTAAGCGACAGAAAAGAAAACTCCCTGTTAGTGGATCTCGAAAATCTTCTGCAGCATGGGATCACTTCACTAAATTACCAGATACAGCAGAACCTACAGCTCAATGCAACTATTGTGGAAAGAAGTACATGTGTAATCCTAAGACACATGGTACTTCAAATTTAGTAAGTCATTTATCCAAATGTCCTAAATATCCTTTTGTTTTAGTGAATGATCTTAAACAACAAGTTCTTAGTTTTGAGCCCAAAAAAGATGGTGCAGGAAGTAATATGATAAAAGCACCACAAATGTATGATCTTGAGGAGTGTAGAAAAGCTATAGCTGTTTATGTTATTACTGATGAATTGCCATTTAAAATAGTTGAAGGGTATGGATTTAAGTATCTTTGTAGTAGATTACAGCCACAGCTTCATATTCCTTCTCGTATCACTGTTGCAAAAGATTGTTATCAGCTGTATTTGGATGAGAAATTAAAGCTTAAAAATTTCTTACAGTCAAATTGTGTTAGGATATGTCTCACCATTGATTGTTGGACTTCGATTCAAAATTTAAGTTATATGGTAGTCACTACACATTTTGTTGATAATGACTAGAAACTCCAAAAAAAAATTTGAACTTTTGCCCTATTCCTAATCACAAAGGGGAAACAATTAGAAGGCATATAGAACTTTGTTTGAATGAGTGGGGCATTGAAAAAGTATTTACGGTGACTGTGGATAATGCTAGTGCAAATGATGTGGTAATATCATATTTTAAGAAAAGAATGAAGACAATGAATGGTTTGGTTTTAGATAGTGATTTCATGCATCTTAGATGTTGTGCTCACATCTTCAATTTGATTGTTAATGAGGGATTGAAGGAGATGCATTCATTTATTGCATCTATCCGTAATGCTGTGAGATATGTTAAGTCTTCTCCCTCTAGACTTGTAAAGTTTAAATGTCGTGTTGAACAATTAAAGATTGCATCTAAAAGTTTTCTATGTCTTGATGTTCCAACAAGGTGGAACTCAACTTTTTTGATGTTAGAAGCTGCTGAGAAATTTGAACAAGCATTTAATAGGCTAGAGGATGATGAATCTGCCTATGTTGATTATTTTGATGATAAGACAGCTGGTCCTCCTTCTTCTAATGATTGGAAAAATGCTAGAATCTTTATATAATTCTTAAAAAAAATTTACGATGTTACATTAGAGTTGTCTGAATCTTTATATGTTACTTCAAATAAGGCCTTCCCTTAGCTTACTTTAATTCAGAGTGAATTGTTGCATTGGAGTTCAAGTGATGACTTTTTGTTGAATTGCATGGCAATTGAAATGAAGAAAAAATTTGACAAGTATTGGAGAAAAGTGGAAAACATAAACCCCTTATTGTTTATTGATAATGTACTTGACCCAAGGTACAAACTTGCTTATTTGAGATGGTCATTTGATGATATTTATTATGCTGCTGTATCTTATAATATGGTTTGCAAGGTCAAGTCTGATTTGTAAAGATTGTATGAGTGGTATCGTCAATTATATGATCCTAAAGGTACTTCAAATGTAGAGGACAATTCTTCAGTGATCATTGAGAATGTAGTCCAAGATGCTGCAAGGAGAAAACATGCTCAAAAAGCCAGAGAAGATGCTTTCAAATCCCATTTAAGAGCTAGAGATTCTATTGAAGCAAAAAATGAAGTGGAAAGATATCTAGCTGAACCTTGTGTGGATGTAGATGATAATTTTGAAGCTCTAGAATGGTGGAAATCAAACATCTCGAGGTTCCATATTCTTTGTATTGTTGCTCGAGATGTGTTGGCTATTCCTGTGGCAACGGTGGTTTCTGAATCAGAATTTAGTACTGGTGGTCGTGTACTAGATGTATTTAGATCATCTCTCTCTCCAAGAATGGCTGATGCACTAATTTGCACACAAAATTGGATCAAACCAAATTTATTCCAATTTGATATTAATAATGTGGATTTTGTTGAAGAATTAGAGCAATGTGAGAAGATTGAGACGGGTAAAATACTAAATATTATGTCTATATATTATAACTCATTTTCATTATTATATTCTACTCAAGTATGTACTTATTATTTACATTTTCAATGTTTTGCAGAGCTCGTAGGATCTGCTTCCAAATATAAATGCTCCACAAAATTAGGATGTTTGTTAGCTTGTTGGGTTTTATTTTTCTTTGTATTTATATATCCTGGATGCTTTATTTCATTATGTTGGACTTGTACTTTGTTGCATTTCATATCTTTATTTTTTGGGATATAATATCTATCATTTTCAATTATTAGCCTATTATGAACTTTAAATATGATAAGATGACTTTAACTTAAGGTACTCCAATGAATTCCTTCCATTCTTCTTTTTTTTATCACTTTTTTAGAAATGTCATGATAATATCATGTGATCATATGAACAATTTATCTGAATTCTATGTTCCTAGCCTAGTAGAGGATGTGGCTTTTTAAGAAAGGTCAGTGTAATTTATTCTTTCTTATATTTTACTTTATCTTTGTTCATTTAGTTGTTAGCAAGTTTATTATATTTTGCTGAAACTTGCTAATGGTGCAGGGCAGGTTATGAAGTGGTTTATTATATACCTGTGGACCTGTGTTCATATTGCAGCAAAATAGAAGAAATCACAGGGATTTTTTTCATATTTGTGTTGCTAGTATTCTGGATTAGCCTGGAAATGACTATCTATATTGTCTTACAACCTAAGACTAGTAGATTTCCTTTGTGGGTTTCAGATTGAAGTATATGAGGATAAAGACCATGCAAGGAAGGATAAGATTGCTACACTAGGAGGTCAAACTGCAACCGGAACAAATGTGTTCAATTTCTTTGTAATTATCTATATTTTTGAATAATTTTACTTAAGAGTTGCTCCAACAAGTCCTTAATGTTTTCCTGTAGACCTCAAATTTGTGCTACGATTGAGCATGTAATAGTGGTCTTGTTGCATCAGGAAAGCCAGAGATGAGATTCTTCTGTGAGGTGCTTCTTTCTGTTGACACTTGACAGTGGTTTTAATGAGTAGTGCAAGATGAAAAGTAATATATTCTAATGTTAGTAGAGATAGAGTTGCAATTTTCAGATTGAGATGTTGATCCTGCAACTTTTCTGGTTATTGATTTATTTGAGATATTGATTTCAGGAAGCTTTAGGGTGATACTTCTTCTCACCTTTTCTGTGATTTATTTGAGATATTGATATCAGTTTTTCTGGTAATATATTCTAATGTTGACACTTGAGATATTCCTCCATCCACGCAAAATGAAAATGACTAGGTGAATTGCCTTCTTCTCACCTTTTCTATTGCACATATTCTTATTCATTTGGCATTTGTGTGCCTCCAATCTTTGCAAGTAATTTGCTTAGATATCTAAATTTCTGACATTCAATTTGGAGTATCTGATTTATTGATAGGTTTTTACTTTATTGCTTATGTGCAGTTTATGTTTGGAGAGGATTTCCTATCAGAACTAGGCATAATGGCGCATGTGAACCATCCCAATACTGCTAAGTTGGTTGGCTATGGGGTGGATGGAGGAATGCATCTAGTTCTTTTATTGTCTGAAAGGGAGCTTGGATTCAGCACTTTACGGTATGCCTACGTGTCTGGGTTGATGCATTTCCTGTTTTACTGATAATTAAACATTTAAACCCAAATTTACCATTTTAATCAAAAACTCTTTTTTTTCTTCTTGCATTAGGTTCCAAGGAGAAACTACCATGGTGTACTACGCACAAAATTGCATTAGGAACAACTAAGGGTATACTATATCTTCATGAAGGCTGTCATAGAAGAATTATCCATAGAGATGTAAAGGCTACAAATATCTTGCTCACAGAAGACTTTGAGCCTCAGGTATGCTTTTGGCTTAAAAGTTTTGATCACCACAAATTCGTTCTGCCTTTTTCATTTTGTGTTTATCCAAAAACAGTTTTTTGGAATATGCTTGATTTCTCTGTTACTTTTGATGAATCCTCTGCCTCTGCCTGTGTCTTTTCTCCATTAATTTGCTCTTCTAATGTACCTCGTGTAAAAAGAACTATTGCTAAGTTTGATGCATAAGTTGAGTATACTTTTAGAATTAAATTGAGAAGTTGAGAAATTTGAATGTAGATTTGTGATTTTGGGCTAGCAAAATGGTTGCCAGAGAATTGGACTCACCACACGGTTTCAAAATTTGAAGGGACTTTTGGGTTTGTGTCCATCCGAATTAATCTCTAACCCACTGTGAACTTTTTAAGCTTCCCACTAACTCAGGTTCCACTTTTGACTGCCACAGATACCTTGCTCCTGAATAAATGGTTTTTACTTTATTGCTTATGTGCAGTTTATGTTTGGAGGGAAGGAAGGTATATTTATATTCTTTGCATGTTATATGAATTTTTTTATGTAACCTTGGGTTCCCTCTAAGATAAACAGTGATGATTTTTTACTTTATTTATATTATATAGGTATTCATATGTGAACAAAAGCTATATAATAGAGCATAGTTAAATCAGCATATAAACACAGGTGATTCTATGGTGGATGGATGGAAGTGAGAGTGAGAGTGAGAGAGGTAATAATTAAGTTAGCCAGTTAGATGATGGGTTTAAATGTTAGAAATATAAGGTTCTTAATATTTATACTTTTTAATGCAGGCAGCATCCAGGGCCTATGAATACTACCAGAATTATGTTGATGACCTACTAGAGGCAAGATATATATGTATGCCTTTTTCTCCCTTCACTGTCTTTCTAAATAGATGGCTAAACATCTTGTTCTATGTGATGTTTGATGTGGGATTTGCAAGAATGCATATATAAATTGCTTTGATATATAGGATGTGAGATTTGCAATTGCATGTATACTTATGTGGAATTTTGTGAAAATGAAAATAAAATGTTTAGGTGGTTTTTCAGAGTTCAAGTTTTTTTTCCTGTTATTTTACCTTTTTATTTTTCTGTACATTCCCTTGCTCAACCAGTCAACCAGTCAACCCTTTGTTTTTGTTTGTTACGCCTAGCCCGCCCAAACCAAGTAGTTCGGGTGAACCGAACCAAGTCTTCTCCAACCCAAAGTAACTCGATATGATCGGGTTACTAGTTTGCACGGTCGATTTCGGATGGGTTCATGGCAACCCGAAGCTGTACGGGTCGGGTTGGGTTTTGTTATCAACCCGATCCAACCCGGCCCGCTTTCACCCTTAACTTCCCAAATTAGACATTTGCTTATCCAGGAGCAAATGAGAATGAGACCCATAAAACAAATGATAGCTAAACAATTGAATAAGAATGACTCAATTTATTCCATGGCTAATCAAAAATAATTATCAAGATGGAAGGAAGAATGTAAAGTGTATGGAATAAGCAACTCCGAAGTTCTCAAAAATTGCTTCAATATCTAAGGTTAAAGTAAAATATGGATATAATTCAAGCAAGTGGTCAATTCAAATGCAAAAGTAAATATCAAGTGGATTTCTACTGCTTGTTTATATAATCTCTTTTCCAATTATGACATGTTTATGCTCATGCAATATTCAAATCAGTAACCAAATTTTATAGGTTTGTTTTTTCATTATTCGCTCCACTAATGTAAACTACAATTAGTTAAAGATAATTAGATCTTTATTAGCTTGCAATAAAAGGCTAGGGTGAAGGTAGAATAAAAATATACTTGAGGTTTGAATGCACCTTAGACACTTTTTTTTTCTTTTACCTACTCTTTCTTTTTCTGCTTTTTCAAGAGCCAATCCTTCTACCTACTTTTTCTCTTTTTCTTTTCTCTTTTTATCTTTTCTTTTGCCATTTTTCTATCGATTACCAAGTTCGATGAATTTTTCAACTACACACATGCCTAATAGTGAAGGGTTTGTGCATGCATAATTCATTTAAGTGAAGGTTTTAAATTTTGGCAAAACAAAAGAATAAGAGGTTCAAGTGTTTAAGCTCAATGGGCTAACTAAGTACAAAATGAAGCAAAATAATACGGTAGAAACGCTCAATCAATCTAAAGAATGCCTAAATCATATCTTTAACTAAATAGTCTAGGATCACTTCAAGAATGAATTAAAAAATTCTAGGAATATGTGTAAATATGCAAGAACATAAACATTCTCTAAATCATCGTGCAATAATTAATAAGAGACCATGTGCTCAATTTTTTTTTATCTCATCTGACAATGAAATCACCCAAAAAAAACTAAAATTTATATAGGAAGATATCAATGTTTTACTTAAATATTAGATAATTCACAACCAATATCTTCATTGGATAGGGACAAACATTTAGAATCAAAAGATTTCCATCTTTTTTTTCAAATGAGAACAAGTTAAGCAAATTTAATAGAAAAAAAATGTTTCTATGAATTAGAATGAATAAGAGAAAATTGTGCAAAAAACTAACATTTAAGCCCACATAGAAGGAATTTCTCTCCCCTATACTTAAGGTAAACACATGATTTGAAAATTTTTGATCAAACTAGAGAAAAAATTAGGAGAGTCTCTCACTCCCAAACTTAAATTAAACATTGTCCTCAATGTTCAAAAAAGAAAACATAATAAGATGAGAACAAGAGAACTCACCTTATATGTGTAAATGTTTGGGTTTGATTTGTAACTTTTTTATTTGCTCGTTGGGGTATTAAATGGAAATTTTGTTGAAAATTTGTCCACATCTTAATCTGCAAGAAATACCTCCCTGAGCTTTTTTGGGAGCCAATGAAAACTTTTGTAAATAACATAACCATGAAACTAAACAAATAAAGCACACATGGCTACCCAATGTTCACCCCCAAGCTTACCTTTAAGAAAATGCATTACCCAACAATCCCAAAACTACACTGTAATAACAATTTCATATTCAAGTAACAACAATTAATCAAGATTCAATAAAAAAAAAAATTTAACATGTCTAACGTTTTGTTACTTGGGCGAAGTGCCACCAATAAAGTAAAAATTGTACCTAAGCAACTTTTTATTAACAAAGTCACCTAATCATCTATCCAAGCTTATTGTAATTCAAAAATTTGAAAGAAATTAAGACTAGGATGATTACTTACCTTCAAGAGCTCTCTTCCAATGCGAGGCCAATCCATAGGTAGAGCCTTCAAGAAACTCCAAGCACTAGAAACTCAATTGTAAGGGTTATTTAATTGATAAAAAATTAGGTGGGAGGGATTGGGTTGTTAAAATTGATGCTTTTCTCTCTTGGGCAATTGTAGACGACGCTAAGGAGGTTATGATTTGTATTTTGGGGATCAATAGGTGAGAATTTCGAATAAGATAAATGGGGTTTCAAGTAACGGAACTTAAAATCACAAATGTCACGACATTAATATGCAACACCACGACGTTACAAAATTAAGGCATCCTAAATTTTTTTTTTATGATCCAATGTCTTGATATTCAAATTGAACGTCGCAACTTTATGTCTTTGCAATGTCCTTCCCCTATTTTTTTTTTAACTCAATTATGCATTTTTCTTGATTCTTCTTGATAACTTTGAGCTTTTGGTATAGACCTGCAAACACAAGAAAATTGGATTGCCTTTCAATAAGTGCTTGATTTAACTATCTCAAAAAATCAATTCAGCTAGCATCTAGTAGAGAGGAGTAGAACCCATAGGGATCCATTATGGATAGACCATGCTTGTATACCAACATGCTTACATGTTTGAAACTCGTAAGGCTAGGTTCTTTTTATGTTAAATCTAGACCATCCCAAAATTTTATAATCTTTTTTATGTACAGGCATTGATCTAGGCTCCGATGATGTTTCACTAGTGAAAATGTCTTCATCCACCTCAGTAAAGCTTGAGATATCAAAGGCTTCCAACTTAAAATTAACTTTTGTCACATGGTGAATCTTGATAGTTTCAAATGCTTAGTTACTTGCTCATCGATGTTTTCTAAAGTAGAAAATAAAGATGTGCCAAGTGGATCTAATCATTACTTCCTTAAAAATATTTCTCTAGTCTCCTCTTTATCTGCAAAATATTTACTAGAGTTGTCAGGTAATTTCATAGAAGTAAAATTTTAAATGTTACCTATTTATTTTGAAGGCAATGAGGGAAGGGTTGTAGAGGTATTGTAAATTGAGCCTCTTTTTCTTGGCTCTTTTCCTCTTACTTCTCAACTACTACCTATTTCCTTGATTTACTTAATATTTACTCTTAAGCGTTCTCGGCCTTGTCTATGTTAGAGTTCTTCAGGATTTGCATTGATGGTCTATATCAAATCTACCTAGAAAGCCTTTTATAGGCAATGCCAGTAACCTTGAAAATTACACATACTACTGCACTACTAATGAAATAACCTACTCAGACCCTTTAACTCAAACTTCACTAAGAGAACATGCTTAGGTTTCCCATTTAAACTCTTTTTTAATCTCATTTCTAAGAGGTGAGTTAAGGCGCTTGTGCTACTGAGCGCTTTGCTCCTCAAGAGGATAGAGAGGTATTTATATTCTCGCGCTTGCTCATTTCATTCTCTTATGGGAACAAGTGGGTCTATAAGTCCTTATCTAAGTACTAAATAAGATTACACATGCTTATTGGAGATATTTCTACCTTGTCAAAGAGAAAATTATTGAGTTATGAGTTAATATTTGGTTCATTGACAATTAATAATTTTTTATTTATCAATTATACTTAAATTATAATATATGATAAAATTAATTTTTAAAAAATATTATTTTTATCATATATTACGATTAAGACAGTATAAATAAATTAAATCATTTTTTTAATTATTTCATCTTAATATATTTCTAATTCAATTCTAAAGCATTTTACATCTGTATGAGATTTTTAACATTATAGGGTCTAACAAAATCTTAAATTTATACTTAAAGATAAAACTGAAACATTGAAGAAGCTGAAATAGACGTGAGGAATAGAAGTTTGATAGAATAAACGTCAATAGCAGAGGGATACAGTTATTTCGTATAAAATACGAAATAACTTTTTGATTATTTAATTTTGACTTTTCGCAAAAGACTTTTTTAAAAGAATTTCAAAAAATAAATTTAACAAATAAATTAAAAATAATTTTTTTGAGATTAATAAGTAGTTTAATTAAATTTACATAAATACTATATTTTAATTATAAAAATATTTATATTAATAAAAAAATTTAATAAATTATAATTTTTATTATCCATACGGACCTTTAGTATAGGAACACCCCACTCCCTCTCGAAGTCAATTTTTTTTTTCTTTGTCTTGCAGATTTTCCACTCTCAATCGATCCTGTACCGTCAATGAATGAGCTTCGCTATCTAGCTTATATGAAGAGCACCACTCAGCCACTTTTCTACCTAATATGAACAACTTCCTATGATTATTATTATGTTATTGGGCCTTCCATAAGTTGGATGGTTATTCTATTCCAACATAAATCTAAAAGAAAATTTAAACTTCCCAGATGTATTAAAAATATTGGAACGATAATATAGAGATTGCGTAACGAGGTTTTTGTTGTAAGTATTGAGTATAGAGTGAAAAAATTAGAAACACCTAAAACCCAAACTCATTTCCTAAAATGCAATTTAATTTAGTAGATGATTTTGAAGTTTCTAACATGGAGTACCCGAAATTAAATTTGAATCTAATTAAAATTAGTTTGAATATTTATTTATACCTATAATTCATTATTGTAAAAATATTGAATTTATTTAGTCAAAGATTATGAAAATAGCCGCTTAAAAAAGCCAACTTGAATAAAGAAAAATAAATAATACCAAGTTAAACTAAATCAACTAAACGAAAAATGGAGAGCACGCCGGTGTCCCAATCTAGGGAAACAGCAATTTCGAAAGAGGAAGAAGACATTTTGCAAAGAAGCAATAAGAAGACTAAGGCAACCAACAGTATTAAAGATACAAGGATGGAAAATACAGTCGAAGAAAACAAGGAAACCTTGGCTGGAGAAGAGCAAGAGAGCTCTGAATACCCCCTTATGGAACACGACCGGAGTCCTGCAATCATTAATCCTGAAGCAGTAAGTAATAATGTATGTAGTAAGGAAGCCCCAAACCCGAAAGACAGCGCAATTATGGTGAAAGAAAGTAAACCAGTTTCTTACAGGGACAGGCTATTGGGTTTCAATGGTATAGCAAACTCCCCTGAAGTAGAGGTTATGGATTCTGAAGATGAGCTCTCAGAGGAGGACCCTGACGATGACTGCATGGATGAGTTTGTGAAGGAAGGCATAGAACATTATCCTGTAGTGGAAATATCGTCAGAAGAAAGGAAGAACTACTGCAGAAAATGGAAAAATTCACTCATCATCAAGCTCATGGGAAGGAAGATAGGGTACAAATACCTGAAAGACAGATTGCTTAAGCTTTGGCACCCCTTTGGAACTCTTAATCTCATAGACATCGGGAATGAGTTCTACCTGGCGAACTTTGCAAATGCGGGCGACTATAGCTTCGCCCTGCATGAAGGGCCATGGATGATAGCTGATCATTACCTGGTGGTTCAAAGGTAGAGACCGGATTTCAAACCCCTAGATGATAATCTCAGAAAAGTTGCGGTTTGGATAAGGATCCCATGGTTACCGATTGAATATTATAATAGTCACTTTCTTTGGAGATTAGGAGATAGAGTTGGGAAAACCCTAAAGATTGACAGTCACACCCTGAGGAGAATGAGCTCAGACTCAGGAGAGGAATGCGGGGTGGAGAGAGGAAAATTTGCAAGGCTATGTGTAGAGATCGACCTAAGGAAGAAACTTGTGGCTAAATTCAAGCTGAGACGAAGAACCTTCAATGTGGAGTACGAGGGCTTGCATTTTGTATGCTTTGGGTGTGGGAAATATGGACATAGGAAGGAGCTTTGTCCTATGGCTGAATCGAAGGAACAATCAGATCCTTTAAGGGAGAATAAGGGAGACACTAGCATAACCCAAGGGGAAGGAAACTTTAGGTCAACGGTGGACATACCCAGAACAGGGGACTCCGGCATGGAGGTCGTAGCCATAGACGGGGAAGCCGGCTTCGGACCTTGGATGCTGGTAAGGAAAACTGACAGAAGACGGGAAGTCAGACCTAGGGAGGCGGGCCAGCCACATAGTAATCAATCCTACAACAGACAAGAGAAAGGAAAAAAGTCAGTCACAGAAATCACGGAAGCCAGAGTGGAGAGGTCTAGATTCAGTGTCCTGGAAATTGCGACAGATATTGCGGAGGAAGCAGAAGCAGTGATCGAAACGCCAGAATTGACTAGGCCTGCATTGAAACCAAGAACAAATGAGGTTAACAGAGAGCACTTAAGGAAAAATGATGGGTTATCTAATAAGCTGAGCCAGAAAAGTAGGGCTAAGAGTCAAAAGGGAAAAGAAAACTCGGGTTTGAGCCCACAAGTTAACAAAACAAGGAAATATGTAGATCAGACCAATGCAAGTCTTCGTAAGCCTTCAGGGAATAGTTTCAAATTTCAGGGGAAGAAGCCCATGGGCCTCATGAACAAATGGGACAAAGGTAAGGAACCGGCATGAAGGGAACAGAAGCACACTTATGGGTCCTTTATATCAACCCCGGTGGGTCTGATCGCTGAGGCCATCGTTCCAGGAAGCTCCCACAGAGAGAACCAATCAAGTAGAGGCTTATTCCCGGGAGAGATTGATGTAACTCCAAACAGGGAAGCCATACACACAGCTCCCACGGAGCAGGAATTGGGCCCTTCAAAAAACAAGCCACCTGATTTAAGTACACAGTCATCAAATTATGATCGGCAATATGAAAGACCCATAGGAAAAGAAGTTGAGAAGAGAAACCCGAATGGGGAGAAAGAGATGGACATTGGGTCCTGAAGCCAGACCCTGTCCACTTTTGTTACCTTTTTTTTCCCAGAGTTTTTTATGAATTTCCTTGCCTGGAACTGTAGGGGAGTGGGACAAAGATATTTTCCACTACTCATTAAAGATCTCATCAATTTACATCAACTTAGCTTGATTGCTCTTTTCGAAACCAAGGTAAGTGGTAGCAGGGCTGAGAGCATTATCAACAATCTGGGTTGGAACAACAATGTTAGAGTTGAAGCTGATGGCCTTGCGGGAGGAATATGGTTGTTATGGGATCAATCCATGTTGGAGGTGAAGGTTCTGATCAGGTATAAGCAGTTCATCCATTCGTAAATCACCTTCAAGAAGGATAGAAGGAAGTGTCTGGTAACCTCGGTGTATGGCAGTCCCAATCACATTAGAAGAAGAGAGCTTTGGGAGAAGATTGGAGAAGGATCCCCTCATCCCAACCTGCCATGGCTCTTAATGGGAGATTTTAATACCTACAAAACCATGGAGGAAAAATCAGGCAGTAAGTTTTACAATTGGGGGGCAATGAGAGATTTCAACAGTTTCATTTTTGATAACTCCCTGCTTGATCTTGGTTTCAATGGTCCTCGGTTCACATGGGAGAGGGGAGAGGTGAAGGAGAGAATCGATCATGCTTTGAGCAATCTGGAATGGCAGGAGGCTTTCCCAGAGACAGTCATCTTTCACCTCCTCCAGCTTAAGTCTGATCACAGACCACTGTGTATTAATATCTGGCCGAAGGAAAAGCAGAGTGGGAATTAAAAAGCTTTCAGATTTCAGGCAGCTTGGCTGCTAGAAAACTCCTTTAAAGAAGTAGTAGATAATGCTTGGAAAGAAGATAGAACCTGGATGGAGGCCACAGGAAACTTCACGGAGAAGGTGAAAATCTGGAACCAGAATGTGTTTGGCAACATATTCAGAAAGAAACAAGAATTATCCAGAAGATTAAGTGGAATAGACATGGTGTTACAAGATAGACACAATCCTCACCTGTTGGAACTTAAAGACCAGCTGTGGAAGGAATATCAAGACATGCTAATCAGGGAAGAGGCATTTTGGTACCAGAAATCCAGATGTAACTGGTTAAAATTGGGTGACCAAAACACGAGATTTTTCCATTCATCCACCATGAGTCGTAGAAGAAGAAATAGAATCCTTGCCTTGAAGAACGATGATGGGAGTTGGGAACAAGATCCAGAAAGTATAAAGTTGAGAGCTAAGGAGTATTTCAAGATCCTGTATTCTCAGGAGGATTACCCCTTTCAACCCCTTCCACTTTCAAGTAGATTCCCTACAATCAGTAATGAGGAGCTTGTGGCTCTCCAAAAACCCTTTACAGCTGAAGAGATTAAAGAGGTTGCATTTGGCATGGGGCCATTCAAAGCTCCAGGGCCGGATGGACTCCATGCTCTATTTATACAAAGCCAATGGGAGGTGGTTGGAAGCTCGATATGTAGACTTATCCAAGATATCTATGATAACCCAGAGATGATCAGGAGCTTAAACCAGAGTCTGCTGGTCCTTATTCCTAAAGTGGAAAAGCCTGAAAGCCTAAAGGAATTCAGACCTATTGCTTTGTATAACGTGATATTTAAAATTTTCACCAAGACAATGGCCAATAGATTGAAAGCCTTTATGAATACCTGGATTGGACCATGTCAAAGCAGTTTCATACCCAAAAGGCAGATATCAGACAACATCATCATTGCACAGGAGGTTATACACTCAATGAAGAGAAAGAAGGGCAAGAAAAGAATTATGTCAATAAAGATAGACCTGGAGAAGGCCTATGATCGAGTCAGATGGGAGTTCTTAGAAGATACACTAAGAGACATCGGGATTAAAGACCATTTTGTGAAAATCATCATGGCATGTGTGACCACTGGCTCTATGAGTGTACTTTGGAATGAGGAAGTAACAGATTATTTTGAGATGTCTAGGGGAATCAGACAAGGGGACCCCCTGTCCCCTTATCTGTTTGTGATGTGTATAGAAAGGTTATCCCAATGTATTGAATGGACAATAGAACAGAAGATGTGGAAGCCAATCAGGTTATGCAAAAATGGCCCTCTTCTGTCAAATCTGTTTTTTGCAGATGACATCATCGAGTCAGATGGGAGTTCTAATGAAAGTAGCTTGGGGATTGATTGAGAACCCTGAGGCCCTTTGGGTGAAGACCCTCAAAACCAAGTATAAATGTAATGCCAACCCTATCCCTAAATTGTAAGAGAAAAAGAGTGATTCATCTAATCTCTGGAGGGGAATAAGAGACATATGGAAGGAGGTAGAGGAAGGTATAGCATGGAATGTAAGAAATGGAAAATCAACCAAGTTCTGGGTGGATGATTGGCTTCCGGGTATTGGTCCCCTTATGTCGATGAGCTATATTCACTTAGAGGAGGATCAATTACAAGATAGAGTAAAGGACCTTGTTGATGATAAGGGGATGTGGGACTGGACCAAACTTGAAAGACACCTCCCGGGGAGAATTCTGAGGATCCTGCAGGAGATACGACCACCTAATGAAGAGATGGAGGATGACCAATTGATCTGGAAACATAGCCCTGATGGCAAATTTTTGGTCAAAGCAGCGTATAGAAGGAGAATTGAAGAGCCCCAGAACTCACACCATTTATGGAGGAGGATTTGGAAATGGAAAGGACCCCAAAAAGTTAGAACATTCCTTTGGCTAGTAAGGAACAACAGGATTCTTACAAACAAACTCAGATGGGAAAGACACCTAGATGACACTGGTCTGTGTCAATTATGCAAGAAAGAACAAGAATCAACCATTCACTGCTTAAGAGACTGTGAGAACAGTCGAAATCTTTGGATGAGACTGGTTCACAGGAGTTGCTGGACAACCTTCTTCTCTGGGAATATTCTTTAGTGGTTAACCTACAACCTAAAGCATAAACTGGGTAATGATACAAACAGAAATCTTAATTGGGAGGTTGTTTTTGGAGCTACGGTGTGGAACATATGGACCAGAAGATGTGACATATTATTCAACCCAGATAATCACTCGAAGGTTGACCTGTTTTTCACTTGCCTGGCCAAAGCTCGAGAGTTCATCGCCAGTACAGAGGCGACAAATACTCTCACCGGGAGGGAAAGAAGAAGGATGGAAATCACTTGGACACCTCCCCTACCGAATCAGGTTAAGTTCAATACTAATGGTTCGGTAGGAGCGAACAATTTGGCAGGTTGTGGGGGGGTCTTAAGAAATGAGAAACGGGAATGGATTATAGGTTTCTCTAGAGGAATTGTAACTTCCAATATCCTATGGGCAGAACTATGGGGAATTTGGACAGCCATGAGTGTGGCATGGAATCTGGGGTTTAGGGACCTTATAATAGAATCAGATTCTAAAGATGCAATAGAGTGTTGTGTAGAAGCTGAATCCAGGAAAGCACGAGGAACTTGGCTTATCGGACAAATTGCTGGAATGACTGGAAGAGACTGGAACGTTGGCTTCAGGCATACCCTTAGGGAAAGAAACCGTGCAGCAGACTGGATGGCGAAAAAAGCCCTCAAGCTGGATTTGGGGATACATTTGCGCCACCGAAAGCTATGGAGAGGATTTTGGCCAATGACTTAGGGGGTGGGCCGGCTTATGATTCTATGTTGTTTTAGCCCTTGGGCTCTTTTCGCACCAAAAAAAAAAACTAAATCAACTCAGTTGCCCAATGGTAACGATTTAACTGATATTCAGAATGAGAATGCACCACGATTTGGCTTAATTTCATCGGTTTGATATATCTCTTATGTAGGTATTTCCTGGTTTAATATATGACACATACATAATTTTATTCACAGACTGAAATAAAAACTTCGATAAATCTGCATTACTCGTTGAAAACCGCATTTTAGCCAGCTGAAGGCGGATGGTGGCAACTAATTTAACATGCTATGATACGATATGAGAGAGCATGTTCAACTGTTCAAAACGTCCAAATCAACAATAATTACTTTCATGGGTTTAGGATCCAAGAAAAAAAAAATATTATGCTCGCTTCTATTATTTATAAAAAGCAAATGACCCTGCAGCTTCATGACTTTCCGCTTTTTCAGTTTTCACTTTTCTCCAAACAGAAGTAATATAATAATCTACATCACTATCAATGTTTTGCTTGCAGGTCAGAAAAGTTAAGAATGTTAAAGAACACTATGGAAACTACCATGGGTGAAGCAAAACCAGACAGCTTGACTGACATGATAGAAGGTTAGCCTTTTCTGAGCCTACAACCTGAAACACCAAAATTCATGAATAGTTAAGGGTAAGCTATGGAATTAGGAAGGAAAGAGAAAATAAGAAATTTAAAGAAAAAGAGATGGGAGAAAAGAAGGGGAAGAGATGGTTAAAATGATTTCTCTTCCTCTTATTTACATCCAAATTATAAGAAATTAGAACTATGAAAGGTGGACGATATTGGAGGATTAGAAACTAATCCTTCATTCTCCTCCTCTTCCTATCAAAATTTCCCAAATAAGGGGAAGGTCTAACTCAAATCTTTCCTTTCTTTTTTGTTCTCCTTAATCCAAACATACAATAAGCGTAAAATTACGAGACAAAGATCTGACTTACGTGAATAGATGAGGGCGGTTACGTAAGAGCTGAGGCCGTTTTATTGGAGACAGTAACAAGTTCCTTAAAGTCTGTGATGGATTACCAGTAGCACTAGCTCCATAAACAGGGTGAGCACCAACCCTTCTGTTTCCTGCATCCCCCGCAAGAACTCCTTGCTTTGCCGGTGAGCCAACAGAGATATCGAAGTGGCCCGAGTTATTGCTATTCTGTCTGGCTGGCCATACATCCTCTCTTGGCCCTGGAGTGTCAGGAGTGATAACCGGCCAACCTGCAACAAGTAAGTTACCTAGTTTTGGAAATATCTAAGCAGAAAAGATACTTCAACTGATTACAAAGCCAACTGAATATTTTAAACATCTTCCAACACTCTAGTGATGCCAAATAATAGTGTCCTGTGAATGTAGGAAAAAAACATGGGATACCTTTTCTTCCAGTTTCTCTCTCATCCATCATGTTAGGCGGGTTGGAGAACAAATCGGGCTCATTTCTGGAATAAAAGTTGCTTGCAGGTTGTATGGCAGCTCGTTTCACTGAGTCATACTCACTCCTTAACTGATCATACATTTCATCTAATTTTCTCTTCTGCCTGAAATTGAGATCACTTTAGTTATCAAGAGATAATGTGGTTCCAATAGGTCATAAAAGTGAGACATTGACCTAGATTTTTCAGCAAATTTTTCCTGGAGTTCTTGCTTGTCCTTGCACAAGCTCTCAATTTCCTGCTCCATCATCTGACACCTCTTGGCCATTTTTTGGTAGGCAGTATGCACCTGCTCTAGCTTTTCTGTAAATTTTTCTTGCATCATCTCACATTTCTGCCGGCATTGAGCTACAATCCTGTTCATTTTATACTGCATCTCCAGTTCCTTTTGCCCGATGAAGAACATCACACTTCTGTAAGCACTCTTCATCACTGGTTTTGCTCAAAGGAAAACACATTGCCCAATATAGTGTAAGTGTTAGTGTAAAGTGAGTTTCAAAACTTGCTTCTAGTTTACTTTGTTCAGAGCCGATCAATGATAAAGAGAACTACAACTGTGACGAAATTTTCTTCCATATGTTATAGTCTATACAGATCCCTGTTATTGATGGGCTATAGAGGATACATATCTGCGGAGATACTCCCGCCATGGCCATCTGCAACAGAAAACGGCACAAAGATAAGCAGGAATGCTAATGAAAATAAAGAAAAGCTAAAGTAGCAGTGAAAAGAATTCATCCAGTTATAAAACTACAGAACATGTGTTAGCCGCATTTAATCAACAATACTTAGCAGAATGCTTACTTACATTTACCCATTCATCATTAGGATTGACATCCACAGGTTTCATGAGACTGATTAGAGGGAAAGCAGAGAAACAGACACGAGTGAGATGTCATGAGGCTCAAATCTGACCACCCATAATCTAATATCGATAACAGAAATTTCATATTCAACACAAATATAAGTACCAATTGTAGAGGGACAATTAGTGTCCATAAATGTCCATTTTAATCAGTATTATATCAGGAGGATCAAAATTGACAACCCAAAACCAAGTAACAGTTAGAAAAAATAATTTATTGAAGCGTAAATATACGTATAAATTGTTGACAGACATATAATACCATCAAAGAACTGTTCTATTCAGTATTATATCAGGGCAATAATAAAATTATGTCTTCCTTTTTGTCTACAAGTCATCTACAGATCTCAATCAACTGTACCTCTTCTAAAGCACTTCATCACAAATTGGGCATGCTCCATCATTACTTAATATCTTATGGGCATCTTCTGTGCCTTTCCTCAGTGTTAAGTGAACAACGTTAAGAACTAATGACCCCAATAATACCATCAAAGAACTGTTCTATTCAGTACTATATCAGGACAATAACAAAATTATGTCTTCCTTTTTGTCTACAGTCATCTACAGATCTCAATCAACTGTACCTTTTCGAAAGCACTTGATCACAAATTGGGCATGCTCCATCATTACTTAATATCTTATGGGCATCTTCTGTGCCTTTTCTCAGTGTTAAGTGAACAACATTATGAACTAATGACCCCAATAAACAGAACATGAAACAACCCAATTTGATATAAAAATTATGTTGATCAGATAAAATAAAAAAGGGAGTAAAAAAATGCCATAATTTCGGGCATCTGGAATTCTGGATACACAAAAGGTGACCACATGTTGTGGAAATGGCACGCCCTTCTAGTTCTCGCCAGCACGCATTGCATCTCATTTCAGCTGTCAGATTCTAACTTCACATGTCTGAGATTAATATACCTGCAAGTCAAAACAATGCATCAGGGTTCTTAAAGAATTAACGACTACCAGATATAACGATATTCAAGCACTGGAATAATAGTTATCTGATTTGTAAAATATGCTATTAAGCAACAGGACGGCTTTAAGTGAGGTAGGGATACTACTTCATAAACAAAAGGGAACACAAACTGAATGCATACATACACTCTGCCTCTTAAAATTACTCTTAGGGAATGCACCACCTTTAAAGGATACACTCCGTCACGATCCAAAGTCGAAACTCTCTCAACTGTACCCCCCCCCCCCCCACCCCCCAAACACTCCAAAAAGGGAAAATAAAATGAACTCGCATCTTTCCGCCTCATGTATCCATTATCATTACTTCAAATGTCACGAATATGCACCACCCAGAAACAAAAAATTCAAAGACGAAAATAGGCTTTCATGATATTTATAGTTAGCCAAGTTCAGAGAAACAGGCACGGTTTCTAAATGTAACACCTTTAAGCTTTACATTATAATTGGGTAAAACAATGTATAAATACCTTCTTTCAATTAATGGCAAAGCTATTTAACTTCAATTAAATTCTTCAACAATTTAAATCTGACCAGTAGCCGCCAGAAGTCAATACTTGACTTTATGCATGCGTCATAGATTATATGATTCTTATATTCTCTACATTTTAACAAAAAGCAATACAAATAGCAGCAGGGTCATCTCTGAACATTTACCAAAACTCAAGTTGCCCTTTTTTTCCTTCCTCGTTTGCACAAAACTTCAATGGCCTTGCCTGAAACCAAAACCATTAACTGAAACCGAAATATAAACCCTACTATAAGTTTGGTCCAGAGTAGAAAAACAAAAATGCAAAATTCGGCTAATTAATCTCCTACAATCTGAAAGAAAATCCACAAAAAAAAACAGATGCAGGTTCGAAATTCTCAGTTTCCCCCCTTCATACACGAAATTAAAACCCTCCTGGAAGAGAAGATGATGAGTTTTTGCAAAAATAAAAAATTGAAGTGAAATGGAGCATTAGAAACGCAATACCTTTGCAAACTTTAAAGTGATCAAAATATAGATCGCGAACTTGGGGGTTTCTGGATCTTGTAGAAAGAGAAATGTGAAATGAAGTGAGGCAAAGAGAAAGAAGAAGCAAAGCCCTAGGATAGGAACCGGAGATGGATTCTGGCGCGAAAGCTTCCCGTGGGGAGAGTCTCGAATTGTATCTGGAAATCGGCGGCAAAGCAAATAATACTATTTTACGAAATTGAATAAACGGTTGGTCAAAAAATATATAATAAAACCGATGTTCGAAAAAAAAAAAATACAAAACCGAGAAAACGAACGGAGACACTGTACCATGTGGGCCTAAAAAATACCATGTAAATATAGAAGGCCCACGTTAGATTGTTACGAAATTTAATAGTAGCAATTTTAGGGATGTTTTCAAACTCATACCATATATTAAATAGATAAAAAAATTAATAAGTTAATTGACTCACTAATTATTTTTAGAATTGATTTTTTTAAAATTTTATTTTTATTTGGAGTTAAATAGATAAAAAAATGATTTATAATTTATTGCACTCTAATTAATTAATCATTATAGATTTTTTAATTAAAAAATAAAAATAAAATCATGTTAAAGTATCATCAATATTATAAAAAAAAAGAAGCAAAATAATTTTTTTTGATTCAGAATAATTTTAAAAATAATTAAAATAATATCATGTCAATACGAATGAAAAAATTGTTTTTTAAAATAGTTTTTTGCTTAAAAAAAATAGTTTTCAAAATTTTTATTTTGAAAACAAAATGCTAAACGCCTTTTATGTTTTTAAAAAACATCTGGTTCAAAGAAAAATATTGTAAATAAGTGAATTTATTAACTACATTTTGATAAATATAATATTATTACATTTAATAAAAAAATTTGCTTTCAATGTGATATATTTGTAAAATTTTAAATTAAACTCTTTTAATTTTAAATTTTAAACTTTAAACTATAAATTTCAAATTCAAAACTTAAAATTTTATAATTCAAATTTTAAATTTTAAAGATTAAATTCGAAATTTTAAATTTTACGTTTTTTTTGTTTTAAAAATAATGAAAATGATATAATGAAAACGTATTTTTAAACATAATTTTTTTACTTAAAAAACAGTTTTCAAAATTTTAAATTTAAAACAAAATGGCAAACCCTTTTTATGTTTTAAAAAACACCTGGTTCAAGGAACAATGTTTTAAATAAGTGAATTTACTATTGACATTTTGATAGACATAATATTATTACATTTAATAAGAGAAAGTTGATTTTAATGTGATATATTTATAAAATTTTAAATTTTAAACTCGTTTAATCTCAAATTTTAAACTTTAAATTACAAACTTCAAATTCAAAACTTCAAATCTTATTTTTCAAATTTCAAACTTTTAAAATTAAATTCAAAACTCTAAATTTTAAAAAAAAATCCACACACGTTTTTTTGTCTTTTAGTTTTAAAATAAATTACTCAAATAAATTTTTTTATTTTTTATTCTTAAAAAATTTTTTAAAAAACTATTTCACAAAACTGTTTTCAAACTAATTTGGTACACTAGTTTTTGATTAATTTTTTTGGTTGAACAAGAGTTTACTCGGATTAGTGGAAGAATTGATTAATAAAATTTTCAGTACGACTGTCTAGTTTAATCTATTTTTTAAACATTGATAATCACTAACATAATCATATCTTAGGTGCATAAGCAAATTCATTTGACAAAATTTTAAGAAAATTATTTTTTGTTATCTTAAAAGTGAATGACATTTTAGAATGGTAATTCATGAAATATGATATTTTTCTTTGTATTTTAAAGGCACTTCTAACACACTATTTTGAGAAGTAACTGTCTTAAGGACCTTTTTTGACTCCTTTCTTCGTTGCCATCATCCTGTTTGAAGATTGAAAATTTTCTCCATCAACATAAGGAAAAGGAAAATGTCCCACTTTTTTGCTTCAAGAGGGACCTGGGCATAACCAATGAAATCTAAGTCCTTAAACTCCTTTCCTGTTTTTACCTCTATTTTGCCTTAAACCATGGGGCCTGAGTTCTAGCTAGAATAGAAGGTCAACCTCCAATCCACCTTCTGGGGGACAGGACATTATCTATGATGGTGGATTTTATTTTTTATTTTTTCCCTTCAGTTAAATATTTAGAAAATATATAAATATGTATTATCACACAACAAAAATCTCTAAAATATTATTATCCAATTTTTTAGTCTTTCCTTTGGTCAACTTTCTTTTTTTAAAGTACCACCAAACAAGCCTGCACTAGAGAACAGATTTTTTTACTCTGATTCTTACTTATTTCATTGAATTTTTTTACAACAAATTAGTTTGGAACGATTTTTTTTCATTTTTAAACCAAAAATTTATTAAAAAAACATTTTTTTAATTTGTCATGTTTACTTAAAACTCAAAACTACTTTTAAATGTCAAAAAAAATTTGAAGCTTCCCTATTAAAGTAAAAGTATAAATTTAATTTTATTATGGACAAAAATATATTCACTTAAAATTAATAATTGTGTGTGTGTGTGTGTGTGAGAGAGAGAGAGAGAGAGAGAGAGAAAGAGAGAGTAAGAGTGTGTGTGTGTGTGTGTGTGTATAATAACCATAAAATTTAACGAAAATTTCAATTAAAAAAAATTTAGAATAAAAGAGAGAATTTTGAAAATAAAGATAAGAACCGTAGAAAATATATATATTTATTACATTGATTAAAAAATTACAAAAGAAATATAAAAATTTACATTTTTGCGCGTAATTTTTATTTTTGCTATGATAGTATTTTGAAAATAAAGATAAGAACCGTAATTTTTATTACAAAAGAACCGTAGAAATATGATAGTATTTTGATATAAGTAAATATATTTTTATTTGTTTAAAAATGATTATGTTTTGCTAAAAGTAAGTAGACTTTTAATTAAAATAAGTATTGTTTTGCTTAAAATAATTATATTGGCCTCTAATGAATTTTTGTTATATTTTTAGAAATATTCTTTCTTTTAATATGAAAAAAGATATATATTTCGAGATTTGTTTTATTGTGATTTTTATTAAAAAAAATTATGATTTAAGAGTTTAACTAGAGGTTTATGAGAATATAAATTTTTAGAAATTTTTGGAATATTTTAAGATGAAAAACGAAATTTATATGAATTTATATTAAAAAAAAATTTATTATTAATTATTAGATAATTATTATTATTATTAAAAAAAACATGACAATAAAATGGAGATACGGGGGAAGGAAGACAACAGCTGCAATTTCGAAGAGAAATCGAGAATTTCAAATAGTAAGTGAATAGTAAATAAATAGTAAACTTTATCTCTCGATCTGGAGTGCCTATAGGCTTTTGATCTCAAAATTGAAAGTATTACTGGATTCAGGACAAAGAATACTTCAGTTTTGATCGAACAATTTTTCAAATCAGCTGTTGAATCGCCATAGATCTGAAGTAGAAAATCTCGGAAAAAGGTAAATTTTGAAACTTTTACTTAGAGATCTCAAATTAGAAATCTGATTTCGTAGATGGATTCAAAAGTTAGATAAATATTAGCATATAAATTCGTTTCGGTGATTCGGTAAATTTTTTGGGACGATAAATAGTGATTTTCGGTAGTGAATAGTAGTGGTGAATAGTAATTTCCGGCGATAAACAGTACATTAGCGTTGACCTACATTGACCGAGCTCCTAGAGGTCAAATTTAGCAAATTCAGAGTCATTTTCAAGGTTTTTGGACCTTCCGGACTCGATTTTGGGGTTTATTTTACTGAATTCAGACCAGAAACGAAAATTTTAGGGCTGTCCAATCTGGAGCCCTTTCTTGTGAGTAGATAATTCTTCCTTTGACTTGTTTTTACTCTTCTTGAACTTTACATTGGTAAATGAGTATGATTATAGGTTATTGATACTTTCATATGTTCTTGAAATGATTTAGAATCTTTGAAACGGTTGAAACATGATATTTAGTTCAAGAAGAGTATGATTTTTGAAATAGAATTTTTAAATGCTTTGAATACGTGATTTCTAAATGCATTTCTCATTATATAGCAAAGAAAACATGGTGTGCATATGATATTGATTTATATAATGAAATGTTTGCCTCGGATATAGGTATGTGTTTATAAATTCCCTGATTGGGAAGTTTTCACAGAGGAAATATTCTAAGATTGAAAATGTTATATTATGATAGAACATCTGATTGATAAATATGGGATATATAAGAATATGATTTTGTGGAGGAGTCCTATTGGAAACACTGTCTGTTAACAGCAGGTTATATTAGCTCTAGTGTGCACCTTGATTGCCTCAGTTAGAAGGGGAGGTGGTGCTAGCCTTGTGTGAGGGCCAATATACGGGAGATTATATGTGAAGGAGAGCGGAATGCCTCCTATATATGGGCGAAATGCCAGTTATATGAGATGTTATTTGCCTTCCTTTGCTGTATGCTTGGGAAAGACCCATACAGAGTCCCTTCGCGTGTCCTCTTGAAAGGTAGTAAGGCAAACCTCAGCGAGATGCTGAGTTTAGGCAAATCCTATACCACCAAAGTACGGAAGGGGTCAAACTCTGGTATGGTGGTTCTGATATGGGATCCTCCGAATATTTTATGAAAAATCTTTTGATGCATAACATGATTTGGCTAATGGTTTTACGGTAATGAATATGATTTTGAACTTGATCTGAATATTGTTTATACAGTATCGCATACGGTTTGAAATACCTGATTATGAAATTTGAACAGAGATTATTTTGAAATGCGGGTCCCATATAGATGTACCTCTGATTTGTGATTTTCAATGTATAAAGTTTAAAAATAAAAATTACATCCACATGTTGACCTAAGAGGTCATAGGAGGTATTATCTGCTCACTAAGTTGTAAAACTCACTACACGTGGTTTATATGTTTTTCAGATAAAGACCCAGAGTTCGGTCCTACAGCTTCTTGATCGACTAGGTGTCGTACTTCTTTTGTGAGCCTAAATTGTTTCTGGGCTCTCAGTGTTTAATTTGTAATATAAATGTACTCTAGAGTTGCTCTGAACGCCACAGGTAGGATCCCTGCTTCTGCTGTACTCTGATGTATATGGAATTGATCTGTATATGGTATATGTATGGAAATACCTATATGTATCTGTTTCCTTGAAAATGATTGGAATTTTCATATTTATGGGAATTCTATGTTCATGGTATAAGTGTTTCACGTGCCTTAAAATTTGGGGCGTGACAAGTTGGTATCAGAGCATTAGGTTTCCCTGTGGCTATCAGAGCAAATGATTCTTTAGTAGGACCTTTAGTATCAATATGAGCCGGACATATTTATACTTCAGGTGCTGCTGTTTTCTTGCTGCCTTGTTGCGCATTAAGGACTAGACTACTCGCTTAGAAAAAGCTTATTTATTGCACCTTTACTGGTTACTCTGATTAAACTGAAGGTGCGAAGCCTGATTGACCTAATTAATATTGCCATATTGCCCTTTCTCAAGATTCGACAGTTGTGATTCCGTTTTCATGTCTTGGATTGAGCTTTCACTTCTGCCTTTCCCCATGGACAAGAAGTTGCTTGTTCGATTCTATACCATTCAATAGCACCGGAGTCAAGCGCATGTGTGTGCTTGCATAGCTGCTCTGACTCTTTACCTAACATCCTCCCCAACCACGATAAAGGAAAAAGGTCATTTGTAGTGGGGGGAGTTCAACGATCCGACCAACAACTCGCGCTGAAGAGATGGATATTGGCTCTTTTTTCGCTAGCAGGGATATTCGCTACCAATTGATCTCGGTAGCAATAATAAGAATCAAAGTCCAGGTTGGTTGGTGAGCCTAGTGATAGGAGACTATCTAGCTTGGTTCGGAGAGCACTTGTTGGGTTAAATATTTTTTTGTTGCTAAATGTTACGGCCTAAATGCTGAACTATTGACCCTACTTGTTCGGATGGGTGTTCACCCCAAAGTGTTCCCGGACCGCATGCATACATCCGTAAGTAACTTAGTGCCCGGTTGTCTGAATGTGACATCCGTTGTACCCGGTTGTCTAGATATGGTAAACTGTGATGTGATATTGAGAATGGATTAGTTGGCATTATGACATGTCATTTTGAAATGTCACTTTAAGGTGATTAAATTCAATATTCTTGGAGAATTTTCTTTCTTGATACAAGAAAATTGTAGTGAGATACCCAGTAACCTAATCTCTGTTTTAATATCCCATAAGTGATTACAAAAAGGTGCCAAGAATATTTAGAAAGTGGTAGAAGATGTTGATATAAAATATATCAGTGTAAATCAAGTTCCAGTGGTTAGAGAATTTTCTAATATAATTCTTGAGGAATTGGCCAGGATTACCCCGAAACAATAAATAGAATTTGGTATTGATTTATTTCTTGGAACCTAGCCAGTGTCCATATTTTCAGGACATTAGGATCGCTGTCTTCTATCCGTATAGGCCGGATTTCGGACGCCCTTACTGCTATCGCCAAATAGAAAGCCGGGTCTATCGGATATAAATTGGGAAAGATCACGGATAAAATCCTTCGGCCTTCATCATAGGCTAGCATAGCAGACAATAACGTGAAATCAAGGTTAGAATATGCTCGACTAAAAGGAAAGGAAGGCGGCGGGTGGAGCAAAGACATTGACAATCGATTCCTTCCAAAGGGAGTTGTAAACAACCTTACATCATCATAAAGAGAATCAAAATACCCCAGGACCAAGCAAGGGATTCATGACTAGCGCGAAAGCCTAGCGAACAAAGAAGCGCAGCCCCTTTCTGACTTAGTAAGGCGCATCTGTTTTCTTGCTGCCTTGTTGCGCATTAAGGACTAGACTACTCGCTTAGAAAAAGCTTATTTATTGCACCTTTACTGGTTACTCTGATTAAACTGAAGGTGCGAAGCCTGATTGACCTAATTAATATTGCCATATTGCCCTTTCTCAAGATTCGACAGTTGTGATTCCGTTTTCATGTCTTGGATTGAGCTTTCACTCCTGCCTTTCCCCATGGACACGAAGTTGCTTGTTCGATTCTATACCATTCAATAGCACCGGAGTCAAGCGCATGTGTGTGCTTGCATAGCTGCTCTGACTCTTTACCTAACATCCTCCCCAACCACGATAAAGGAAAAAGGTCATTTGTAGTGGGGGGAGTTCAACGATCCGACCAACAACTCGCGCTGAAGAGATGGATATTGGCTCTTTTTTCGCTAGCAGGGATATTCGCTACCAATTGATCTCGGTAGCAATAATAAGAATCAAAGTCCAGGTTGGTTGGTGAGCCTAGTGATAGGAGACTATCTAGCTTGGTTCGGAGAGCACTTGTTGGGTTAAATATTTTTTTGTTGCTAAATGTTACGGCCTAAATGCTGAACTATTGACCCTACTTGTTCGGATGGGTGTTCACCCCAAAGTGTTCCCGGACCGCATGCATACATCCGTAAGTAACTTAGTGCCCGGTTGTCTGAATGTGACATCCGTTGTACCCGGTTGTCTAGATATGGTAAACTGTGATGTGATATTGAGAATGGATTAGTTGGCATTATGACATGTCATTTTGAAATGTCACTTTAAGGTGATTAAATTCAATATTCTTGGAGAATTTTCTTTCTTGATACAAGAAAATTGTAGTGAGATACCCAGTAACCTAATCTCTGTTTTAATATCCCATAAGTGATTACAAAAAGGTGCCAAGAATATTTAGAAAGTGGTAGAAGATGTTGATATAAAATATATCAGTGTAAATCAAGTTCCAGTGGTTAGAGAATTTTCTAATATAATTCTTGAGGAATTGGCCAGGATTACCCCGAAACAATAAATAGAATTTGGTATTGATTTATTTCTTGGAACCTAGCCAGTGTCCATATTTTCAGGACATTAGGATCGCTGTCTTCTATCCGTATAGGCCGGATTTCGGACGCCCTTACTGCTATCGCCAAATAGAAAGCCGGGTCTATCGGATATAAATTGGGAAAGATCACGGATAAAATCCTTCGGCCTTCATCATAGGCTAGCATAGCAGACAATAACGTGAAATCAAGGTTAGAATATGCTCGACTAAAAGGAAAGGAAGGCGGCGGGTGGAGCAAAGACATTGACAATCGATTCCTTCCAAAGGGAGTTGTAAACAACCTTACATCATCATAAAGAGAATCAAAATACCCCAGGACCAAGCAAGGGATTCATGACTAGCGCGAAAGCCTAGCGAACAAAGAAGCGCAGCCCCTTTCTGGCTTAGTAAGGCGCATCTGTTTTCTTGCTGCCTTGTTGCGCATTAAGGACTAGACTACTCGCTTAGAAAAAGCTTATTTATTGCACCTTTACTGGTTACTCTGATTAAACTGAAGGTGCGAAGCCTGATTGACCTAATTAATATTGCCATATTGCCCTTTCTCAAGATTCGACAGTTGTGATTCCGTTTTCATGTCTTGGATTGAGCTTTCACTCCTGCCTTTCCCCATGGACAAGAAGTTGCTTGTTCGATTCTATACCATTCAATAGCACCGGAGTCAAGCGCATGTGTGTGCTTGCATAGCTGCTCTGACTCTTTACCTAACATCCTCCCCAACCACGATAAAGGAAAAAGGTCATTTGTAGTGGGGGGAGTTCAACGATCCGACCAACAACTCGCGCTGAAGAGATGGATATTGGCTCTTTTTTCGCTAGCAGGGATATTCGCTACCAATTGATCTCGGTAGCAATAATAAGAATCAAAGTCCAGGTTGGTTGGTGAGCCTAGTGATAGGAGACTATCTAGCTTGGTTCGGAGAGCACTTGTTGGGTTAAATATTTTTTTGTTGCTAAATGTTACGGCCTAAATGCTGAACTATTGACCCTACTTGTTCGGATGGGTGTTCACCCCAAAGTGTTCCCGGACCGCATGCATACATCCGTAAGTAACTTAGTGCCCGGTTGTCTGAATGTGACATCCGTTGTACCCGGTTGTCTAGATATGGTAAACTGTGATGTGATATTGAGAATGGATTAGTTGGCATTATGACATGTCATTTTGAAATGTCACTTTAAGGTGATTAAATTCAATATTCTTGGAGAATTTTCTTTCTTGATACAAGAAAATTGTAGTGAGATACCCAGTAACCTAATCTCTGTTTTAATATCCCATAAGTGATTACAAAAAGGTGCCAAGAATATTTAGAAAGTGGTAGAAGATGTTGATATAAAATATATCAGTGTAAATCAAGTTCCAGTGGTTAGAGAATTTTCTAATATAATTCTTGAGGAATTGGCCAGGATTACCCCGAAACAATAAATAGAATTTGGTATTGATTTATTTCTTGGAACCTAGCCAGTGTCCATATTTTCAGGACATTAGGATCGCTGTCTTCTATCCGTATAGGCCGGATTTCGGACGCCCTTACTGCTATCGCCAAATAGAAAGCCGGGTCTATCGGATATAAATTGGGAAAGATCACGGATAAAATCCTTCGGCCTTCATCATAGGCTAGCATAGCAGACAATAACGTGAAATCAAGGTTAGAATATGCTCGACTAAAAGGAAAGGAAGGCGGCGGTTGGAGCAAAGACATTGACAATCGATTCCTTCCAAAGGGAGTTGTAAACAACCTTACATCATCATAAAGAGAATCAAAATACCCCAGGACCAAGCAAGGGATTCATGACTAGCGCGAAAGCCTAGCGAACAAAGAAGCGCAGCCCCTTTCTGGCTTAGTAAGGCGCATCTGTTTTCTTGCTGCCTTGTTGCGCATTAAGGACTAGACTACTCGCTTAGAAAAAGCTTATTTATTGCACCTTTACTGGTTACTCTGATTAAACTGAAGGTGCGAAGCCTGATTGACCTAATTAATATTGCCATATTGCCCTTTCTCAAGATTCGACAGTTGTGATTCCGTTTTCATGTCTTGGATTGAGCTTTCACTCCTGCCTTTCCCCATGGACACGAAGTTGCTTGTTCGATTCTATACCATTCAATAGCACCGGAGTCAAGCGCATGTGTGTGCTTGCATAGCTGCTCTGACTCTTTACCTAACATCCTCCCCAACCACGATAAAGGAAAAAGGTCATTTGTAGTGGGGGGAGTTCAACGATCCGACCAACAACTCGCGCTGAAGAGATGGATATTGGCTCTTTTTTCGCTAGCAGGGATATTCGCTACCAATTGATCTCGGTAGCAATAATAAGAATCAAAGTCCAGGTTGGTTGGTGAGCCTAGTGATAGGAGACTATCTAGCTTGGTTCGGAGAGCACTTGTTGGGTTAAATATTTTTTTGTTGCTAAATGTTACGGCCTAAATGCTGAACTATTGACCCTACTTGTTCGGATGGGTGTTCACCCCAAAGTGTTCCTGGACCGCATGCATACATCCGTAAGTAACTTAGTGCCCGGTTGTCTGAATGTGACATCCGTTGTACCCGGTTGTCTAGATATGGTAAACTGTGATGTGATATTGAGAATGGATTAGTTGGCATTATGACATGTCATTTTGAAATGTCACTTTAAGGTGATTAAATTCAATATTCTTGGAGAATTTTCTTTCTTGATACAAGAAAATTGTAGTGAGATACCCAGTAACCTAATCTCTGTTTTAATATCCCATAAGTGATTACAAAAAGGGGCCAAGAATATTTAGAAAGTGGTAGAAGATGTTGATATAAAATATATCAGTGTAAATCAAGTTCCAGTGGTTAGAGAATTTTCTAATATAATTCTTGAGGAATTGGCCAGGATTACCCCGAAACAATAAATAGAATTTGGTATTGATTTATTTCTTGGAACCTAGCCAGTGTCCATATTTTCAGGACATTAGGATCGCTGTCTTCTATCCGTATAGGCCGGATTTCGGATGCCCTTACTGCTATCGCCAAATAGAAAGCCGGGTCTATCGGATATAAATTGGGAAAGATCACGGATAAAATCCTTCGGCCTTCATCATAGGCTAGCATAGCAGACAATAACGTGAAATCAAGGTTAGAATATGCTTGACTAAAAGGAAAGGAAGGCGGCGGGTGGAGCAAAGACATTGACAATCGATTCCTTCCAAAGGGAGTTGTAAACAACCTTACATCATCATAAAGAGAATCAAAATACCCCAGGACCAAGCAAGGGATTCATGACTAGCGCGAAAGCCTAGCGAACAAAGAAGCGCAGCCCCTTTCTGGCTTAGTAAGGCACATCTGTTTTCTTGCTGCCTTGTTGCGCATTAAGGACTAGACTACTCGCTTAGAAAAAGCTTATTTATTGCACCTTTACTGGTTACTCTGATTAAACTGAAGGTGCGAAGCCTGATTGACCTAATTAATATTGCCATATTGCCCTTTCTCAAGATTCGACAGTTGTGATTCCGTTTTCATGTCTTGGATTGAGCTTTCACTCCTGCCTTTCCCCATGGACAAGAAGTTGCTTGTTCGATTCTATACCATTCAATAGCACCGGAGTCAAGCGCATGTGTGTGCTTGCATAGCTGCTCTGACTCTTTACCTAACATCCTCCCCAACCACGATAAAGGAAAAAGGTCATTTGTAGTGGGGGGAGTTCAACGATCCGACCAACAACTCGCGCTGAAGAGATGGATATTGGCTCTTTTTTCGCTAGCAGGGATATTCGCTACCAATTGATCTCGGTAGCAATAATAAGAATCAAAGTCCAGGTTGGTTGGTGAGCCTAGTGATAGGAGACTATCTAGCTTGGTTCGGAGAGCACTTGTTGGGTTAAATATTTTTTTGTTGCTAAATGTTACGGCCTAAATGCTGAACTATTGACCCTACTTGTTCGGATGGGTGTTCACCCCAAAGTGTTCCCGGACCGCATGCATACATCCGTAAGTAACTTAGTGCCCGGTTGTCTGAATGTGACATCCGTTGTACCCGGTTGTCTAGATATGGTAAACTGTGATGTGATATTGAGAATGGATTAGTTGGCATTATGACATGTCATTTTGAAATGTCACTTTAAGGTGATTAAATTCAATATTCTTGGAGAATTTTCTTTCTTGATACAAGAAAATTGTAGTGAGATACCCAGTAACCTAATCTCTGTTTTAATATCCCATAAGTGATTACAAAAAGGTGCCAAGAATATTTAGAAAGTGGTAGAAGATGTTGATATAAAATATATCAGTGTAAATCAAGTTCCAGTGGTTAGAGAATTTTCTAATATAATTCTTGAGGAATTGGCCAGGATTACCCCGAAACAATAAATAGAATTTGGTATTGATTTATTTCTTGGAACCTAGCCAGTGTCCATATTTTCAGGACATTAGGATCGCTGTCTTCTATCCGTATAGGCCGGATTTCGGACGCCCTTACTGCTATCGCCAAATAGAAAGCCGGGTCTATCGGATATAAATTGGGAAAGATCACGGATAAAATCCTTCGGCCTTCATCATAGGCTAGCATAGCAGACAATAACGTGAAATCAAGGTTAGAATATGCTCGACTAAAAGGAAAGGAAGGCGGCGGTTGGAGCAAAGACATTGACAATCGATTCCTTCCAAAGGGAGTTGTAAACAACCTTACATCATCATAAAGAGAATCAAAATACCCCAGGACCAAGCAAGGGATTCATGACTAGCGCGAAAGCCTAGCGAACAAAGAAGCACAGCCCCTTTCTGGCTTAGTAAGGCGCATCTGTTTTCTTGCTGCCTTGTTGCGCATTAAGGACTAGACTACTCGCTTAGAAAAAGCTTATTTATTGCACCTTTACTGGTTACTCTGATTAAACTGAAGGTGCGAAGCCTGATTGACCTAATTAATATTGCCATATTGCCCTTTCTCAAGATTCGACAGTTGTGATTCCGTTTTCATGTCTTGGATTGAGCTTTCACTCCTGCCTTTCCCCATGGACAAGAAGTTGCTTGTTCGATTCTATACCATTCAATAGCACCGGAGTCAAGCGCATGTGTGTGCTTGCATAGCTGCTCTGACTCTTTACCTAACATCCTCCCCAACCACGATAAAGGAAAAAGGTCATTTGTAGTGGGGGGAGTTCAACGATCCGACCAACAACTCGCGCTGAAGAGATGGATATTGGCTCTTTTTTCGCTAGCAGGGATATTCGCTACCAATTGATCTCGGTAGCAATAATAAGAATCAAAGTCCAGGTTGGTTGGTGAGCCTAGTGATAGGAGACTATCTAGCTTGGTTCGGAGAGCACTTGTTGGGTTAAATATTTTTTTGTTGCTAAATGTTACGGCCTAAATGCTGAACTATTGACCCTACTTGTTCGGATGGGTGTTCACCCCAAAGTGTTCCCGGACCGCATGCATACATCCGTAAGTAACTTAGTGCAACATGGAAAATTTCATTGAGAGGAATCAGCAAAGAGTTCTTGCGAATTATGACCTTCGCCCGATAGGCTAGCAGTAAGCTTGGCTATAGCGAAGCGGACTCTTTTTCCCTAGATGATTCAGTGATAGAAGTTGTATCCTATACTGAATTCGACTCCACGGCAGAAGTTTGATTGACCTATGAGATTTGTACACTTCGGCTTAAACCCAACTCACGTACCACTTGAATCGGCGAACAACCGAACCCTTGGGACCTTCTTCAACCCCAGGATGTGATGAGTCGACATCGAGGTGCCAAACGACTCCGTCGATAAGAGCTCTTGGGAGTCATTAGCTACCTGAGACCAGTAGCTGATTCTATGCCATCTCTCCTCTTTCCTCTTAACTGGGCATACTCCTATAAAAGCATCTCTTGTCAATCGGATAGGAGAGTATCCGTACCGAGTAGCTCCTCGCAAGTGCTTCAAGATCACAGTAATGCCTGCCTAGAAGTATTCTGCTTCCATGCTTCAACACTTAAGTAAGCACAACACCCTATAATCGAAGATAAGGTAGATGAAGGTAGCTTGCTTCTCTTCTCTTAGGCGGCTACCTGCACATGTTATTCGCGAAGAAAAGGCAGCGAGCGGTTCTTTGCTTAGTAGAGCCACGCTTTATTAGGCACAGTGCTAGAAGCAGTGAAGGCAGGAGCCGTGCGAACAGCAGAGCAAGCAGCCCATGCGAGAGCGTGGTTATAGCGTTAACGGAAGGTAGCGCGCTATTGCGTTCGTCCATCCTGCACATTGATATTGAATTTATCGCCTTCCCCCTCTCTACTTTTCGCACTTCTACGACGTAGCCTAAAGTAGCTTAATGGTCTCACCAGGAGAGGAGTGAAGCTTGCTTACTTGTTAGAGTAAGGAAGAAAGAAGGCTTACAGGCAGGATGTCTAGTAGAACTAGAAAGCAAATTACTTTACTTCCCTTAATTAAGGGGAGAAAGCAGGTTTTGTTGGGTTCCATTTTCATATATATGCTTAATAACAGATGTGATTGGAGAAGTAAAGCACCTGGTTTTGGTCTTCTTATTCCGGAGGTGAGAAAGCTATTTCCCAACCTGGTTCTATCTCTCAGGCGTAAACTTCTTTCGTAAAGCATTGTTCAAGCTAGTGCGAGGAAGAAGGTGAGGAATCAGGTAAACAACCGAAAACCTTTCTTTTTTCGGTATGCCGCTCTGCGAGCAAGGAGTGCCACGCACGAGTGGAGTGAAAACAAAGCAGGGGGAATTCTTCATTAGGAGAAATCCTTTGACTTCTCTCTTAAAGCTTTCTAAAGCTCGGCGAGAAAGGGTTGGTTAAGAACTATTGACTGTAAACCATAGCAGTTACAGTCACTCAATGGAAATGTTCGCCTTTGGAATGAAGATGGATGAGTAGAGGCACTTGAGCCTGGAACTAATTAAATTCGGGGGAAACATGGAATCGGTCACTATACTGGGGGGCGAGACATGACCGCGACTTAAGATTCAAGTACCGTTGAAAAGACTAAAGGAACGAGGGGAATGATTACCTATAATAAAGCACAGGCTAATACGAGCCGACCAGAAGAAGCAAGGCTTAGATTACCAGATCCTGGACACAATCTTCCTAGAGATGGAGAGCCCCTTAAGTCCTGGTAACCAACCTTGAATCTCATTTCCAAATCCTGGGGAAAGGAGCCATTCCTTTCAAACAATAAAGCAAGCTAAGCCAACAAGAAACCATCGATCCGGGTAGAAGTAGAGATAGAAAGAAGTAGGCAGAAGAGCGTGAAGGACGAAAGAGCGGTTGATCCTGTCCCGACCGAAGAAAGAGTTATCGCCGAGCGTCTTTCGAGTCTCATGTTGACTTTTCTCTTTCATGTGAGACTTCGCCTTAAGAACTAGGGCTGAGCCCATACTACTATTATTGTTTTAACAAACACTACTCTGCGGGAGATTGGTATGAAACCGAAAGCCTAACCTGGACTATTAATCACCGGTCCCTCGCTTAAAATACTGGAAGGCTTGCAACGAATCCAAAGCAACTGCAACTTCTACGACTGGAATGGGCTTCAAAAGGGCAACCACATTCAATCGCGTAGACTACTAGACTAGATAGCCCACCCTCTTTCTATTCGATTAAGCCAAGTCTTATAACAGTGAATATCATTTTTTACGGCCCCTGGCTCGATTCCTCGGCAAGCTTGTTTACTCGGTATTAGATTTTTCAATATGAGGTCCACGGCTCTAGTCGGAGGTACCTCTTGGGTTATTCCGGGAAATCTCCTTTCGGCTTCTTCAAATTCCTCGTTAATACGAGGGATGGAAATTACGCTTTCTTTTATTTCTTCACAGTAACTGCACTCTCTCAGCGCAAGCTGATTGTCTACCTCCGCGAAGATGGGGTCACGTGCTACGCCCCTCCCCCTGGTCAAGGTCTCGCTGGGGTTCCCAATATAGCTCAGATTTGAGGGGATTCGTTGAAAGGCTATTAATAGTAAATAGACATGGGCTCCAAAAAAGAATCAGCCAACACAAAAAAAGAGTCAACAATTCCTACCTCCGAAATGAGCTCTCTTTTTTTCCTCTGCAAGAGCTGAGTGAGGAATTTGATAATATTTCAAATTTCATTCAAAAACTCATGAAAGAAGAAGTAGGCAAGGTAGCCGTAGGGGAACCTGTGGCTGGATGGAATCAATCCTTCGTGATGGAAATGACCTCTTCCCCCAACCTACGGGGCTAGCTTGCTGGAATGCGGGCGGGCTTTGGGTCCAAAGGACACCAGCGTAGTGAGGAGTCTGCATTTCAGAACATGTAGCTATCTCCAAACCAAGCCCTCGAAAGAATCTAGTGGTTACAGAATCCTCCAGGAACTATGCTCTCCTATCCGGAACCGTGGGTCTGCAATTCGCAACGGAGGGGGCTATGGCTTTGAAAGGCTCTAGCTAAGGTGCTCTTACCTTTCCAGTTCAGGCGAGACCGCCGGAAAAACAGTAGAGGGGGTTCGATTCCCGTTATACGCGATGTGGCGAAAAAGACTGATTCACCCACTGAACTTCAAAAACTGAAAAAGAAATAGTTACAAGACATGTTAGACAAGGGATTTAAAAGCCCTAGTACTTTTACTTGGAATGCTCCAGTTCTATATGTGAAAATGAAAGATGGATCACTATGACTATGCATAGATTATAGACAGTTGAATAAAGTGACAATGTGGAATAAATACTCATTACCTCGTATAGATGATCTATTTGACCAGTTAGAAAGTGCTCAATATTTTTCAAAAATTAATTTAATTTGATATCTAGATATCATCAATTAAAGATAAGAGAAGAGGATATTACAAAAATTGTTTTCAGGATTTGGCATAGACACTGAGTTTTTAGTTATGTCATTTGGATTGACAAATGCCCCAGCTACATTCATAGATTTAATGAATAAGTAATTTAGCCATCCCTGAATCAAGTTGTTATTATATTTATTGATGATATACTAAAATATTCCAAGAGTTCAGAGGATCATAAACGACATTCAAAGATAATTTTACAAACTCCAAGGGAGTATCAGCTATATGTTAAGTTTTCAAAATACGAATTCTGACCTAGTAATATTACTTTTTTATGGTATGTGGCTAGCAAGATGGTATCCAAAATAACCCTAAGGAAGTAAAAGTGGTATAGCAATGTCCACATCTTGTTACAGTTACAGATGAAGATCCAAGTCCAATTTGCGCTTTCTGCTGTTGTCTGTTGTCCATTCTATTTGAGCTGTAATTGGATCAAGTACATGAACATATACTTGTAAAGCATCAATCAACTCCTCAGTATTTGAAGCTGAGATGAGAATTCGTCGTGCTGAGTGTGGGATAAACCTTTGTTCCACAGCATGATCAAGAAAAGACAACAGACCATCAAAGAAGTGGTTAACATTTAACAAACCTATCGGTTTGTAATGCATATTTAGTTGTGCCCAAGAGACTATTTGAAAAATTTCTTCTAAAGTACCAAAACCCCCTAGTAAGGCAATGAAAGTATCAGCATTGCTCATCATTCTAGCCATGCGCTCATGCATGGAAGCAACCCTAAATTCTTCCCCAATTGTCTTTCCTATGATGTTGGATGCAGGTAGAGCTGTAGGAATAATACCTAGAACTTGACATTCTCCTACATGTACAGTTGTAGACACATATCCCATTAACCCACAGTTACCTCCACCATAGACTAAATGAATTTTTTTCCTGACCAGCACCATACCCAGGTTTTGTGCTGCTTTCACATATTCTCCATCTTTCCTAGGACTGGAACCACAAAAGACACAAATATTTCAAAACTGACGAAATGTGATTCCCTCCATAACTGTACACACTTTAACTTTGAGTATGAAAGTAAATATACTAACTTGTGTATTTATAGAATCCAGAGAATGACATATATATGATAGCTATGTAAATAGACAAGGCATAATTAGAACAACTATGTGAGTGATTCATGGATATCAGCTAAATTGAAGGTGAAATTTTAAAAAAATGATGGCAAGCATGGATATGTACAATAATTGTGATAGACTCTCATATTAGGCATATAAAGAGAATAAGGTTAAGATATCACCAGAAATTTTTTTTTTCTTGTTGTCCTTGATGAAAGATTGATGTCTTAATTCTTGTAGGGAAATTGTAGATGATAAGCGTCATTGTAAAAAAAAAGGTGAAGATGCAAACCAAATAATTATTGAAGAGGGACAATTAAATGATTTTTCTTATTTTCCCAATGTTCTTGCCAGTCGACTATCGGTATTAATAAGTCGACTAAATATTTTGAGAAATTTTAATTTAGATTGATTATTTTACAGTTGATTGATTATATCTATTTTGAAACAATCAACTGCATCCTACCAATTAACTACGCATTCTTTGATTTACACAGACTTTTATTAGCTCAGAAATGTTTTTTTTCATGTGCTATCTTTCCACCGAATACCAACAGATTTAAAGTAGATTTTGACACATATATTCAAAATTTGCGGCCACCAATTTTTGCTGAAATGACAGCTAGATTTTATTTACAGATTTTCAAGAATTACGGCCACCGATTTTAATTTTATTTCAATGTTTTATCCAAATTTCTGACTTCCTATTTTGGCACCATGCTCTATTATGAATTCCACATTTTCTGCTGCATTGTCCTACATTAATATTTGGCATTAACTGCAAAGTTCTTTTCTGTCATTACAAGAAAAGTTAATTTTTTTTTTTCAAACTCAGTTATTTTGTGTCCAAGTGGTTAGTAGGTTAAAGTAATAACAAGTTTGTAAGGAATGGACGGATGATAGCCTTATGGTGTTTTGACGAATGTAATCAAAAGAATTAGTGGTGTTGAAGATCTTGAGGAAGAAAATATGAGAAGTAGGATTTAAATTAATCTTTGAACTCTTAATTTGGAAATATGGAGAATATTTTGAGAATCATGTCCGAAAGTAATGTAAGTGATCAAGATATTTGTGTTAAAGGTTTATACTATGCTAAATCGAATCTAGTATTTAAGATGTGAATTATGTTGAAATTGAGAATTTATGTATGAGTAATTATTGGGAAAGATCTTCTTGAAATGATTGGATAACTTAAACGGGATTGATATAAGTTAGAATGAGGTAGTTTTAGATATGATAGAAGAAATGATTGAAATTTTTGACAATAAGTTTAATGGTATTGATAAGATGGTATAGAATTACTGTGATGAGGTAAGTTGGAATTATTAGACATGTGTCAATGATACATAAACGTTATAAAAGGTTTGGTAGATTTATTGCTACGTATGTTTAATATATTGATTAAATGATTTCAGGATAAAAATAGATGATAGATTAAAATAATGATATTCATGGGATGATGTTGGCATTGAAAACCAAAAATGACTTGATAGAAGACTAGAATAAGAAAATATAGTTACCCAATATGGGTGTAAAGATGTTCTGTTATGTGTATGTTTTCTAATATCGACTTATAGATATATGCATGCGAGCTTAAGGATATAAAGGAATGAGATACTCAATGATTTAAGAGTTCTTTATATGTATATATAAATACAATATGTTGAATATTTTGCATAAAGTGAAATTAATTAGAAAAAGAATACAAGCAACTCAATACTGGTCAAAAGTTTATAAGGATTAAGAATGTTGAGTATTAGGAATTATTAGTTGGTGACCACATATTCTTTAATGACTCACCAATGAAAGAGGTAATGAGATTTGGAAAGAAAAGGAAGTTACTCCCTCAGTATAAAGGATCATTTGAAATTCTTGATAGGATTGGTTCAGTGGCTTATCGTTTAACTTTACCACCTGAATTAGGTAATGTCCATCTAGTTTTTCATGTGTCTATGCTACAGAAATATTTACTGGATTCTGCACATGTTATACAGTGTCCACAGATTCAGTTATAGAAAGATTTAACTTATGAGGAACAACCAGTAACAATAGTGGACAGACAAATAAAGAAGTTACGGTCAAAAGAAATACCTACAGTAAAGGTGATATGAAAAAATCACTCTTATGAGGAAACTACTTGAGAAAGAGAGGAGGATATACGCATCAGATATCCGCATTTGTTTGAACAATGAGGTTAGTGTTTATCTGCAACTGTGGTAATGAAATTCGGGAACCGAATTTCTTTAAAGGGAGAAGAATGTAATAACCGTAAAATTTAACGAAAATTCCAATTAAAGAAAATTTAGAATAAAATAGAGAATTTTAAAAATAGAGATAAGAACCGTAGAAGATATATATATTTATTACATAAATTAAAGAATTACAAAAGAAATATGAGAATTTACGTTTTGGCGCGTAATTTTTTATTTTTTTAAATGATAGTATTTTGTTATAAGCAAATATATTTTTATTTGTTTAAAAATGATTATGTTTTGCTAAAAGTAAGTAGACTTTTAATTAAAAAAAGTATTGTTTTGCTTAAAATAATTATATTGGCCTCTAATGAATTTTTGTTATATTTTTAAAAATATTCTTTCTTTTAATATGAAAAAAGATATATATTTCGAGATTTGTTTTATTGCGATTTTTATCAAAAGAAAAATTATGATTTAAGAGTTTAACCAGAGGTTTATGATAATGTAAATTTTTAGAAATTTTTTAGATATTTTAGGATGAAAAACGAAATTTATATGAATTTATATAAAATAAAATTTAATTATTAATTATTAAATAATAATAATTATTATTAAAAAAAAAAGAAACACGACAATAAAATGGAGATACGGGGAAGGAAGACAACGGCTGCAATTTCGAAGAGAAATCAAGAATTTCAAATAGTGAGTAAATAGTAACATACAACTTTATCTCTCGATCTGAAGTGTCTATTGGTTTCTGATCTCAAAACTGAAAGTGTTACTGGATTCAGGACGAAGAATACTTCAGTTTTGACCGATCAATTTTTCAAATCAGCCGTTGAATCGCCATAGATCTGAAGTAGAAAATCTCAAAAAAAGGTAAATTCTGAAACTTTTACTTAGAGATCTCAAATTAGAAATCTAACTTCGTAGATGGATTCAAAAGATAGATAAACATTAGGATATGAATTCGTTTCGGTGATTCGGTAAATTTTTTGTGACGATGAATAGTGATTTTCGGCAGTGAATAGTAATTTCTGGCGATGAACAGTACCCTTAGCGTTGACTTGCGTTGACCGAGCTCCTAGAGGTCAAATTTAGCAAATCCATAGTCATTTTCAAGGTTTTTGGACATTCCGGACTCGATTTTGGAGTTTATTTTACCGAATTCGGACCATAAATGAGGATTTTAGGGCTTTCCAATCTGGAGCCCTTACCTGTGAGTAGATAATTCTTCTTTTGACTTGTTTTTACTCTTCTTGAACTTTACATTGGTAAATGAGTATGATTACAGGTTATTGATACTTTCATATGTTCTTGAAATGATTTAGAATCTTTGAAACTGTTGAAACATGATATTTAGTTCAAGAATAGTATGATTTTTGAAATAGAATTTTTAAATGCTTTGAATACGTGATTTCTAAATGTATTTCTCATTATATAGCAAAGAAAACATGGTGTGCATATGATATTGATTTATATAATGAAATGTTTGCCTCTGATATAGGCATGTGTTTATAAATTCCCTGATTAGGAAGTTTTCACAGAGGAAATATTCTGAGATTGAAAATGTTATATTATGATAGAACCTCTGATTGATAAATATGGGATATATAAAAATATGTTTTTGTAGAGGAGTCCTATTGGAAACACTGTTTGCTAACAGCAGGTTATGTTAGCCTTGGTGCATACCTTGATTGCCTCAGTTAGCAGGAGAGGTGGTGCTAGTCTTGTGTGAGGGCCAACACACGAGAGATTATATGTGAAGGAGAGCGGAATGCCTTCTATATATAGGCGAGATGCCAGTTATATGATGGCGAGATGCCAGTTATATGAGATGTTATTTGCCTTCCCTTACTGTCTGCTTGGGAAAAACCCATATTGTAATAACCGTAGCATTTAACGAACATTCCAATTAAAGAAATTTTGGAATAAAAGAGAGACTTTCGAAAATGGGAATAAGAACCGTAGAAAATAGGTATATTTACTACATGGGTTAAAGAAGTACAAAGAAAAAAATGAGAATTTATATTTTGGCACGTAATTTTTATTTTTAAATGATAGTATTTTACTATAAGCAAATATATTTTTATTTGTTCAAAAATGGTTATTTCTTGCTAAAAGTAAGTAGACTTTTAATTAAAATAATTATTGTTTTACTGAAAATAATTATATTGGCTTCTAATGAATTTTTGTTGTATTTTTAGAAATATTCTTTCTTTTAATATGAATAAAGATATTCATTTCAAAATTTGTTTTATTATGATTTTTATCAAGAAAAAATATGATTTAAGAGTTTAACTAAAGATTTATGAGAATAGAAATTTTTAGAAAATTTTGAGATATTTTATGATGAAAAACAGAATTTATATAAAGAAAATTCCATTATTAATTATTTAATAATTATTATTATATTTAAAAAAAAAAGAAGGAAGCAATTGATAAACGAAACTGGGGGAGGACGATACCACACAATTCGAAGAAAAACGAGAAGGAAGGAATAATGTGTAAATAGTAACTTTCAACTTTATCTCTCGATCTGGAGTGTCTATTGGCTTCCGATCTCAAAACTGAAGGTGTTACTGGATTCAGAACGAAGAATATTTCAGTTTTGACCGATCAATTTCTCAAATCAGCCGTAGATCTGAAGTAGAAAATCTCGATAAAAGGTAAGTTCTGAAAATCTTACTTAGAGATTTCAAATTAGAAATCTGACTCCGTAGATGGATTCAGAAGTTAGATAAATATTAGAATATGAATTCGTTTTGGTGATTTGGTAAATTTTTTTGTGGCGGTGAATAGTGATTTCCGGTAGTGAATAGTGATAGTGAATAGTAATTTTCGGCGGTGAACAATACCTTAGTGTTGACCTTCGTTGACCGAGCTCCTAGAGGCTAAATTTAGCAAATTCGGAGTCATTTTCAAGGTTTTTGGACCTTTTGAACTCGATTTTGGAGTTTATTTTATCGAATGCGGACCAGAAACGAGGATTTTAGGGCTGTCCAATCTGGAGCCTTGACACTGTGAGTAGATGATTCTTCCTATAGCTTATTTTGACTCTTCTTGAACTTTACATAGATAAATGAGTATGATTACATATTATTTATAATTTTATATGTTCTTGAAATGATTCTGAATATCTGAAATGGTTGAGAAAAGATATATAGTTCAAGAAGAGTATGATTTTTGAAATAGATTTTGAAATGCTTTGAATACGTTATTTCTAAATGCATTTCTCATTATATGACAATAGAAATATGTTATGCATATGATATTGATTTATACAGTGATATTTTTGCCTCAGATATAGGCAAGTGTATATATTTCCCTTATTGGGAAGTTTTGACAAAGGAATTATACTGAGATTGAAAATGTTATATTATGATAGAACTTTTGTTTTGATCAATATGAGAATATGATTTTGTGGAGGAGTCCTATTGGAAACACTGTCTGCTAACAGCAGGTGATGTTAGCCCTAGTGCGCACCATGATTGCCTCAGCTAGCAGAGGAGGTGGTGCCAGCCTCGTGTGAGGGCCAACACACAGGATATTATATGTGAAGGAGAGTGGAATGCCTCCTATATATGGGCGAGATGCCAGTTATATGATGGCGAGATACCAGTTATATGAGATGTTATTTATTATCCCTTGTTGTGTGCTTGGGAAAGACCCATATAGAGTCCCTTCGCGTGTGCTCTTGAATGGTAGTAGGGCAAACCTCAGCGGGATGCTGAGTTTAGGCAAATCATATACCACCAAAGTATAGAAGGGGTCAAACTCTGGTATGGTGGTTCTGATATGGGATCCTCCAAATATTTTATGAGAAATGTTTTTATGCATAGTATAATTTGATTAATGATTTTACAGTATTGAATATGATTTTGAACTTGATATGAGCATTGTTTATACAGTACCGCATACGGTTTGGAAGATCTGATTATGACTTTTGGAATAGAGAATATTTGAAAATGCGGGTTCCATGTGGATGTACTTCTGAAATGTAATTTTTGATAACATAAATTTTATTATATGAGTACATCCATATGTTGACCTAAGAGGTCATAGGAGGTGTTATCTGCTCACTGAGTTGTAAAACTCACTACACGTGGTTAACATATTTTTCAGATAAAGACCTAGAGTTTGGTCCTGCAGCTTCTTGATCAACTAGGTGTCGTACTTCTGTGGTGAGCCTAAATTGTTTCTTGACTCTCAGTGTTTAAAAATGTAATTTAATTGTACTCTAGAGTTGCTCTGAACGCTACAGGCAGGATCTCTGCTTCTGCTGTACTCTGATGTATATGTACTTGATTTGTATATGGTATTTATATGGAAAAACTTATATGTATATGTTCCCTTGATAAAGGATTGGAATATTCATGTTTATAGAAAATATATGTTCATGATATATGTGTTTCACGTGCCCTAAAATTAGGGGCGTGACACATATAGAGTCCCTTCGCGTGTCCTCTTGAATGGTAGTAGAGCAAACCTCAGCGGAATGCTGAGTTTAGGCAAATCCTATACCATCAAAGTACGAAAGGGGTCAAACTCTGTTATGGTGGTTCTGATATGGGATCCTTCGAATATTTTATGAGAAATCTTTTGATGCATAACATGATTTGGCTAATGGTTTTACGGTAATGAATATGATTTTGAACTTGATCTGAATATTGATTATACAGTACCGCATACGGTTTGAAATACCTGATTATGAAATTTGAATAGAGATTATTTTGAAATGCGGGTCCCATATGGATGTACCTCTCATTTGTGATTTTCAATGTATAAAGTTTAAAAATAAAGAGTACATCCACATGTTGACCTAAGAGGTCATAGGAGGTATTATCTGTTCACTGAGTTGTAAAACTCACTACACGTGGTTTATATGTTTTTCAGATAAAGACCTAGAGTTTGGTCCTATAGTTTCTTGATCAACTAGGTGTCCTACTTCTATGGTGAGCCTAAATTGTTTCTGGACTCTCAGTGTTTAATTTGTAATATAAATGTACTTTAGAGTTGTTCTGAACGCCACAGGCAGGATCTCTACTTCTGCTGTATTCTGATGTATATGGAATTGATCTGTATATGGTATATGTATGAAAATACCTATATGTATCTGTTTTCTTGAAAATAATTGAAATTTTCATGTTTATGGGAATTATATGTTCATGGTATAAGTGTTTCACGTGCTTTAAAATTTGGGGCGTCACACACAGAGAGAGAGAGAGAGAGAGAGAGAGAGAGAGAGAGAGAGAGAGAGATTTTACTTATTTTATATTATAAGTATATAAAAATTAAATTAAATTAAACTAATGTTTAAAATTAATTTTTTTACTCAAATAGTATTGATTGCAAAATGATTTGTTAGTATGCTCTTTTTAATATTATGACAGTAAAAAACAATTTTTTAAAAAAATTGACCAAACACTTATAATATTAATAAAATATTTATAACATTATTTGACTAAATACTCTTTCTTGTTATAATAGTTTTTTAAGACTCTATTTAAAACAATTTTGGAAAATAAAAATATATCCAAATAGCCACGAGGGATGTTTAGTTCTCAAAATTGAGATATTTTCATGTTTGATTCAATTTAAAAAAATATTCTTGAGATAATCACTTTCCCATAGTGGATAGCAAAGATACCTTTACTTTTATTCTATATTTTTATATTTAATTTTAAATTTTAAAATTCAAAACTTTAAACCATTAAAATTTAAATTCTAAATTTTAAAATTTCAAAATCTCAAATCTCAAACTATAAATTTATAATTTCAAAACTCCAAACTCCAAACTCCAAACTCCAATTCTCAAAATCCTAAAATTTTAAGTATTAAATTTTAAAATTTTAAATCTTAAAAATTAACATGTATTTTTTTAATATTTTATTTAATTTTATATGTATTTTTATCTTTTCTTATATGTTAAAAATGACAAAGATAATATTAAAAAGTTGTCAAATATTTTTAAAAATATTGATATAAACTAACGTGATAATGTTAAATTTCAAAAAAATATAATAAAATATTATATAAAAAAAATATTTACAGTGAACCAAATATAAAAATATTATATTTATAAAAATGTTAGTTCTAAATATCACACTTCAAAAATATATGCTCATTATAAAAAACTCTTAATTTCCCAAACCAAAATCTCCCTTCAAGACTCAAAGGTGGCATTTGGTTCATAAAATATTTTATTTAAAAAAATTACATTTTTATAAATGAGATTTTTAAGAATGAAATATATATAAAAATTATAAAAATATGTTTAATTGTCACTTTACTTTCTTAAAAATAATTTGTTGTATTTCTACTAAAATTTTATTTTCATATTTAATTCACATAAAATATTTTTAGAAATATAATTATTTTTTTAAAAATATAGAGAATTTTTTTTAAAATAAATAGAATAAAAAAAGAAGTGCAATTAAGTCATTGTAATAAAAAAATTTTATTCTCATGGAAAGTTTTTTTTAATAAATTTTCATTACAATTTTTTTTTATATTTGAGAATAAAATTTTATTTTAATACTAAATATTAAAAAAATTTATTCCCACCTCGTTTTTTTTTAAATTTTAAAATATAAATTATACGGAACACTAACAAATTGTTCCATAAATCCTGGTTTAGGGTTGCCACTCTTTGCTGCTCTCTGCTTGCTGATTTTTTTCTCTCAATATCTCTTTTTTTTTAAAAAAAAAACTGCTTTCTGACAATATTATGATTGTGATTTCATTTATCTACTTTAATATTCTAAATTATAATTTAAAGAGAGACAAATTTACATTAAAATTTGTGTTCTAAAATTGTTTTTTGTTTTAAAAAAGTCTAAGATCTCTGTTTTATGTGTGTGTAATTTTTTTTTTTTTATATAGCTGCATGACTAAAGCCAGCAAAGGTTGTTTTTTCTGCCACGACACTACCCCCATTACCGCCACGTGGACGTTAAGCTTCGTGACCAATGAAAAATATCCTTAATTTACTTAACCTCCGCCTTAAACCCTGTTGGATAATTTCGTCCCCACCTACCCACTTCGTTCTCTTAAGTACTAGTGGGATTCTGTAGTTCTCTTAGGAATTGAAATTTGAAACTTTCTGGAATTCGGTTCTGAGAAATTCTGGAGAGAAAGGAATCAACTTTTTGGGGTGGGAAAAGAGAATCTAGGATTGGGTTTAAGCAAAAGGATGAAGCTTCAGTGCAACGTGTGTGAGGCGGCGGAGGCGGAGGTTCTCTGCTGTGCCGACGAGGCGGTGCTATGTCGGCAATGTGACGAGAAGATTCATACAGCTAACAAGCTAGTCAGCAAGCACCAGAGGGTTCCTCTTTCTACCTCTTCCTCTCAGATGCCCAAATGTGATATTTGTCAGGTATTTTATATGTTAAGCTAATTAGTGTTTTTTTTTAATTTAATTTTCAATTTGATGAAGTCGTGCAGTCCAAAAAAAAAGTCTCTTCAAAAATTTCTAAAATATATTGAATTGCGTATTGATTGAGCTTGTTTGTTTAGTTACCATCGATTTGTTCAACAACTATTATCTAGAAGCAATTTACTGTGCTAAAATCTATGGAGAAAAACATGGGGTAGGATCAAAGACAGCAAAAACACTGTATAAATTTTACAACGTTACTACTGCTGGATTCTAACCACTTAATCTTCTCATTTTGCACAATTTTTTATGTTATATTAATGCTTTGAGTAAGTTACATTTACCTCCCTGACAACTCTCCTCTAGTTTCGAAAGTATTACACTAATTTACTAATCTCCTTTATTTTAAGTTTTGATGATTTGTGATGCATTCAATTAAGCTATTGGGAGTTTCTAGGGGGAAAAGTGCATATAGTACAAGTTCTGTTAACAAATTTGTTAATATAGGGGAGTTTTTTTTGTATAAATTGAAATTAGAAGGGTTGTGAGTATATATTTTTAAAACGGAAGTAAATGTAATTTCCTCTAATGCTTGTTTCTTGATGTTTGAATACTATATTATATTTTAGTCTTACATTTTCTGGTGGAATTACAATTCAAGCTCAATTTGACATGATCTGCACGAGAGGGCGTCTAGTCCTAATCCTGTAGAAATGCAATTATCGAATGATGTGAATTTGGTTCAGTTTTATGATAGACATGCAACTTCGGTTGACTTGATAACATATTGTATCAATAAATTTCATTGGAATACATTCACTGATATAAATAGTAGTCTCAGAAGATTGTTTTTAGGGTTCCAGGAAAAGATCTTCTCTAGTTAATGTTCATTTATCTTAATTAATACTTTACATTCTGAAGACTTTGTAGTTTTATTTTTAAAGACACAAAACAATGATCACTTTTTCTTTAAAACAAAAAACCCTCTACCTTGCTGTCTCTTGTTTATTGCATTGCCCTTGTGTCACTCATGCCTCAATCACTTAATCCAGTGGATTAATTATTTTGATACGAAATTCCTTATACTTGAAAGGCCAGAAAGAAACCTAAACTAAAGAGTGAAGTACAACCCCCTCTAACTTCAAATTGCACGAAGACCTCCTCGCATGGAATGATGTATGGAGATATTATTTGTCTTTGCAAAATGCAAACATGGGGTGTGGGTGCAGGTTTCACCAACTTCAGGGAAGGTCTTTGTATGATTTGAAACTAGAGGAGATGCAGGTGTAGATTTTACTCAACCTCAGGATAGATTCATTTGTAATTGATGATGACTCATAAACTTTATAGGCCTCCGAATTGCGTAGATATTATATACTGTTAGGAGCCTCTTTTATTGAGCTCCTTCCAATCGAGCTACTCAGCTTTATCCTCACATTGGGAAGTTCCAAGGTTGTGGGTGGTTATACCTGTCTCCCATATATTATGGATGCATGGATTTGTATGACATTCTGGCACATCTTATGTAATCATGGTCCATGCTAGGAACAGAACCTAATATCTTGAATGATAGATAATATTAGGAATTGTGAAAACATGAGGAATCATATTGATAATCATTTGTAAACTGTGATATTTCATTTTTGTCTCTAATCTACAATTTTGTAGATTCTAATCCTTTAATTTTCCCAGATCTGTGTTGGTGTGTTCTATTCTCACATTTGTATGCACATTTTCTTTTGGCATGTATGTGTGTGTCTGCTTGGGGGGGGGGGGGTGGATATGAATTAAATAAGGCATGTATGATTTCTGTTAAATGGAGCTATTATGGACATCTTGATTTTTATGGAGGTAACCGTGATATATTGTCATGAAAGATAGTCATTAGTTACTAATTTCAGAATTCTGAGTTGAATTCTTTTCCTTGTATTCATATGGAGCAGTATCCGATTAATATTATGCCAGACCCTCTTTATGTGACTGGCTTTATTGTTAGATCAGCTTGTGATGAGAGTATGCTACTCATTGCAGGACTCAGTTGGCTATTTCTTCTGTCTAGAGGACCGGGCTTTACTCTGCAGAAAATGTGATGTGGCAATTCACACAGCAAATTCCTATGTCTCCACTCATCAGAGGTTTCTGCTCACAGGTGTAAGAGTAGGTCTTGAAGCTACTGAGCCCGGTGCTTCCTCATCTGCTGCAAAGTCACATTCTGGGGGGAAAATGTCAGATACAGTATCTTCTACTGTCTCTAGGAAGGTTTCCACAATCCCTCTGTCATCTGAATACAATGAAGTGTCACCCATCCAAGTTGGGGAGTTTCAACCAACCAAGGTGTGTTATGGTGGTGGTTCTACTGCTGGAAACATCGCAAACTGGCCCTTCGATGAATTTTTTGGGCTAAATGAATTCAGTCAAAATTATAATTACATGGATAATGGACCATCCAAGGTTTGTTCATATTTTCCTTACAATAATCCTCTTAAATTACTCCAGTCCAGGTCAAAGCTTCATTTTTTAGTCTTGGGTCTCTTTGTGGAGTGTCCCTCTTTTCAATTTTAGAATCGTAATTAATAATTGATAAACCTGAACACCTCTCTCTCTTACATACACTTGCACACATATTCACTTGACGGTAATGCATCTTAAAACCAGCATGATTTTGTGTTAATGGTCTTCCTATGTTCTTAGCCCCCCAGTTGAAACTTGAAATAGTTCCATGAATTTCATTTTTACCTCATCTTTTCATGATTAGTTTTTGCAGGCTGACAGCGGTAAACTTGGGGATTCTGACTCTTCTTTTCTAAGATCTAGTGAAGAGGAAATGGATAATGATGACCACTTGGCATGGGTTCCAGATTCATCCTGGACAGTTCCTCACGTCCCTTCCCCTCCTACGGCTTCAGGGTTATCTTGGCCGAAAGCCCCTCAATATTCATCTACCGACAGTGCTCTGTTTGTTCCTGACATATGCTCATCTCACATCCAACAGCCCCACCATGTTCAAAAAAATAGTACATCATCAAAGCGGCGAAGACAACTTTAATTTCTTCTTCTCAGACTAGTACTGTAATATCATAGGTTGTCCGCTCTTTATCTCAGTTATCTGGTGATGCGAGCTTTCGAATTTGTCTCCTTTAGAGCAGTTTACAGTTGATTGGCTACATGTTTTCGTTCAGGGCTGTCTCAGTTTCTTTTCGTGTGTATATTTCTAACTCTTCACTTCTCATTGGAAATTTGCCAAAGAAAGCAGCAATAAATAATGGGAATGTAGAAGGCCAGAACATCAAATTCAAAGGCTAGAACATATCATGGTGATTTCCATGTTAGTTTGTTTCTTAGAAAGTCTATTTTCTCACTCATTTCTATGAGCTGAGTAGTTGCAGCAACAGGGGTCACAAAACTTCATCCTTTAATCAATCAAATTAGGTTATTCCATGGATCTAGACGTCAAAAATAGTTTTGGCCTTGGCAAAACATTCTATTGTTGTTGAAGTTGTTATTGAATTGATCTTTAGGTGAATTTTTTGTTGGGTTAGTCCATGTTTTTGTGTTTTTTTGTTGTCTTTTGGTTCTTTCTTGACACGAATATTTTTACAAATTTTAAGTGTAAGATTAATTTTATTTAGAATAATAAAATTGTCTTTTTTTTTTTACAAATATTTATTTTTATAAATTTAAATTTTTGATATTATAGATTCAATTGTTGAATTTAAATTTATTATTTTAAATATAAATTTGTAGATATTCCATTGCAACCCTAAAAAGAACAAAAAAAAAATCTTCTACAGAATGAATTGTCCATATCTTGTGCATGCAAACGGGTGACTGAGAATATAACAGCAAGAGGGCCAATGGATATATGGGTTTATGCTGTTCCTATCATTTTCTGAGTTACAAGTGGGAGCAGAAACTTGATTGGAGCCGCCAGCCATGTAAACATCAATTTATATGTAGGGCATTGCATCAGATTCAGATCCTGTGGTACCTTCGCAACTCTTCTTTGCACGACAATATCCTACTGAATAACTTTCATCATTGAAAGAGTGACATTTTAACAAGTGGACGAAAAGCTACTAGGAAGTTCTAGAATCTACAGATTACACAAATGGCTAATTTGGTATCCCAAACATTAAATACTTGGGGCCAAAGTTTTGGTCAATATTTCACTTCTTTATTCAACTATATTTTTAGTGGAACCCTTATAATTTTAAATCATTTTAATCTAACTCTGAGGTCAAAATTGTTATAGCTTCGTTCATATGGGCTCGTGTGGCACATAGACATCAAATTTGAGGCAACATTAATTCTATTTGTATTTTCTCTTATTCACGATGTATTTGTATAATTCAAATTAATTTATATTTAGACTTGGTTTGATGTGCCATATAGAATTAAATTAAATGAACCAAAGGTCACTGTATTGGATGAGATAAGTTATTTATCACTATTATGTATTTATTGTGTTAATACATAATATTATATATTGTATAACATAATTCTATCATGTATTTAATAAGTAATAGATAGAATAAAAGTATTATTTTGATAAAAATATCTTTATGTAAAAAAATATATACGAAATTACTTAATAATTACTTTTTGAATAATTTTTTAATAAATAAGTGTTTAGAGTTTTAATGTTTAAATTTAAATTTTTGAAGTTTTGGAATTTGAAACCTCAAATTTTAAATTTTAAATTTTAAAATTTAAAGGGTAAAGTTTGAAGTGGCATTTTGAAGCTTGAGTTTGGAGTGCTGGGATTTGAATTATAATATTTACAATTTAGAGTTTGATATTATAAAGTTTAAAATTTAGGGTGTGAAATTTTTGAATTTTGGTATTTAATATTTGGAGTTTGAAATTTAAAATTTGGATTTTGATATTTAAAGTTTGAAAATATATTTAAATTTATAAGCAAATATAAGGTTTTATGATTATTTTTTATTAACTTTTTTATTCAATTCTTTTTATTTATCTTTATCCTTTATTTTTTTTTTATATATAGAGTTATATATCAATATATAAAACTAGTTGATTAGATAATACAATATAATATAGCACCAAACGCAAAAAAAATAAAAATAAATTATATTGTTATGAAATAACTTAAAAGTATAGAGAGAAATAAGATAGTTAATCGTTGTTTCCATTCATGTATGAGAGAGTATTTATACAAGTAAGTGGAAGAGTTCTAGTAGTGGTATACAGTTGTAAAATAACTCTCTAGTGATAATTATGTTCTAGATAATTACTGAAAATAATATCTTATTAGATAAGATAACCAAAAAATCAAGATAATAGACATCCACACAAGATATTTATAACACTCATATTTGGATGTTCATCCCTTAAGAATGTCCTTTATTAAAACCTTATTAGGAAAAATCATGTGGGATAAAAACCTAGTGAAAAAAAGAGAGTATATCATTCTTTTCTTTAAGATGTTATCAAATAAATATATATATATGACAACATTATTTGATATTCTTAAGTCTTCGAATTTCAATATTATATACCAGTTTCTCAAATATTGTAGTAGAAAGTACCTTAGTAAATAAATCTGCCAGATTATCGCTTGAACGAATTTTTTAAATATCCACATCACCATTCTTTTGAAGATCATAAGTGAAAAAGAATTTAGATTATATATGCTTTATTCTATTCCATTTAATATACCATTTTTTCAATTAGGCAACACATACACCATTATCTTCATATAAGATCATTGGGATCATTTTTCTAGACAAGCCACAAGATTCTTGTATATGTTGAATCACATATTCTAACCAAACATATTCTCAACTTGCCTCATGTAATGCTAAAATTTCTGCATGGTTAGCTGATGTGGCAGAGATAGTTTGTTTCATAAATCGCCATAAAATTGCAGTACCCCACATGTAAACAAATGGCTTATTTGCGATCGTCCATTATGAGGGTCGAATAAATATTTTGCATACGCATAACCAATCAGCTCAGATTCGGGTACGTTTGAATAAAATAGGCCCATATCCATTGTTCTTTTAAGATAATGGAGTATATGCTTTACTCCATTCCAATTCCTTCATGTAGGTTAAGAATTATATCTTGCTAATAGATTAACAACAAATGATATATCAGGCCGAGTATGACTAGCAAAATACATCAATGTCTCAGTTGCACTAAAATATGGTACTTTAGAAACAAGTAGTTTTTTTATCATTTTCACGAGGTTTGGAAAGATCTTTATTCACATCTAATGACCTTACAACCATTGGAGTACATAATGAATGTAATTTATCTATATAGAATCATTTTAACACTTTTGTCACATAAGTTTCTTGATACACAAAGACGTTTTTTTAAATATTCAATTTGTAATCCAAGACAAAACTTTATTCTTCCAAGATCCTTTATTTCAATTCTTTCTTTAAGCAATTAACAGTTTTTTGGAGTTCTTCAAGAGTTTCAATAATATTCAAATCATCAACATAAACTGCAATTATAGCAAACTCACTTCCAAATTTTTTTATAAAGATACATGGACAAATTGGGTCATTTCTATACCTTTCTTGCAACTGGTATTCACTAAGGCGATTATATTACATACGTCCAAATTGTTTTAAGCCATAAAGTGATTTATTTAATTTGATTGAATAACTTACTCGAGAACTGAAATTGTATGCTTCAGGCAACTTGAATCCTTCAAGGAGTTTCATATAGATATCACTATTAAGTGAGCCATACAAATAGGTTGTAACAACATCTATCAAACGCAAATCGAGTTTTTCACATACTACTAGACTAATTAAATATCAAAAAGTAATTATATCCACCACAGGTGAGTATATTTCCTCAAAATCAATTCAAAATCTTTGCAAAAAAATTTAGACAACAAGTCTTGCTTTATATCTTACAATTTCACTATTTTCATTTCGTTTTCGCACAAAGACCTATTTGTATCCAACTAATTTTACATCTTTAAGTGTACGGACTACAGGTCCAAAAACTTTTCGCTTTTCAATCAATTTTAACTATGCTTCAATTACGTCTTTCCATTTTGGCTAATCATTTCTTTGTCTGCATTCTTGAACAGACTTTGTTTCATGATTCTCATTATTATTTAAAACATTGCGCGCTATATTATATACAAAATTATTGTCAACATTGACCTTTTGTCGGTTCCATCCTATTCTATGAATTAATTATACTATGAACTAAAATATTAATTATGTCTTGGGACTCTTCTAGAGACTCTTATGAAGTTGCTAAATCCTCGATTTGACCATTTTAATTCTTAGCTCATTTTCTTTTTTGAAAAATTTTATCTTTGAAACCAACGGACCTACTACGCTTCATGCGGGTCTCGAACTTATTTTAATGGTGGATTTTTCGATAGGAATATCAATTTTAATTGGAGCATTAGCAGTTGGTATATATGATTTAGTAATTCTTTTTGAGTCAGTAAATGTGTTTGACAATTGGTTGGCTAAATTTAACAAATGAATTATTTTTTGAACTTCCAATTTATATTGTTTTGTGTAAGGATCAAGATGAATTAGTGATAATTCATGCCAACTAATTTTTCCTTTCACCTGTTTATTTTCTCTCCCTAATATTGAGAAAATTGATTCATCAAAATGACAATCAACAAACCGAGCTATGAATAGATCTTCTGTTAATGGTTCAAGATACTTTATTATAGAAGAAAATTTATATCTAACATATATTCCCAACCTTCTTTGAGGACCCATCTTAGTGCATTGTGGTGGGGCAACAAGGACATATACTGCACATCCAAAAGTTCTTAGATGGAAAATATTTGGTTCCTGACCAAAAATCATTTGTAATGGGGAGTGTTCATAATAACTTATTGGCTTTATGTGAATCAATGATGTAGCATGCAAGATTGCATGTCTCCAAGTAGATATTGAGAGTTTTGGCTTCATAAATAATGGCCTTACAATTAACTTCAGACGTTTAATGAATGATTCTACAAGACCATTTTGTGTATGAACATGTACTACAAGATATTCAACATCAATCCCAATAAATATACAATACTCATTAAATGTTTGGGAAGTGAATTCACCAGCATTATCAAGGCATATTTTCTTAATTAGAAAATAAAAAAAAAAGTGATCGTAATCTAATCAATTGCGCAAGTAATCTCGCAAACACCATGTTACGATATGATAACAAGCATATATATGATCATTTAGTTGATGCATCGATTAAAACCATAAAATACTTAAATGGTCTACATGGTGGGTGTATTGGCTCACAAATATTGCCTTGTATTCTTTCTAAAAATGTGAGGGATTCACTCATAATTTTAAATGGTGATGGTCAAATAATCAATTTTTCTTGGGAGCAAGCGAGACATAAGAAATTATTCGATTGAAGAATCTGTTGCCTCTTCAATGAATGTCCACTCGAATGTTTAATTATTTTACGCATCATAATTGATTCGGGATGGCCTAACCGGTCATGCCAAATAACAACGTTATTATGATTTGCAAACTTCTAGTTTGCAATAACATATATTTCAATTGTATTTAGATATGTATAGTACAATCCAGAGGATAATATAGGTAACTTTTCTAATATGCATTTGTTATTTAAGATTGTACTTGTGATATGAAGATATTCAATATTTCTTTCATTTGTTGTCTCAATGTGGTATCCATTTCGGCGGATATCCTTGAAACTTAATAAGTTTTTAAGAGATTTAGAGGAGTATAAAGTTCTGTCAATGTGCAGTTTCGTTCCTCTAAGTAGCATTATACTAGATCTTCCAACGTCTTTAATTAACTTTATACTACCAGATATAGTACTAATATTGGCTCCTTACATTACTAATTGAAAAAAATACTTTTTATCTTTGAGAATCATGTGAATTGTGCCACTATCTATGAGACATATCTCTTCATTAGTGATGTTGGTATCAATCGAGAAAACATTCATTCTTGATTGAAAATAAAATAAGAATAGTCAATATGATGAAAGAATATATAAAATAAAATAAAAAATTTTAAAAATAAATTGTACTGAAAAGGAGAAACCCTAAAGTTTAATGTCATAAAAATTATACAAAGAATTTATTTTTAAACACTACCATCACCAATTAAACGATCAATTTTTCCATGAGGATGAGTAAAAAAATTTGTAATATCTAAATGAGTTACATCAATATAGTAATCATTGGGATTGTCTTCCTCAAAGAAATTAGTCTTTATCTTTTTCTCTTTAATAGATTTTTGATAAAGATCAACAAGATGCCTTGACGTACGATAGGTGCGTAACCAATGTCCTTTGCCACCATAGCAATAGCATGTGTTTTCAACATGTTAACTATTTTGTAAACATTTCTCTTTTTTATTTTTGACCTTATTATTTTTCTACTTCTAATGGGAAGCTATGTTCTTAGAATAACCACCACGACCACGACTTCGACTTTGAATCTATCAATAGTGGTCATATATTGCTACATTAACTTTAGGGAATGGAGAAATGCTAGTTGGACGAGACTCATGATTATTTCATGAAAAGTTCATTATTTTGTTCAGTCATAAGAAGGCAAGAAATCAGTTCGAAATATTTTTGGAATCTTTTTTCTCAATATTGCTGCTGTAGGAGTACATTGAATGCATAAAAAGTGAAGATTATTTTTTCTGACATATCATCATTAGTGATTTTTTCTCCACATAACTTTAATTGAGAAATTATTCTAAATAGTGTAGAATTATATTCGCTTATAGTTTTAAAATCTTGTAAGCGAAGATGCATCCAATCATATTCAAACTTTTGAAAGTATCATAGTTTTCTGGTGGTCATACTTTTCTTTTAAGGAATTCCAAAGAACAAATAGGTTTTTTATAGTAAGGTATTCATTTTTTAACCCTTCATGCAGGTGGTGGCAAAGGAAGATCATAGCTCTAGTCTTATCTTGGTTAGATGCTTTATTTCCTTCTTTGATAGTTTCTCCAAGTCCATTTGGATCTAAGTGGATTTCAACATCTAGCACCCAAGATAGATAATTTCTTCTAATAATGTCAAGCCCTATAAATTCGAGTTTTGCAAGGTTTAACATTTTAAAACTATCATAAAATATAATGCTAGTTAATAAACATCCATAAATAAAGTGAATTATTTCAAATAAAATATATCATAATAAAAACATGTAAATTCGTGGTAGGCTTTATTAGTTATGCATAACCATAAAAAGATCTTTACTTTTCTATTGATGTAATTACTGTTATTTGCAGATATTAAATAAATCTGTACAACTATACATATTAATTTATTAAAAAAACTACATGAAGAACTATATACTAGGTTATTAAAAAATATAGAGTTTAATAGAAGAGATAAAATATACTTGTTACACTTAAACATTGTCCTTCAAGGACAAACTTGAAGCAACTGAAATTGTTGCGGTCCTTTAGAGACAAGTTAAAATAATAGAATTTGCACATAAGTTAGTACAATCTTTCAGAGATATATAATTGTACATAAATTGATACAGTCTTTCAGAGACATATAATTGGTACAGTCCTTTAGGAACATATAATTTAGTGCAGTCATTCAGGAATATATAATTTGGTGCAGTCTGTCACGCCTCTAATTTTAGGGCATGTGAAACACGTATACCATGAACATATATTTTTCATAAATATGAATATTCCAATTTTTTATCATAAAAATAGATACATATAGATTCTCCCATACATATACCATATACAAATCAAGTTCATAAACATCAGAGTAACAACAAAAGCAGAGATCATGCCTGTAGCGTTCAGAACATACTCTAAAGTACAAGTACAGTATAATCAAAATCTACAAGTCTTAGAAACAAAGTAGGCTCACTAGAGATCATGTCATCAAGCTAGTCAACTATCTGAAGAGGAAGAACCAAACTTTATATTTTCATTTGAAAAAAAATGTAAAAATATCGTGTAGTGAGTTTAATAACTCAGTGAGCAAATAATACCTCCTATGACCTCTTCGGTCAACATATGGATGTACTCATATTTTAAAATTTGTCATATAGGAAATACAGTTTGGAAGTACATCCATATGAGACCTGCATTTCAAATATTCTCAGTTCAAATCACATTCAGATATCTGTAACCATATATGATACAATATGATCATTAATCAAACATTGATATGCATTAAAAATATTTCTTATAAAAATATTATGAGGATTTCATATCAGAACCACTATATCAAAGTTTAATCCCTTCTATACTTTGTTGGTGTAGGATTCGCCTATACTTAGTATTCTAATTAAGGTTTGCCCTACCTTCATTCAAGAAGACACGCGAAAATACTTTAATATGGGCAATTTCCCCAAGCACAAAGTAAGGGAAGGCAAATCACATATCATATAACTGACATCTTGCCCAAATATGAGGTATTCCGCTCTCCATCACATATCATATCTCGTGTGTTGGCCCTAACACGAAGTTAGCACCACCCTACTAGCTGAGGTATCAAGGTGCACCAAGGCTAACATCACCTGCTGTTAGCAAACGGTGTTTCCAATAGGATTCCTCCACAAAATTATCATATTCACATATTCTATATCATTCAAAACAGAGTTTTCAGTATAATACAGAATCTCAGTCTCAAAATAGCTCATCTGTCATAAATTTTCCAATCAGGGTTTATCACATATACATGCCATTTCTCGAGGCAATCATATAGTTTTATAAATCAATGCCATATGCATTAATATTCATTTAATCATTTATTGAGAAATACATGTAGTATCAAGTATACTAGGAATTCAAAAACTCATTTTTAAAACTATACTCTTCTTGAACTATATTTCAGATTGTAAATAATTCAGATAATTTAATCCATTTTAGAAACTTATAAAAGTGTAAATAACTTATAAATATAATCAATTACACATTTAAAGATCAAGAAGAGTATAGGACAAGTCATAAAAAGAATTATCCATTCACAAGGTAAGGCTCCAGGTTAGACAGCCTTAAAATACAATTTTTCAATCTCAATTTGACCAAATAAACCTAAAAAATGAGGCTGAAGGGTCTAAAAACCTAAGAAATAACTTCGGGAGTTTGGTCAACGCTGGTCACTGTTCACAGTCATAAATACTATTCACCGCCGAATTTATTGTTCATGACGCACAAAAAATTGTCAGATGGCCGAAAAAATTCATATCTTAAGGTTTATCTAACTCCTGAATTCATCTACGGTGTCATATTTTTGATTTGAGATCTCTAAACAGAAGTTTCAGAACTTGCATTTTTTCTAAGATTTTTTACTTTCGATCAACGGCGATTCTGCGGCTGATTTGAAAAATTGTTCCATCAAAATCATAGTATTCTCCTTACTAAATCCAGTGGTACCCTTAGTTTTGAGATCGGAAACCAATAAGCACTCTAGATCTAGAGAAAAAAAATGAATGTTACTATTTACACTATTCATACTATTCATCGGTTACGGAAATCAGAGGTCTGTTTGTTTTCTGTTTTTAAAAACTGTTTTTTGTTTTCAGTTGTTTTCAGAACAAAAAAACTCGTTTGGTAACTGTTTTCTGTTATTGTTTTGGAAACAAGTTCTGAAAACAAGTTGTTTTTAAAACAGAAAAACAGAAACAATGAAAAGTTGTTTTTGGTTTCAAAAGAAAAAAAAGCAAAAAACAACATGTTTTCAAAACAGTTTATCAAACAGATTTTTTTTTACTTTTGTTTTATAGAATATCTTTTAAACACAGTTTTTAAAAACAGTTTTTAAAAATAAATAAAAAACAAAAACAGAATCAAACAAGTCCCAGATTTCTGAATCTCGCTTCTGTCTCCTCCTCCCATTTTCTTTTTTTGTTTATTATTATTTAATAATAAAATATTTAAAATTTATTATTATTATTTTTATAATATACATATAAATACTATTTTTCATCCTAAAATATCCCAAAAATTTCTAAAAATTTATATTTTTATAAAATTTTAGTTAAACTCTTAAATCATGACTTTTCTTGATAAAAATTTTAACAAAACAAATCACAAAATAAATATTTTTATACATAATAAAAGAAAGAATATTTTTAAAAATAAAACAAAAATTTATTAGAGGCTAATATAATTATTTTAAGTAAAAAAATTATTTTAATTAAAAATATATTTGCTTTTATAAAAACATAATTATTTAAAATAAAAATATATATTTTATCGTAAAATATTATTATTTAAAAATTATGGGATATTACATTCTTCCCCCCTTAAGAAATTCGATCCCTAAATTTCAAACCATCATATCATATGTAGAGAATGAAGTCAAGGTATAATTCGGAGTTACCAACTTAATTACTCAAATAATTGGGGATATTTTTTTATATCATATTTACTTTCTAAGAAATTTCTTCAATTGTCGATCAATAATAAACATCAGTTTTTTTTCTTCATAATTAAGCTAAATTCTTGTCAAACTGAATTTCTTGGAATTAGATAACATGAGAAGAATCTGATAGGTATTTCCTTAGCATTGATGTAAGAAAGATTGTACCAACATCACTTAATCTTGATGGCAAAACTAGGAGATATATATTATGCATACTTTGTCCAAGATTTCAAAAGAGCCTATATACTAAATCTTAACTTTTTCTTTCCTTTCAAATCTCATTACCTCTTTTATGGGTGAGTCTTTTAAAAAAATTTAATCACCAACTGATAATTTCTAGTGCTCAACATTCATAGTCCTTATAGACTTTTGGCCCGTATCGAGTTGCTTGTAATCGTTTTCTAATCAATTTCACTTTATCATCGACTTCTTACCATAAGTCTGACTCCACTGAGTCATCTAACAGAAAGTTTGTAACACCTCTTATATAAGACTTTAAGTCATCCAATAAAACTTTATTATAGGTAAATTCTACTAAAGGATCTCCTTCCAAACTTGAAGATATACGCTTGAAGCATACTCTCTAAATTAATATCATCAATTTAGGTTAGTCATATTCTATCTATTGCATGATATTCTAAATTAGATTCTAAAATTTTAACCTTATTAAACTCATACACCTATTAGGAGACTTACGATATTTCATGTAAAACTTCAAATAATGCCATTTGTATATTGGCTTGATTATTATTAATATGAGTAAATTCAACTAAGAACAAATAATTTTCTCCAAAATTTCACCAAAATTATATAAAGATACCTAAAGTATAACTTCTAATGTATAAACACATCATTTAAATTTACTATCAGTTATACTATAATTTAGCTAAGATCCTAAGTTTTCTGATTAGCTCTCTTGAAACAAATTATTCAATTTTTACTTGCTGACATACTAAACAACGAAAAAAATATTTTACTTGTATCTTCATTTTACCATTATACTAGTGCAATTCTTTTATATCTTAGTATATCCTTATTGCCTTTGGTTATCCATATTCACAATCTATAACTTCTTCTGAAATCTCATTTCTCAACAATTATTCACACGTGAATTTTCAATCTCAACATAATTAACATCCTAAATACTAGACTCAACTTAGCATGGTATAACCCTTAACACAAATATTTTGATCGCTTTATATTATTTTCGAACATGGTTTTTAAATTATTCTCATTTCCCTTCTCAACCACATTAAGTAAACTTAGGTGTTCTTCATATCTTGATATTCAATCAGTATATACTGTAAACTCATTATTCTTTTTAATTTGCACATAATCTGCCAACTTACATAGCTATACATACTTGATATAATGATTTTTTCTAAACATGTTCTTTGTTAGATAAATTCTTTCAAAATCTCCATACTTTAACCTACTAACTGTAACATCCCCGATTTTTTCCTTTATTTTACTAATTGAAATTTTTGTTCAGAGAGGAGAAAGCATTTTGGACTTCACGAGAGGATTAAATCGTTTTACAATTTTACTCAGGTAAAAGAAGATATTAGGATGGTTAAAATGGCATTTATGTAATTTCATTGAAATGGCATTTATGTAATTTCATTGAAATGGCATTTTTGTAATTTCATTGAAATGGCATTTTTGTAATTAATGGAGGATGGCATTTATGAAATTAGGGATGGTGGCAAGGGTATTTTGGAGAAAGGGAGGAGGTAGGTAAGGGGTAAGAAGGGAAAGAAAAATATATAATATAATAATAATAAAATAATAATATAAAAAAAAGTTAAGAAGGGGAAGGGGGAGATGACGGAAGGAAAGAGAGAAAGAAAAAAAAAGAGAAAAGAAAGAGAAAGAAGAGAAAAGGGGGAAGAAAAAAAGTGTCGGTAGGATTTTCAGCAGAAGAAAAAAAGAAGAAAAAGAAGAGAAGAGAAAGAAGAGAAAGAGGAAGAAGGAGGAAAAGGAAGAGGAAAGGGGAAATCAAGGATTTTACTTTGTGTGGAATGAATCAAACATACAAGTTTAAGGATCTATCTGAGGTAGGATTAACATCCTCTAATAAATTTTTGTACAAAATTATATATACATTTTTAGATTTGTTTAGTTATAATTTTGGATAACATATGGTCTGGATATTTATATGAATTATTTTTTGGATATTTGGACATGCATATGGGTGTATGAGATTATATAAAAGAAAATCAAAGGAGAAGATAAATTAAGCTGAATTTCGGAATAATTAGGGTAGCTTCGGTTTTTAGAATTCGAAGAAACTTCGGAAAGGATTTTAAAGAAATGATCAACATATGAATTATAAATATATGTCTCACGGATTTATAAGCTTTAAAATCACCTCAATCGGAATTCTTATGAGGGAGATATGGTTAATTAATTGAACAAAGGTCGGAATTCAGGATAGTAAAAATAAGTGTTTTATTTTTAATTTTCTGGGAATACACCGTAAAGAATTTGAAGAAATGATAAACATAGAAGTTGTAGATAATTGTCTTATCTTTTTATAGGCTTTGACCTCAATCGGAATTCATATGAGGGAGATATGGTTAATTAATTGAGAAAAGGTCAGAATTCAGGATAGTAAAAATAAGTGTTTTATTTTTAATTTTCTGGGAATAAACCGTAAAGAATTTGAAGAAATGATAAACATAGAAGTTGTAGATAATTGTTTTATATTTTTATAGGTTTTGAAATCACCTCAATCGGAATTTATATGAGGGAGATATAGTTAATTAATTGAGCAAAGGTCGGAATTCAGGATAGTAAAAATAAGTGTTTTATTTTTAATTTTCCGAGAATAAACCGTAAAGAATTTGAAGAAATGATAAACATAGAAGTTGTAGATAATTGTCTTATATTCTTATAGGATTTGAAATAACCTCAATCGGAATTCATATGAAGGAGATATTATTGAATAAGTGAATAAAGGTCATAGAACATTTCACTGTTTTTCTACCTACAAATTAGTTTTATTTGTTGAAATATTTTTAGAAGACAAATGTTTAAGAAAATTACCCTTTTCTTTATTTGATTCGAAATTTGTTATATTGGACATTTGATATGTGATGAATAATTATTAATTGTTGGATATGAAAATTATGCATGTTATTTTATGAAAGAAATTGAATGGCAAGCGTAAAGCTCATGGTGAGTTGCTTGATAATTATGGCAAGCATAAAACTCATGGCGAGTTGCTTGATAATTTTACATTCTATTTGATGAATATGCATTAATATATATATATATATATATATATATATATATATATATATATATATATATATATATATATATATATATATATATATATGAATGAATATCGACGGGTTGGATGGCTTGTGACGGTACCGAGTAGGCGACGCCCTATTAGCCGGAGTGAGCCAAGGGAGGGTCGCTCCAACCGGGTATCAGTGGTAATGTGAGGAGGCAGGAGGATGATGTACTCACATTCCCTGATCACTTATTGTGACTGTAGTCGATCGGTCACTATGCATATAGCAAACGAGTAAATTAAAAGCCTTGATAGGGCTGAGCATTAGAAAAAAAAATGGACTTCTGGTGCAAGTGTAGCATGATAATTATGCATTAAAAGAAATATGATTTTATCTCAAAATTTTGATATTTTTCCTGTAGCTTATACAGTTGAACATAACTCCTATTTTCTCAGCATATTTTATTTATGTTAAGTCTACTGGAAACTTTGTTCTCACTATTATTGTGGTGTTATGTTCAGATAAAAAGAAATGAGATACAACACAAACGGGAGTTACTGATGGAGATCTAGATGTCAGCACCACCTCCTCACCCTTTGTATTTCAAGGGTGAAGTGCTGTATAAAAACACTTATTTTTGTACTAAAATGTTGTATTGTATAAATGTAACCTGTGTGAGGTTTATAATATATATGTAAACATGTATAATGTGTTATGAAATGTTGTATTGTATAATTATAACTTGTATGAGGTTTGTAATAAATATATATATATATATATAATGTGTTTTTACATATGGCATATTTTAACATGCGTAATTTAAAAAAAAAACCGGACGTTACAAAGTTGATACCAACTTTGTAAAAAAAATATTAGTCACTATTGAGGTGATCAAGCTCAACAGCAGTTCAAAATTTTACAGCAGTTATCACACTACACAAAATTATAAATAAGAAATATTAGTAATTTCCTACTGTATTTATCGGCTACCTTATACAACGTTTCCACATAACTATTCAAGACTCTTCTAAGTCAATTTAGGGGACCACCCACCCCATGGTCGCCTAAGATCGACCGCTCTGATACCAACTTTGTAACGTCCGATTTTTTTTTTTTTTTACATTAAGCATGTTAAAATACACCATATGTAAAAACACATTATATATATATATATATATATATATATATATATATATATATATTTATTTATTTATTTATTTATTACAAACCTCATACAAGTTATAATTATACAATACAACATTTCAAAACACATTATACATGTTTACATATATATTACAAACCTCACACAGGTTACATTTATACAATACAACATTTTATTACATAAATAAGAGTTTTTATACAGCACTTCACCCTTGAAATACAAAGGGTGAGGAGGTGGTGCTGACATCTAAATCTCCATCAGTAACTCCCGTTTGTGTTATGTTCAGATAAAAAGAAATGAGATACAACACAAACGGGAGTTACTGATGGAGATCTAGATGTCAGCACCACCTCCTCACCCTTTGTATTTCAAGGGTGAAGTGCTGTATAAAAACTCTTATTTATGTACTAAAATGTTGTATTGTATAAATATAACCTGTGAGGTTTGTAATATATATGTAAACATGTATAATGTGTTTTGAAATGTTGTATTGTATAATTATAACTTGTATGAGGTTTGTAATAAATAAATAAATAAATAAATAAATAAATATATATATATATATATATATATATATATATATATATATATATATATATATATATATATATATATATATATATATATATATATATATATATATATATATATATATATATATATATATATATATAATGTGTTTTTACATATGGCATATTTTAACATGCGTAATGTAAAAAAAAAAACCGGACGTTACAAAGTTGGTATCAGAGCGGTCGATCTTAGGCGACCATGGGGTGGGTGGTCACCTAAATTGACTTAGAGGAGTCTTGAATAGTTATGTGGAAACGTTGTATAAGGTAGCGGATAAATACAGTAGGAAATTACTAGTATTTCCTATTTATAATTTTTTTGTAGTGTGATAACTACTGTAAAATTTTGAACTGCTGTTGAGATTGATCACCTCAATAGTGACTAATATTTTTCTTTATAAATACAGTGAGTTATGGCACCACCAAGAAGGAATCTGTCAGGCAGCGCAAATGCTACCTTAAATAACATAACCGCAGCTATTCAAGCTCAGGCAACTGCTACAAATCAGATTTTGCAGCATCTTCAGAGTAATAATAATAATGATGAGGTTAGGGGAGATGAAAGAAATCGAAATGGGAACAGAACTGGAAATGGTAATGGATGGTCTGAATTTATGGGAATGCGACCTCCATCTTTTGTGGGTGCATATGACCCAATAGTTGCTGAGAGATGGCTGACAGAACTCGAGAAGATTTTTGAAGTTCTAAATTGTTCTAATGAGCAGAAGGTTAATCTTAGGACATATATGCTGAAGGAAGAAGCTGAATACTGGTGGAGAGGAGCCAAAGAGTTACTGGTACATCAAGACAGGGAAATTACATGGCACTTGTTCCGAGAGACTTTTCTGAACAAATATTTTTCCAGTAATGTGAGAGCTAAGAAAGAGATTGAGTTTTTTCAGCTTAGACAGGGAAATGGGACCATTGAGCACTATATTACCAAGTTTGAAGAACTGTCTAAGTTCTCAAATACTTTGAAGAATAATCCAGATAAAGCTTGGAAGGCAGTGAAGTTTGAATCAGGACTGAACCTAGAGCTTAGAAATGCTGTGGTGGCATTAGAGATTCGGGAATATGCCTCGTTGGTAAATAAATGTCAGATTCTGGCAACAAGTCTAAAAGCAGTCGAAGATGAAAAGGAGAGGCGGACTCAGTGGAAGCGGAAGAGAGAGTTCCCAGTTATGGATAGAAATACCAGAGTGAAGAATATTATGAGAGGTAAACAACCAGCAATTGTGGAACTCAGACCTTTTCTGAAAAATCTGACAACAGGTTAGTGTGGAAAATGCAGGAAATTCCATGAGAATAATCCATGTTATTTTGATTCGGTTACTTGCTACCAATGCGGACAGAAAGGGCACGTGGCACGATATTGTCCACTGAGAAGAGGGAAAGGTATTGCACGAACACAACAAACAATAGGAAGAGTTTTCACCTTGAGTGGTGCTGAAACAAAGACAACTCCTGATTTGATGCAAGGTACGTGCCGTATCAACAATTTGTCTCTGAATGTATTGTTTGATTCTGGCGCAAGGCATTCTTTCATAGCAATAAAATTTGTGGGAAAATTAAAACACTCTATTGCAGAGTTACCATATGAGTTAGTGGTGGTGACACCTACAGGAGGAAAAATAATTACCTCCTCAGTGTGTTTGAATTGTCACATTGTATTGAATGACAGATCCTTTGTAGTGGATCTGATCTGTCTACCTCTGGACGGTATAGATGTCATCTTGGGTATGGATTGGTTAAGTCAGAATCGAGTCCTACTAGATTGCTGCAATAAGACTTTTGAGTTTCTCTCGGACCCACCGGAGGACCAAAAGTATAGTATTATTAGTGCTCACCGACTCTATAAGGAGATGAGGGATACATATTTGAAATGTGTTTTCTTGTATACCATCAATCCGAGTGTGAAACGGGAATTGCTTGAGATTCCAGTAGTCTGTGAATTTCCAGAGGTTTTTCTCTCTGAAATTTCTGAACCTCCACCGAAGAGAGAAGTGGAATTTTCCATCGATCTAGCACCAGAGGCGAGGCCTATTTCTATCACTCCCTATAGAATGTCTCCTGTGAAACTACAAGAGCTGAAGAAGCAGATCTAAGAGCTGTTAGAAAAGAATTTTATTAGACCTAGCATATCACCTTGGGGAGCGCCTGTATTGTTTGTAAAGAAGAAAGATGGCAGTTTGAGATTGTGTATTGATTACAAGCAATTGAATAAAGCGACTATTAAGAATAAGTATCCGTTGCCTAGAATAGACGATCTACTAGATCAATTAAAGGGAGCTACTATTTTCTCTAAGATAGACTTGAGGTCAGGATATCATCAGATCGAAGTTAAAGAAGAAGACATTCCAAAAACAGCTTTCAGAACTTGGTATGGACACTACGAATTTTTAGTCATGTCTTTTGGGGTCGCCAATGCACCTGCAGTCTTTATGGACTATATGAATCGCATTTTTAGACCCTACTTGGATCAATTCGTAGTAGTGTTCATAGATGATATTTTAATCTACTTTAAGAGTGAGGAAGAACACAACCAGTATCTCCGATTAGTACTTCAGGTCTTGAAGGAAAAGAAACTTTTTGCTAAGTTGGAAAAATGTGAATTTTGGCTGGAAGAAGTGAAGTTTTTGGGTCACGTAATTTCTAAAGATGGCGTGTCGGTAGATCCCAGTAAAACTGAAGCAGTGCTGAAATGGGAGAGACCTAAAACTGTGACTGAAATTAGAAGTTTCTTGGGTTTAGCAAGATATTACAGACGGTTTATACATGGATTCTCTCAAATAGCTTTGCCTTTGACTCGATTGACCAGAAAGGGAAGTCTCTTTAATTGGACTAAAGAATGCGAGAATAGTTTCCAAGAGTTTAAAGTCAAATTGACTTCTCCACCTGTTCTAGTCGTTCCTAACCCTTCTGGATGCTTTGTAGTCTATACGGATGCTTCCAAGAAAGGTTTAGGTTGTGTTTTGATGCAAGAAAGTAGAGTAGTTGCTTATGAATCTCGACAATTGAGACCGCATGAGGAGAACTATCCTACTCATGATTTAGAGTTGGCAGTAATAGTTTTTGCCCTGAAGATGTGGAGACACTACTTGTATGGAGCTGTATTTGAAATATACAGTGATCACAAGAGTTTAAAGTATCTCTTTTACCAAAAAGAATTGAATATGAGGCCAAGAAAGTGGATGGAATTCATTAATGATTACAAATTTTAATTACAGTATCACCCAGGGAAGGTAAATGTAGTAGCTGATGCGTTGAGCCGAAAGTCGTTGCATTTAAGTCAAATACAGATAAAAGAAATGGAGTTAATTGAGGAATTCAGAAATTTGAAATTATCAGTTATGACCGTCCCTGGTAGTTTGATTGTTAGTGAATTAAGAATTGAAAGTGACTTGAAGACTCAGATTAAAGAAGCGCAGACACATGATCAATTTTTACAAGATCGAAGAGATCAACCTGACTTTTCAATGTCAGAGGATAGAATTATTATGTACCGGGGCAGAACATGTATTCTACAAGGAGAGAATTTGAAGGCTAAGATCTTGGAAGAAACTCATCAAAGTAGGTATACAATCCATCTAGGATCTACAAAAATGTATTAAGATTTGAAAAGATTATATTGGTGGCCAGGAATGAAGAGAGACATTGCTGAATATATGTCTAAGTGTCTGGTTTGTCAAAAGGTGAAGATAGAACATCAAAAACCTTCCGGGATGTTACAACTTTTAGAAATCCCTGAGTGAAAGTGGGATAGTATATCTATGGATTTTATTATCGGATTACCTAAGACTCAGACAGGGTATGATGCGATATGGGTAATAGTTGATAGATTGACGAAATCTGCGCATTTTCTACCAATTAAGAAAAACTACTCGTTGAATAAGTTAGCCCAGTTGTATATGAAAGAAATTGTACGGTTGCATGGAATTCCTAATAGTATCATTTCAGATCGAGATCCTCGATTTACTTCCAGATTTTGGAAAGCACTATAAGAAACTTTTGGTACTCGTTTATGTTTTAGTATTGCATATCATCCTCAAACAGACGGTCAAACAGAGAGAACTATACAGACTTTAGATGATATGCTAAGATCGTGCGTGCTAGAGCAAGGAAAAGGATGGGATGGATATATGTCATTGGCTGAGTTTGCATATAATAATAGTTATCATTCTAGCATCGGAATGGCACCATATGAAGATTTGTATGGTAGGAGATGTAAATCGCCATTATGTTGGAATGAAGTGGGGGAGAAAAGGTTATTGGAGCCCGAGTTAGTGCAACATACTTCTGAGCAAATACAGATAATTCGAGATAAAATGCGAATAGCTCAGAGTCGACAAAAGAGCTATTTCGATAGGAGAAGGAGACCGATACAATTCCAAGAAGGTGAGCCTTGTGTTCTTGAAAATTTCTCCTACTACCAGAATTGGCCGAGCAATGAAAATTAAGAAATTGAGTCCGAGATATTTAGGACCTTATCAAATTCTGAAAGGGATAGGGTCATTGGCATATCAGATTGCACTTCCTCCGCATTTGTCAAATCTGCATGATGTGTTCCATGTTTCTCAACTTCGAAAGTATCTACTAGATCCGTCGTACATAATTCAAGAAGAAATAATAACTGTAGATGAGAATATAACCTACCGACTGAGGCAGATAGTAATTCTGGATAAAGACATGAAACAGTTGAGAAATAAAACCATTCCATTGGTGAAGGTAGGTTGGGAGAGTTTAACAATGGAAGAAGACACATGGGAAAGGGAAGATGACATGAGACAGAAGTATCCACAACTGTTTGAAGACAGGTAAACCTTGAATTTTGAGGTCAAAATTCTTTTTAGGGGGGAGAACTGTAACATCCCCGATTTTTTCCTTTATGTTACTAATTAGAATTTTTGTTCAGAGAGAAGAAAGCATTTTGGACTTCACGAGAGGATTAAATCGTTTTACAATTTGACTCAGGTAAAAGAAGATAGTAGGATGGTTAAAATGGCATTTTGTAATTAATGGAGGAAGGCATTTATGAAATTAGGGATGGTGGCAAGGGTATTTTGGAGAAAGGGAGGAGGTAGGTAAGGGGTAAGAAGGAAAAGAAAAATATATAATATAATAATAATAAAATAATAATATAAAAAAAAGATAAAAAGGGGAAGGGGGAGATGATGGAAGGAAAGAGAGAAAGAAAGAAAAGGAGAAAAGAAAGAGAAAGAAGAGAAAAGGGGGAAGAAAAAAAGTGTCGGTAGGATTTTTAGCAGAAGAAAAAAAGAAGAAAAAGAAGAGAAGAGAAAGAAGAGAAAGAGGAAGAAGGAGGAAAAGAAAGAGGAAAGGGGAAATCAAGGATTTTACTTTGTGTGGAAGGAATCAAACATACAAGTTTAAGGATCTATCTAAGGTAGGATTAACATCCTCTAATAAATTTTTGTACAAAATTATATATACATTTTTAGATTTGTTTAGTTATAATTTTGGATAACATGTGGTCTGAATATTTATATGAATTCTGTTTTGGATGTTTGGACATGCATATGGGTGTATGGGATTATATAAAAGAAAATCAAAGGAGAAGATAAATTAAGCTGAATTTCAGAATAATTGGGGTAGCTTCGGTTTTTGGAATTCTGAGAAAATTCGGAAAGGATTTTAAAGAAATGGTCAAAATATTATAGATATATGTCTCACGGATTTATAGGCTTTAAAATCACCTCAATTGGAATTCATATGAGGGAGATATGGTTACTTAATTGAGCAAAGGTCAGAATTCAGGATAGTAAAAATAAGTGTTTCATTTTTAATTTTATGGGAATAAACCATAAATAATTTGAAGAAATGATAAACATCACAGTTGTAGATAATTGTCTTAGGTTATTATAGGCTTTGAAATCACCTCAATTGGAATTTATTTGAGGGAGATATGGTTAATTAATTGAGCAAAGGTCAGAATTCAGGATAGTAAAAATAAGTGTTTTATTTTTAATTTTCTGTTAATAAACCATAAAGCATTTGAAGAAATGATAAACTTAGATGTTGTAGATAATTGTCTTAGTTTTATAGGCTTTGAAATCACCTCAATCGGAATTTATATGAGGGAGATATGGTTAATTAATTGAGCAAAGGTCGGAATTTAGGATAGTAAAAATAAGTGTTTTATTTTTAATTTTCTGGGAATAAACCGTAAAGAATTTGAAGAAATGATAAACATAGAAGTTGTAGATAATTGTTTTATCTTCTTATAGGATTTGAAATCACTTCAATCGGAATTCATATGAGGGAGATATTATTGAATAAGTAAAGAAAGGTCACATAACATTTCACTGTTTTTCTACCTAAAAATTAGTTTTATTTGTTGAAATATTTTTAGAAGACAAATGTTCAAGAAAATTACCCTTTTCTTTATTTGATTCGAAATTTGTTATATTGGACATTTGATATGTGATGAATAATTATTAGTTGTTGGATATGAAAATTATGCATGTTATTTTATGAAAGAAATTGAATGGCAAGCGTAAAGCTCATGGCGAGTTGCTTGATAATTTTACATTCTATTTGATGAATATGCATTAATATATATATATATATATATATATATATATATATATATATATATATATATATATGTATTTATATGTATAAATGAATATCAACGGGTTGTATGGCTTGTGACGGTACCGAATAGGCGACGCCCTATTAGCCCGAGTGAGTTAAGGGAGGGCCATTCCAACCGGGTGTCAGTGGTAATGTGAGGAGGCAGGAAGGTGATGTACTCATATTCCCTTATCACTTATTGTGACTGTAGTCGATCGGTCACTATACATATAGCAAACGAGTAAATTAAAAGCCGTGATAGAGCTGAGCATTAGAAAAAAAAAATGGACTTTTGGTGCAAGTGTAGCATGATAATTATGCATTAAAAGAAATATGATTTTATCTCAAAATTTTGATATTTTTCTGTAGCTTATACAGCTGAACATAACTCCTGTTTTCTCAGCATATTTTATTTATGTTAAGTCTACTTGGAACTTTTGTTCTCACTATTATTGTGTTGTTATGTTCAGATAAAAAGAAATGAGATACAACACAAATAGGAGTTACTAATGAAGATCTAGATGTCAGCACCACCTCCTCACCCTTTGTATTTTAAGGGTAAAGTGCTGTATAAAAACTCTTATTTATGTACTAAAATGTTGTATTGTATAAATGTAACCTGTGTGAGGTTTGTAATATATATGTAAACATGTATAATGTGTTTTGAAATGTTGTATTGTATAATTATAACTTGTATGAGGTTTGTAATAAATATATATATATATATATATATATATATATATATATATATATATATATATATATATATATATATATATATATATATATATATATATATATATATATAATGTGTTTTTACATATGGCGTATTTTAACATGTGTAATGTAAAAAAAAAAAAACCGGACGTTACACTAACCACTTGGACACCATAATAATTGAGCTTCAAAAAAAGAATTAAAATTTTCTTATAATGAGAGAAAAGAACTTTGCATTTAATGCCAAACATTAATAAGGGAGAACGCAGTAGAACAGACGAAAAGCATAATAGAAAACGGTGCCAAAATAGAAAATTTGGACAATGCATTGAAAGAAAATTAAAATTAATGGGCGTAATTCTTGAAAATCTGTAAATAAAATCTAGCTATTTTTTTAACAAAAATCGATGGTGGCAAGTTTTGAATATATGTGCCAAAATTTACTTTAAAGCTGTTGATATTCAGTGGAAAAAATATATTTCTGAGCTTATAAAAGTTTGTGAAAAACAAAGAATACATAGTTAACTGGTAGGATGCAGTTGATTGGTTCAAAATAAATGTAATCAATCAACTATAAAATAAATCAGTTCAAATTTAAAAATTTCAAAATAGTTAGTCAACTTAATAATACTGATAGTCGACTGGCAAGAATATTGAGAAAACAAAATAAATCATTTGATTATCTTTCTTCAACAATTAACTTGTTTGCATTTTTCACTCTCTTTTTTTACAATTACACTTATCACCTACAATTTTCCTACAAGAATCAAGACATCAATGCTTGATCAAGGACAACAAGGAAAAGATAAATTTCTGATAATATCTTAACCTTATTCTCTTTATGTGCTTAATATGAACCACGATCACAACTACTGTACATATACATGCTTGCTGTCATTTTTTGAAATTTTTACCTTCAATTTAGCTGATATCCACCAATTACTTACATAACTGTTCTAATTATGTCCGGCCTATTCGCATAGCTATTGTAAGTATACACTTCTCTGAGTTCGATAAATACACACGTTAATATCTTTACTTTCATACTCAAAGTTAGGGTGTATGTAGCTATGGAGGGAATCACATTCCGTCAGTTTCGAAATATTTGTATCTTTTGTGGTTTCAGTTCTGAAAAAGATGGAGAGTATGTGAAAGTTACACAAAACTTAGGTATGGTGCTGGTCAGAAGAAAAATTCATTTAGTCTATGGTGGAAGTAACCGTGGGTTAATGTCGTGCGTGTCTACAACTTCACATGCAAAAGGATGTCAAGTTTTAGGTATTATTCTTACAGCTCTAGCTGCATCCAACATCATATGGAAGAATTTAGAGTAGCTTCCATGCATGAGCGCATGGTTAGAATGATGAGCAATGCTGATGCCTTCATTGCCTTACTAGGTGATTTTGGTACTTTAGAAGATATTTTCCAAATAATCTCTTAGTTATAACTAAATATGCATCACAAATCGATAAATTTGTCAAATGTTAACCATTTCTTTGATGGTTTGTTATCTTTTCTTGATCAAGTTGTGGAACAAATGTTTATCTCGCACTTAGCACGACGAATTCTCATCTCAGTTTCAAATGCTGAAGAGTTGATTGATGTTTTACAAACATATGTTCATGTACCTGATCCAATTACAGCTCAAATGGAATGGACAACAGATAACTGCAAAAAGTGCAAAATTGGACTTTGATCTTCAACTTTAATTGTAGTATAACGTAACCATTGCAGTATCACTTTTACTTTCTTAGGGTCTATTTGTACACCATCCTTGCTAAACATACTCCCTTAGAGTTTGTAAAATTATCTTTAAATATTGCTTATGATCCTCTGAACTCTTAGAATATTCTAGTATACCATTAATATATATATATATATATATATATATATATATATATATATATATATATATATAATAACAAATTGATCCAAGGATAACTTAATTACTATTTATTAAATCTATGAATGCATTTGGGCATTTGTCAATCCAAATGTCATCACTAAGAACTTATAATGTCCATACCAAGTCTTAAAAGTAATTTTTTTGAAATATCCTCTTCCCTTATCCTTAATTGATGATATCCAAATCTCAAATCAATTTAATTTTAAAAAAAACGTTGAGCACCATGTAGTTGGTCAAAAAAAAAAATCTTCTATATGAGGTAATAGGTATTTATTTCACACTTTCGCCTTATTCAACTATCTATAATCTAAGCATAATTGCAGCGATCCATTTTTTTTTCTTTTCACAGATAGAACTGGAGCACTCCAAGAAAAAGTATTAGGGCATTTAAATCCCTTGTCTAACACGTTTTGTAACTAATTCTTTTTCAATTCCTTAAATTCAGTAGGTACCACTTTATATGGGAATATAGACACTGGTTAGGTTCCAGAAAATAAATCAATACTAAATTCTATTTATCGTTTTGGGATAATCCTGGAAATTGCTTAAGGAACACATCAGAAAATTCTCTAATCACTAAACCTTGATCTACATTAATGTATTTCATATCTATATCTTTGACCATTGCCAAATATTCTTGGCACCATTTTGTAATAACTTATGGACTGCTAAAGCAGATATTAGATTATTGGATATTTCACTACGGTCTCTTTGTATCAAGAAAGAAAATTCTCCAGAAATATTAAATTTAATCACCTTAAAGTGACATTCTAAAATGACATGACATGATATCAATAAATTCATTCTCAGTATCACATCAAAGTCTACTATATCTAGATAACCGGGTAAACGGATGTCACATTCAGAAACGATTATATTTGGCATCTGTTTCAATTCTTTAAATTCTCTAACATGTCTATCCCTACCACTTTATGTAGAAATTGACCCATAGATACCTTTTTAAGATGTCACAAAATTCAATTAATCTTGTACTAGGAAATTTAGCAACTTTGAATAGAAAGAACATTGAAACTTTATAGAATCCCATAGCAATACCTGAAGTATAAATATGTCCGACTCATATCCATACTAAAAGTTCTACTAAAGAATCCTTTACTCTTTTAACCATAGGGAAACCTAAAGGATCCTGCTTGTAGCGTTCAAAGGATACTCTAGAATACAAGTACAATATAATCAAAATCTACGAGCCTTGGAAACAAAGTAGACTCACCCAGAGATCATGTCGTCTAGCTGGTCAACTATCTGAAGGGGAAGGACCAAACTCTATATTTTCATCTGAAAAAAATGTAAAAATATCGTGTAGTGAGTTTGACAACTCAGTGAGTAAATAATACCTCCTATGACATTTTAGGTCAACATATGGATGTACTCATATTTTAAAATTTGTCACATAGGAAATACAGTTCGGAAGTACATCCATATAGAACCCGCATTTCAAATATTTTCAGTTCAAATCACATTCAGATATATGTAATTATATATGATACAATATGATCATTAATCAAACATTGATATGCATTAAAAAACATTCTTATAAAAATATTAGGAGGATCCCATATCAGAACCACCATATCAGAGTTCAAACTCTTCTGTACTTTGTTGATGTAGGATTTGTCTATACTTAGTATTCCAACTAAGGTTTGCCTTACCACCATTTAAGAGGACACACGAAGGGACTCTAATATGAGCAATTTCTCCAAGAACAAAATAAGAAAAGACAAATCACATATCATATAACTAGTATCTCGCCCAAATAGGAGACATCTCGCTCTCCATCACATATCATATCCCGTGTGTTAACCCTCACACGAGGCTAGCACCACCCCTGCTAGCTGAGGTATCAAGGTGCACCAGCGCTAACATAACCTGCTGTTAGCAAATAGTGTTTCTAATAGGATTTCTCCATAAAATTATCATATTCACATATTCCATATAATTCAAAACAGAACTTTCAATATAATATAGAATCTCAGTTTCAAAACAGCTCATTTGTCATAAATTTCTTAATCAGGGTTTATCATATATACATGCCCTTTCTCGAGGCAATCATATAGCTTTATAAATCAATACCACGTGCATAAATATTCATTTAATCATTTAATGAGAAATACATGTAGTATTAAGTATACTATGAGTTTAGAAATCTATTTTCAAAACTATACTCTTCTTGAACTATATTTCATATTGTAAATACTTCAGATAATTTAATCTATTTCAGAAACTTATATGTAATAACCGTAAAATTTAACGAAAAATTCCAATTAAAGGGAATGTAGAATAAAAAACAGAATTTTGACAATAGAGATAAGAACCAGTGAAAATATGTATATTTATTACATGGATTAAAGAATTACAAAAGAAATATGAGAATTTATATTTTGGAGCGCTATTAGCAAAAATATTATTATTTATGTAGAAATAATTATGATTTGTTAAAAGTAAGTGGACTTTTAAGTAAAAGAAGTATTGTGTTGCTTAAAATAATTATATCGGCCTCTATTGAATTTTTATGGTATTTTTAAAAATATTATTTCTTTTAATATGAATAAAGATATTTGTTTTGAAATTTGTTTTAATATGATTTTTATTGAGAAAAATTATGATTTAAGAGTTTAACTAAAGATTTATAAGGAAGGAAATTTTTTAGAAATTTTTGGGATATTTTATGATGAAAAATGGAATTTATATGAATTTTTATAAAATAAAATCCTATTATTAATTATTTAATAAATATTATTATATTTAAAAAAAAAACAAAAGTTGCAGAATTATAAAACGAAGCCAAGGGCAAATGTTCGAAAAGAAAAGAAAAACGTAAAGGAATAGTATATGCATAGTGAGTGAATAGTAATATCAAATTTTATCTTTCGATTTGGAGTGTTTAAGGGCTTCCAATCTCAAAACCGAAATTGTTATTGGATTCAGGACGAAGAGTACTTTAATTTTGACCGATCAGTTTTTCAAATCAACCGTTGAATCGCCGTAGATCTGAAGTAGAAAATCTCGGTAAAAGGTAAATTCTAAAAAACCTTACTTAAAGAACTCAAATTAGAAATCTGACACCGTAGATGGGTTCAGAAGCTTGATAAACATTAGAATATGTAATTTTTTCGGTCATTTGGTAACTTTTTATGTGGCGGTGAATAGTAATTTCCAGCGTTAATAGTGGTGGATGAATAGTAATTCCGGCGATAAATAGTGACGATGAATAGTGTTTTCGGCGATGAACAGTACCGAGCTCATTTAAGGTTTTTGGACCCTCCGGACACATTTTTGAAGCTTATTTGGTCAAATTCAGATTAGAAACGAGGATTTTAGGGCTGTCTAATCTGGAGCCCTTACCTGTGAGTAGATAATTCTTCCTATAGCTTACTTTTACTCTTCTTAAACTTTTCATTGATAAATGAGTATGATTACATGTTATTTATATGTTCATATGTTTCTGAAATGGTTTGAAATATTTGAAATGATTGAGAAATGATATCTAGTTCAAGAAGAGTATGAGTTTTGAAATAGATTTTGAAATGCTTTGAATACGATAATTCTAAATGCATTTCACATTACATGGCAAAGAAAATATGATATGCATGTGGCATTAATTTTACAGTGTTATATTTGCCTCGAATATGGGCATGATTATATGATTTCTCTGATTGGAAAATTTATAATAAAAGATTTTGTACTGAGACTGAAAGCTTTGTTTTGAATGATATGTAAAGTGGTAAATTGCCGAATATGATTGTATGGCGAATTGTTTGATAATAATTCATTGCATATGATGGATATGCACTTTTTTTTACATGTTTATATATTCATATAAATATATATGTATTGATGAGAAATGACGAGATTATATGGCTTGAGACGATATTGTGAAGGTGGTATTAGTGGTAATGTGAGGAGGCAGTAGGGTGATGAACTCATATTCCCTAATTACCTATTGTGATGATGACAGTGGTAATGTGAGGAGGCAAAAGGGTGATGAACTCACATTCCATATTTATCTATTGAGTTTATTGAAAGTTGTGACATACTTGAGCATTATATAAAAGAATTGATTTTTATTGCATAACAAATTCGATTTAAGATCACTTTGTATCATATGTGGTTACAGATATTTGTATGTGATTTGAGCTGAGATGTTTTGAAATGCGGGTCCCATATGAATGTACTCCTGAATGTAACTTTTCAATATGAGAAACTTTGAAATGAAAAGTACATCCATATGTTGACCCTAGAGGTTATAGGGGGTGTTATCTGCTCACTGAGTTGTAAAACTCACTACACGATGTGGATCTATTTTTCAGATAAAGACACAGAGTTTGGTCCAGCAACCAAGTGATCGACTAGAGTTTGTACTCCAGTGGTGAGCCTACATTGTTTCTAGGCTCTCAATGTTTTATAATTGCAAAATATTTGTACTCTAGAGTTGCTCTGAACGTCACAGGCAGGATCCTTGCTTCTACTGTTACTCTGGTGTTTATAGACGTAAACTGTATATTGTATATGTGTATGGGAACTTATATGTATTGGTTTATATGATAAAGAATGGCATTATGTACATTTATGAAAAATATTTGTGTATGGTATATGGATTTCACGTGCCCTAAAATTGGGGTCGTGACATTATAAAAGTGTAAATAACTTATAAACATAATCAATTACACATTTAAAGATCAAGAAGAGTATATGACAAGTCATAGAAAGAATTATCCATTTACAGGATAAGGCTTCAGGTTGGATAGCCTTAAAATACACTTTTTCAATTTCAATTTGACCAAATAGATCTCAAAAACGAATCTAGAGGGTCTAAAAACCTAAGAAATGACTATGGGAGTTTAGTCAACGTTGGTCACTATTCACAGTCGAAAATACTATTCACCATCGAAAAATCACTATTTATACCCCGCTGGATTTACTATTCACGACTTACAAAAAGTTGTCAGATGACTGAAAAAATTAATATCCTAAAATTTATTTAACTCCTGAATCCATCTACGATGTCAGATTTTCAATTTAAGGTCTCTAAATAGAAATTCCAGAACTTACCTTTTTTTTAAAAATTTTATTTCTGATCTGCAGTTGATTTGAAAAATTGTTCAGTTAAAATCATAGTATTTTTCATATTGAATCTAGTGGTACCTTTAGTTTTGAGATCGGAAGCTAATAGACACTCCAGATTTTAAAAAAAAAGTTACTATTCACACTATTTATACTATTTATCGGTTACGAAAATTAGATTTTTGAACCTCGCTTTCGTCTCTCCCTCCCATTTTTCTTTCTTTTTATTATTATTATTTAATAATTAAATATTTAAAATTTATTATTATTATTTTATTATATACATATAAATACTATTTTTTATCTTAAAATATCTCAAATTTTTTTAAAAATTTACATTCTTATAAAACTTTAGTTGAACTCTTAAATCATAACTTTTCTTGATAAAAATTTTAATAAAATAAATCACAAAATAAATATCTTTATCCATAATAAAAGAAAGAATATTTCTAAAAATAAAACAAAAATTTATTATAGGCCAATATAATTATTTTAAGCAAAATAAAAATTATTTTAATTAAAAATATATTTGATTTTAACAAAACATAATCATTTAAAATAAAAATATATTTTTATCATAAAACATTATTATTTAAAAATTACGATATATTACACAGTCCTTCAGAGACATATAATTGTACATAAGTTGGTGTAGTCCAACAGAGATATATTAAAGCAATATAATTACACATAAAAATTATTAATCTTAAAGCATGAGGTAGAACGTCGCGATGATAACGTGTTATAAAATAACTTAAAATTAAAAAAAGAAATAAGAGAGAGACAAGAGAGTGAATCGTTGTTTTTATTCATGTATGAGGGAGTATTTATACAAATAGGTGAGAGAGTTCTAATAGTAGTATATAGTTATATGATAACTCTCTAGTGATAATTATCTTTTAAATAATTACTGAAAATAATATTTTATCAGATAAAATAATCGAAAGATCATAATGATGAATATCTACACAAAATATTCATAACTTATATTAATTTATATTATTTTACATCCCCGTGTATAACACACCAAAGGAACTTTGACAATTGGTTGATTTCTAATATATTTGGGTTGACTCAAAAAACTTGGGTCAATTATGACCTATTCAAAAAAAATGTATAAGTCATATAGTGAACCATGACTTTTAATTAAGGTTAGACCTAACTCACTTATATGGGTATAATTTTTCTTTTTACTTTCAGATTTTAACTATTTATTGTAATATTTCATTGCTTTTAATTATTTTATCTTTGTTCTAATTTTGTTTGTTCGTTTGATTCGATCAACTAAATAAAATATGTAACATTTTTTTAAAAGTTATCTTATTCAATAAAATACTAATATTTTAAAAATATAATAAAATTATATTTAATACATATTTGACACCGATATTATATGCAATACAATATTTAAAATTATAATAAAATATTATGTTATCGTGAAACTATATATTATTATGTTGTGTCGTATTTATATTTCTTAGACTTTGTTATCAAATGAAACATCATTAATTCAAAATAAAATTATATTATATTTTATATATATTCGACACTCATATCATAATAATATTTTAAATTATATTTAAGTACATTATATTTTGTGTCTTATTGTGGCATTCTTGTCTCATGTCCAATATGTGTTTTATATATTACAAAATATAATTTATAACATAGTTCTAAATTTTATATCTTGTCTTTTATTTTTATTTTTAACCATATATTTTAAATTTTGTTAAGTTGTCACCTTATATTTCAGAATTTTAAAAATCATTAAGAAGAGAGCGAAAACTAGAGTATGGATAAATAATAATGATTTAACCCACTAAGGCCCATACTTAAATAGTTTTTATAATGACTTAACTCATTTAAACTCAAATAAATTACAATAACCTCTTCTGAAGTCTAGTTAAATTATATTTATCTCTCTTTTTATTTTAAAAATAACAATTTATTTTTAAAATTTTAAAATTATGATACATAAACACTTTTATTAACCTTTTGTCAATATAATTAGAATTATACGCTTAATGTACATCAAATCATTTCCCTTCAAAACTGAATGTTCTTTTTTTGCTCTGCTGTTCTGAAAAATAAAACAAACTGAATTAATTTATTGTTTTTTATGTCATACACAAACTAGTTTCAAAATATTCTAACCGTACAACTTTAATAAATAAATAAATAAGCTCTTGCATTCAAAGTTTGATGACACCTACTAATTTGCACACAAATAGACACAGGCAAAAAATTTATGTCAAAGCGAGGAGGCTGCGCAAATACTAATTAATCCTTCTTCATTAATTTGTTCTTTTGGTTGGTACAAACAGGAATACTAATCTTCATGACTATATAAACTTTTTTTTCTTATCATAGACACATTTCTAAGATTATATATAAAGGGTAATTCTATAAAATTTATCCAGAATTTAATTAATTGAATTTTTATAATGAGTTTAGATAAATTATTTTAATTATTTAATTTTTATGTTTGAAATAAAACTTAAATTTGATCGAATTCAATCAAAATTAATTTTTTATATTATATTTTAAAGTGATAGAATTCAGTTCAATTATTAATTTTGTTACAGCGATATTTTTTTTCTGATGCTACATTAAAGAAATATGATTAAATTAATTCTATTCACCAAAGTTTTTTGAAATCTACTCTAATACTTATATCTAATTTCAATTTATACAAAAACCTTTTTTTCCATTAACAAAATAGCTTTTCTATTTTATATATTTTTCTCTTAAAAACTCATAAATAGCTTAATTTAATATATTACAAACTAATCATCAACAAATCAAATTAATACTTATAAAAATTTAAAATAAAATAGGTTAATGTAATTATTTTTTAAAATTTAACTTTTATATATTTCAAAAGAGGTTATTGTCTCTAATTTGAAATTAGAAGGGTGTATATGTAACTTTTATAAATTTCATAATAAGTGAGTATAATTTACTCAAATAATGAAAAATAATTTTTTATTATCACCAAATGAATTCTTTATAGTGAAATCCTATCAATTTTGCTAGAATTCAAAAACAATAATGAAATTCACATTTTTTTTTTGTAAACATGAAATTGAATTCCAATTTAATTTATATTTCAAACAACTCAAATTAAAAAATAAAAATGAAATTCAATTCTTAATTTTTAGATTACAAACACACCCAAAAGTTCATCACTCTGATTGATACATTATGCTTTGTTCATAGGATTTGAATCTTTTGAAGTATTTTACAAGATAAAATTAGAAAAAAAAATACAATTATAGAAATAATTTGTTGGAAAAATAAAATAATCTATTGAAAAAATAAAATAGAAATGCAGCAAAAAAATTTTTTGAAAAAAATAATCTGTCGTCACTAATATCATTGAAAGTCCAAATAATAGAGAAAAGAATTATAAGCCAATAAAATTAAGAAGAATCGAATTTTTCATTAAAAAAGTTGTCAATCACAAGCTACCAAGATGAGTACAAGGATGCAAATTATTATTCTATTTATTAGCTAAGTCAAAAAAATATAATAAAAAAAATTGAATAGTAACCTACTTAGCATGATCTTTATTTTCAATCAATAAATTACAATAAAATTTCACTTGAAAAGTTTATACCTTCTAAAGTTCTGAGATCCACCATGCACCGAAAAAAATGGGTTTTAAGTTAGTTCCACCAACATGCGTCCTTGTTATAAACCATAAGGGAACAAAGGTATTCATACTAAGTAAACAATCTAGATTCTCACTCTCCCAACTAAATGCTAGATAAAGACAATATTATTAATCGATGATCAAAAGCCATAAATGTTCATTTTACTTTTATAGAATATAGAGTGTCAGTTTTAGGGAAAGCCATTGTGCGCAAGAGTTTATCCCAAGTCACAATAAAATTTAAAAATATAATTAGTTTAAAATAATTTTATCTTTAAATTTTTGTCGAAAAACTTTAAAACTTTGTCAAAAAATCAAAAGTGGGAATAGTTTTTAGGAGATAATAATTTTTTAGATAATTTATTTGAAAAAATAAAATATGGGAATAATTTGTTGAAAAAAATAAAATATATTGGAAAAAATAAAATAGAATGCAGCCAAAAAAAATAGAAATAATTAAAAAACAACAACAAAAGCCAAAATGTAGCCAAAATGTGGGATAGGAAAGTTGTGTCTCGCTCAAACGAAAAAAAAAAAAACATAGAGCACATTCTGCTTTTTCACGCTAGCTGTGAACCCTTTGCTTTCTTGCGCTTAACTTTCCACTCACAAAGTCATTATCGGTTCCCAGGGACAAGTGCTCAAAGTAGCAGCTTCGCGGGTGAAAGGAACTCGAATCTGTAGCTTCTTGGGGGACATTGCTGGAGAATCCATCTTGCAGCATCCAAGGTAGTGCGCGCAATGCTTCTTCGTTTTTTACCTTCTATTTAATCAGTTTGGGGGTTTTGAAATTCCGATTGGGATTTGTGTTTTTGGTTTTCTTGTTCCGCATTTGAGCATATTTTGGGGGTTTTGAAAGCTGTGTCTTGCTCAAAAGAAAAATAAAACATAGAGCACATTCTGCTTTTTCACGCAAGCTGTGAACCCTTTGCTTTCTTGCGCTCAACTCTCCACTCACAAAGTCATTATCGGTTCCCAGGGACAAGTGCTCAAAGTAGCAGCTTCGCGGGTGAAAGGAACTCGAATCTGCAGCTTCTGACATTGCTGGAGAATCCATCTTGCAGCGTCCAAGGTAGTGCGCGCAATGCTTCTTCGTTTTTTACCTTCTATTTAATCAGTTTGGGGGGTTTTGAAATTCCGATTGGGATTTGTGTTTTTGGTTTTCTTGTTCTACATTTGAGCATATTTTGGGAGGCTATAGTGAATGCTAGGGCATGATACATCTCTTCAGCTTTCTTCCTTTCTTCATATCTATTAACTGTTGAATGAGCTACAATTGAATGAGCCACAGGCATGCCTTCTGATTTTTATTTTTTTGATATATCTCTCCAGCTTTCTTCCTTTCTTCTACTTTGTGGTGTTCCACCATTTTGGGCTGGTTAGTTTTCTCTCGAATATGATGTTTTTAAGCTTTCGTGAGAGTGAGATCTTAAATAGCTAAGAATCCACTTTTAAGTCACTTTGGGGTTCATGAACTAACTTAATAAAATGAATTTAAAAATTATGATAGTAACAGAAACCATGGGAAGAAGAGAAACCTTTGAGGTTCATGAGATGCTACGGTGACTAATTGCATTACTACCAACAGTAGTAGAGTATTATATGATTATTGATTGCTTTTGATGGGGTCATTAAACTAGTTAACCATTTTTTCTTTTTCTTTTTTCTTTTGCTTTTACTATGGCTAGAATATATATTAGCATTAATCTACACTTGTTTGAATGGGATCTTATTGTCATGAATTCATCTACAAGGATCTCACTCTCTTGTTCTGTTTTTTTATACATTGCATTTTCATACATAAGAAAGGAAGACATTATAAATTTCAGTTTATTTATTTTCTTCAGTGCTATTTCTTTTCTTTTCTTTTTTTTATTTTCTCTCTGTAAGTTTGTTTTTGTAATAACCGTAAAATTTAACGAAAAATTCCAATTAAAGAAAATGTAGAATAAAAAAAAAAGAATTTTGACAATAGAGATAAGAACCGGTAAAAATATGTATATTTATTACATGGATTAAAGAATTACAAAAGAAATATGAGAATTTATATTTTGACGCGCTATTAGCAAAAATATTTTTATTTATGTAGAAATAATTATAATTTATTAAAAGTAAGTGGACTTTTAAGTAAAAGAAGTATTGTGTTGCTTAAAATAATTATATCGGCCTCTATTGAATTTTTATGGTATTTTTAGAAATATTCTTTCTTTTAATATGAATAAAGATATTTGTTTTGAAATTTGTTTTAATATGATTTTTATCAAGAAAAATTATGATTTAAGAGTTTAACTAAAGATTTATGAGGAAGGAAATTTTTAGAAATTTTTGGGATATTTTATGATGAAAAATGGAATTTATATGAATTTTTATAAAAGAAAATCCTATTATTAATTATTTAATAAATATTATTATATTAAAAAAAAAACGAAATCAGCAAAATCATAAAACGAAGCCGGGGGAAATTTCAGAAAGAGGAAAAGAAAAAAAAATGAAAAAGAATAGTGCATGCATAATGAGTGAATAGTGATCTCAAAATTTATCTTTCGATTTGGAGTGTTTAGGGGCTTCCAATACCAAAACTAAAAGTGTTATTGGATTCACGACGAAGAGTACTTCAGTTTTGACCGATCAGTTTTTCAAATCAACCGTTGAATCGCCGTAGATCTGAAGTAGAAAATCTCGGTAAAAGGTAAGTTCTGAAAAACCTTACTTAGAGACCTCAAATTAGAAATCTGACACCGTAGATGGGTTCAAAAGCTTGATAAACATTAGAATATGTAATTTTTTCGGTCATTTGGTAACTTTTTATGTGGCGGTGAATAGTAATTTCCAGCGTTAATAGTGCGGATGAATAGTAATTATGGCGATGAATAGTGATGATGAATAGTGTTTCCGGCGATGAACAGTACCGAGCTCATTTAAGGTTTTTGGACCCTCCGGACACGTTTTTGAAGCTTATTTGGTCAAATTCAGACTAGAAACGAGGATTTTAGGGCTGTCCAATCTGGAGCCCTTACTTGTGAGTAGATAATTCTTCCTATAGCTTACTTTTACTCTTCTTGAACTTTTCATTGATAAATGAGTATGATTACATGTTATTTATATGTTCATATGTTTCTGAAATGGTTTGAAATATTTGAAATGATTGAGAAATGATATCTAGTTCAAGAAGAGTATGAGTTTTGAAATAGATTTTGAAATGCTTTGAATACGATAATTCTAAATGCATTTCACATTACATGGCAAAGAAAATATGATATGCATGTGGCATTAATTTTACAGTGTTATATTTGCCTCGAATATGGGCATGATTATATGATTTCTCTGATTGAAAAATTTATAATAAAAGATTTTGTACTGAGACTGAAAGCTTTGTTTTGAATGATATGTAAAGTGGTAAATTGCCGAATATGATTGTATGGCGAATTGTTTGATAATAATTCATTGCATATGATGGATATGCACTTTTTTTTACATGTTTATATATTCATATAAATATATATGTATTGATGAGAAATGATGAGATTATATGGCTTGAGACGATATTGTGAAGGTGGTATTAGTGGTAATGTGAGGAGGCAGTAGGGTGATGAACTCACATTCCCTAATTACCTATTGTGATGATGACAGTGGTAATGTGAGGAGGCAGAAGGGTGATGAACTCACATTCCCTGTTGATCTATTGAAGTTGTACTCAGTGGTAATGTGAGGAGGCAGTAGGGTGATGAACTCACATTCCCCGATTACCTATTGTGATTGTGACTATGGTAATGTGAGGAGGCAGAAGGGTGATAAACTCACATTCCATATTTATCTATTGAGTTTATTGAAAGTTGTGGCATACTTGAGTATTATATAAAAGAATTGATTTTTATTGCATAACAAATTCGATTTAAGATCAATTTGTATCATATGTGGTTACAGATATTTGTATGTGATTTGAACTGAGATGTTTTGAAATGCGGGTCCCATATGAATGTACTCCTGAATGTAACTTTTCAATATGAGAAACTTTGAAATGAAAAGTACATCCATATGTTGACCTAAGAGATTATAGGGGGTGTTATCTGCTCACTGAGTTATAAAACTCACTACACGATGTGGATCTATTTTTCAGATAAAGACACAGAGTTTGGTCCAGCAACCAAGTGATCGACTAGAGGTTGTACTCCAGTAGTGAGCCTACATTGTTTCTAGGCTCTCAATATTTTATAGTTGCAAAATATTTGTATTCTAGAGTTGCTCTGAACGTCATAGGCAGGATCCTTGCTTCTACTGTTACTCTGGTGTTTATAGACGTAAACTGTATATTGTATATGTGTATGGGAACTTATATGTATTGGTTTATATGATAAAGAATGGCATTATGTACATTTATGAAAAATATATGTGTATGGTATATGGATTTCACGTGCCCTAAAATTAGGGTCGTGACAGTTTTTCTAAATTATCTCTCTCAAAATACAAAAACTAAATAGGGAGTTGCACAAGCAATTATATGATACAATCCAACACATTTATACATAAGTAGCAAATGCATTTTTTTAGCAGTAGGACACTTTTGTTGAGTTGATTGAACCTTTATAAGTCATGGACCATGTAATGTCGCAATACTGGGTTTGATCTAGTATGAATTTGGATTTGCTTAAAAATATTTGACAAATTTTGAGTGGTAAGGAGATGGTGGAAAAGATAGACATTGGTATGTAATATATATTATGGTGATATTTACAGTGCCTTAAATATAGTATCCCATTTCTTGTCTTATTCATAGATTTATCTTTTATTAGATTAAAAAATAAATTATTATAACTATAAGTTTATCAAAAGCACGATACCCAATAGTAAATAAGAAGAATTCATCAAATATTATTCATTTTCATTACATATAAGATTATAGTTTGTGTATATTTTTACTTTTATAGCAATTAGTCTTGAAATTTCAAGTCTATACATATTCTTATGCTGAAAAAACGTAGTTTTCCCAGAGTTGTTGACATGCTTTTCTTAGACAAGAGCATGGTATTTAGAATGTTGGTTAGTAATGGAGAGTCCAAGATTTCATAAACTATTTTAGAAGAATCTTTCTCAATCCATTATCGTAATTAAATATGGTGCGTTGTTAATATAGGAATAGTTAGAGTTAAAGTGATTAATGGGTTGAATTGTCTTTGGTTTTGAATGTGTATATAACTCAATGATTCTGCATTTGAGAACTCGATAGCCTATTTGTTTCATTTATCAAGATTTCATTAATAATAATTGAAAATAGAATGAAAATTTTAGAAGCTACAACATTATGGCATCGTCTCAAATCTTACTCATTCTTAAGGTTTATTTTGTATTAGGAGGTATTATATTCTTAGCTATGACAATAATTTAAAAAACATTTTGTTGACCAAAAGGCTATTGATTTTCTTTCCTTAATAATTAAGTTTTCACGTTCTTTAGTCTTCCTTTTTTTTCTTCCAATTCTTTCTTTACACATCCCTCAGTCCGAGATCTCTTTTCTTTTATTTTTTATTTTGTTCCTCTTCTTTTACAGTCTCATAACTACTCGATCTATCATTAAAGAAGATCTTTTACATATTTTTTTTTTATCTACTATTTTTTTCCAAGTATCCTTCTTATTTAGGAATTAACGAAAAGGTAAGAAATCTCATTTTCCTTTCAATTTCCTTCCTAGTCATATTATTTTGAGAAAACCAATGGTCCATGCTCCAACCTCAATTCCAGAAGCTGAAGGATTTCATGGCTTAATTGGAAGTGGAAAATGGAAAAAATATAAGTGCCAGACTCAAATGAATCACATTCAGACCAGAAAAAAAAATCCTTCATTCTTAATTAGGAAAATCAATATTAGTTAATAATTGGCTTACTTTGACCTAATCTGTCACGCCCCTAAGTTTAGGGCACGCAAAACACATATACCATGAACATATATTTTCCATAAACATGGATATTTCAAATCTTTTATCATGAAAATAGATACATATAGGTTCTCCCATACATATACTATATACAGATCAAGTCCATAAACATTAGAGTAATAGCAGAAGCAAAAATCCTGCCTGTGGCATATAGAGCATACTCTAAAGTACAAGTATAATATAAATCAAAATCTATGAGTTTTAAAAACAAAGTAGGTTCACCCAAAGATCATGTCGTCTAGCTGATCAACTATTTGAAGGGGAATGACCAAACTCTATATACTTATCTGAAAAATATATAAATATTGTGTAGTGAGTTTGACAACTCAGTGAGCAAATAATACCTCTTATGACCTCTTAGGTCAACATATGGATGTACTCATATTTTAAAATTTTTTATATAAGAGATACAGTTCGAAAGTGCATCCATATGAGACCCGCATTTCAAATATTCTCAAATCAAAGGATATTCATATATTTAAAACCATATATTGTATTGTATGATCATTAAACAAAAGTTGTTATGCATCACAATATTTCATATGAAAACATTAGGAGGATCCCATATCAGAACCACCATATCAGAGTTCAGGCCCTTCCGTACTTTGTTAGTGTAGGATTTGCCTAAATTCAATATCCCGCTGAGATTTGTTCTACCACCATTCAAGAGGACATGTGAAGGACTCTAATATGGGTATTTCCCAAACACACAGTAGGGGAGGTAAGTCACATATCATATAGTCGGTATCTAGCCCATATAGGAGGCATTCCACTCTCCATCACATATCATATCCTGTGTGTTGTCCCTTACACAAGGCTAGCACCACCCCTGATAGCTGAGGTATCAAGGTGCATCATGGCTAACATCACCTGCTGTTAGCAAACCGTATTTTTAATAGGATTCCTCTACAAAAATTATCATATACATATATTTCATATCATTAAAAATAGAGCTTTCAGTATAATACATAATTTCATAATACAGCTCATCTGTCATAAATTTTTCAATAAGGATTTATCAAATATACATACCATTTCTTGAGGCAATCATATAGTTTTATAAGTCAATACCACGTGCATAAATATTCACTTTATCATTTAATGAGAAATACATGTGAAATCAGATATACCATGAATTCAGAAATCTATTTTCAAAACTATACTCTTCTTGAACTATATTCCAAATTGTAAGCAATTCAGATAATTTAATGCATTTCAGAAATATATAAAAGTGTAAATATCTCATAATGCACAAAAAGTTGTTAGATGGCCGAAAAATCTCATATCCTAAGGTTTATCTAACTCCTGAATCCATCTATGAAGTCAAATTTTCACTTTGAGGTCTTTAAATAAGAGTTTCAGAGTTTTTTTTTTAAATTTTCTACTTCCGATCTACGGCGATTCTACAGTTGATTGGAAAAATTATTCATTCAAAATCTTAATATTCTCCATTTTGAATCCAGTGGTAACATCAGTTTTGAGATCGGAAGCTAATAGGCACTCCAGATTTAGAGAAGAAAATGAAAGTTACTATTCATACTATTCATCGATTACGAAAACCTTCGCATTTTCTCCTCATCCGTCTCCCCTCCCCCTTTTTCTTTCTTTTTATTATTATTTAATAATTAAATATTTAAAATTTATTATTATTATTTTCATTATATACATATATATATACCATTTTTCATCCTAAAATATCCTAAAAATTTCTACAAATTTATATTTTTATAAAACTTTAGTTGAACTCTTAAATCATGACTTTTCTTGATAAAAATTTTAATAAAAAAACACAAAATAAATATCTTTATACATAATAAAAGAAAGAAAATTTCTAAAAATAAAACAAAAATTTATTAAAGGTCAATATAATTATTTTAAGCAAAACAAAATTATTTTAATTGAAAGTATACTTGCTTTTAGCTAAACATAATCATTTTTTAAAAAAATCAATAAAAATATATTTGTTTATAGCAAAATATTATTATTTAAAAATAAAAATTACGAGATATTACATAATCATATTCAGACTCAAATGAATCACATTCACACCAGAAATTGTGTTGACATGGTGTGTTACATTACCAAAATTTCAATTGATACTTAAGTATTGCAAAAAAAAAAAACCAAGATGTAGAGACTTGTTTTATTAGTCTGTTACATTATTAGCAAATTGTGTGGTTTACACTTTGCAATTCCAAAACATGGTTATTATTGGGAAGAGTTCAGAACCATGGCATATAAAGCTCTAAGGATGTTAGCTATGTTTACTTTCATAGTGGTAGAACCACTTGATACCAAGCTTATGAAAATTTTTGACATTGTTATTTAGAGACAACAAGTATTAATTGGATGTAATAGATTTGGCAAGATAACTGTTAAGAAGTTTTGTCCAAACATTTGTGCATGATGAAGCAAATATTATAGAGCTTTGATAGTTATTGTGTCATGTCCCTTTTCTAATTTACAATATAATTGGCAATATGTTGTGTCATTTATTTGATAATTATTTTTTAGACTTTTTACCTTCTTTCCTTTCTAAATTCTGAAACCAAATATATATATGCTTTGCATTGTCAATGTTTTGACATGTTAGTGTAGCATTACCTATGCAATATATTTTCCATATTTAATTTAGGAATTCAGTTTTAATTACTTCTTCACACAACATTTTAGGTGTATATATAATTTTTCTGCTTAAAGGAATCATAAATGACAGTATTTACTGAAAAATTTTGGGTGTTAAATATGAAATTAACTATTTTATGACTCTCTTTTTTCATTTTGATTGTTGATAGATTAAGTGTCACTTTTTTGCTTGTTTCAATATTTTTTCCTATATTTACTATTTCTTTTCTTTGTTTCTATTCAGGATTTGCCTATCGTGGTCACCTAATACTCATATCGCTTATTTCACCAAATTGTTAAAGAAGAGGGGTATCATTTTCTAGCACTCCATATTTTATTAAAACACTTGTTTCATATAGAGAGATAATATTGTATGAACTGTCTCAACATATGATAGGTTGAATATGTTTATTAACTTCTGAAGTTGTTATGCTTATTTAGTAACTTTGTTCTTGTTTCTTGCATCAACTTATAGAAAAAAATTAGCATATTATTTTTTTCACAAAAAATATTAATGATTTTCTTGTCCTTTGTGATATGGAACTTAATGTAAGGGTTGTTCATTGTTTAGATGACTTGCAACTAATTGGATAATATCATCATATATTTTTATTTGTTTGATTTACAATATATGCATTAAGAGAATTGAGATCCACTTCTCTCCTCCTAATTAAAGGTGGTTCACATTGAGTTTCTTGTACAAAATCATAATGTTGTTAGTAGGAACATAAAATTAGATTGGTTGGAAGATGTTGAACTTGCTTCAATGGTTGTCATCAATGTATCATCATTATTTGACTTATGTATATTGTTGTCGTTTCTTATGTTATCATAATGGGAAATATCAATATAACACATGATAGTGAACTTTTATGCCATATTAAAAGTGACTTGCAACATGGTGTCATACCCTTTGTTTGTTTTGGAAAGGGTAACAATGAATAAGTCTAAAATTTTAGGCATAAACAATGTCAATGCTTTCCATCTCTTCAACTTTCTACTCTTCATATGCCCTAAAGCCATTCTTGGACATGATAGATAAACCATCATTTTCTAGTTAGCACTCGATAAACTATCTTATTAGATATCATTTTCGCGTTATGCCACTAGGATCTCAATTGTACTACCTTTGTCAACATGATTCCATTTCATTCTACAAATACACATACACTTTATCTCGTCTAAATATGTTTCTTTATCTTTTTCAATTGCTAACTTCCACTTCAACAAATTTCGTAGGGAATATTATGGACAAAAGTTGGTTAGATGTAAAGAATAGAGCTGATCCAAGATACATACAAGGGTTAGGCCACTGTCACTGATATTATATCTATGGAATGTTTATGGTTACACATGTTGTCATGTATTTCAATATCATGGTTGACAAATTCAGTTTCTTATGTTAGATTTTTTGATAAGGCATGCTTTTATGGATATATGTTTTCTAAAACAAGTTGTTTGTCATAGAAACTCCATTCATACTACTATTGTCCTTTTGGGTGTGATTGCAAATCATATATGGTTCTGAGTGTTAGCATTAATTATGACATATATTCTTTTACCAAGTTTAGATTTAAGAATTCCAATGTGTTTCTCATTGTCTGTTTTCTGAACCTTGAAACATGTAAAAGCATGTTTGGTATTAATTACAACCACAGTGGTAGACTTACTACTTTGTTAAATCAAGTTGTAAAAGTGTTCATAATTAACAATATTCATAATTGTTTTAAGCTCCTCCATACAGTTCATCAATTTAGATTACTTTTGTATGCTACAATTACTAGTTGAATTATTGTGAGTCTAGTATGATTGTCTTACTTTATTTTTAAGTTTTGTGCTTCATTGGATTTGCTGTTACTATTTTTTCTTTGATTAGTTCTAGTATTTCTATTGTTATTAACATTTTGCTGATTATGTACTCAAATGGGTCTATTGAATTACTATTTCTTAACACTGGCTGTGGCCTTGTTGTGATGAAGTATTATTTTTGTACCAAAGAAGTAGCGGTGGCCTTGTTGTGACTAATGACTATTTTTGTACCAAATAAGGGGTTTTCCTAATAAAGTCAAAAGAATGAGGCAAGGAAGATGTTGGTATTTTGTCTTCTGCCCTTGACTTATTTTTTATTTTCTCTCCATTTTCTTTCTTAGGCCACCACCATACTTAGTTCTATTTAGGGTTTGCACTTTGTTCTTCAAAGGCCTAACCATGCATAACATATTAGCTTTAAAAGTGAAGGTTACATTTTTAGGTCAAAGAAAAGAAACAATATTTTCTCTCCTTTCTATCTCGTGTTTGACCGCCATCCCCTTGGTGTAAATAAGGTTTCATATTTTGTTTTGTTTTGATATATAAACTATGGGTTATGAAATATCTTTTGTTTGTCAAAGTAACTTGATTGAGTAATATCAAATGTTGTTCAAAAGAGATAAACATTTCCATGGCTTGGTGATTCCTTTGTTTTCTACATATCATAATACTTGTTTCCATCCTTTTTGGATCCACACTATGAAAAATGTATACTAATTGTAGAAAATTTATTATTTCTTGTAGAATAGCTCAAGCATTAAGAACATTAGACTATGGGAAGTTTTATTTTGTTCATGATTTTTGTGTTCTTTCATATTTCTCTTTCATCATTTTCTTTTTATACATTCAAACATTGTCGAGATAAATTCAATAGCCTTTGTATACGTTGAATCAATTTTTATATTTTTTTTCGTAACTTTTTTATAGTTAGAAATTACTTAAAAGAATATATAATAATTTTTATTATTTAATTAGTTTGTATTTTGTATTATTTACTGATTATTAATTTGTTTTCACGTGTTATAAATAGGGACAAATTTCAATACTGCCAACGGGGAGTGCTATACCAAATTCTACAACAAATGCAACACCAGCAACTTCAAGAAAACCATAGACTTGATACTTTTTATTTTGTCGATATTTTATTATTTGCATTTTAATTTTCTGTTAACCAACATATGGTTGTTACTTATCAACAAATTTTTGTTGTAGCTATAATTATTTTAATATATATCGTTTTATTAAATTTTTTTTGTTCCCATTCATATCATAGTGCAGGTTTTATTTTTAAAGAAAACCAAATGGTTAAAAAAAATAATACAGAAGATTTAGTGACAACTATTTTTGTCATTGAATCCCTATTTGCATACAACTTTTAATGACAACTAATGTTAGTTGTCACTGAAAATAGAGAATGTGTGTTATATACAGTTAAAACACTTTTAGTGACGATTTTTATTGTCACTAAAAACATACTTTTAATGACGACTTATATTATCACTAAAACTCATTACGTTTAAGACTTTCAGTGACGACTTTTATAAATCGTCACTAAAAACACTTTCAGTGACGACTAATATCGTCACTAAAACTCGTTATGTTCAATACTTTTAGTGACGACTTTTACAAATCGTCGCTAAAAAATCTTTTCAGTGACAACCTTTAACATCACTGAAGGTTCAAATTTACGATACCTTTAGTGACAACCACAAAAGTCATCACTAAAGATACAGTTAATGACGACCAAAGTGGTCGTAAAAGACTTTGATAGTCTCAATTTGTGATCTTTCTATGACGATTTTAAATTTTTAGGGACGAATTTTCTATGTTTCAGTGACTATTTTAGTGGTCACTGAAAGTGTAATTTTAGTGACGACTTCAAAAATCGTTACAAAAAACCTTTAGCGACAGTGTTTTTAGTGATCAAAGAGTGATGACAAAAATTCGTCACAAAATGTCTTTTGTGACGAATTTTAAAGCTTCTGTGACGACTAAAAGCTCTTTTTTCTTGTAATGAATAAAATTAATATTTAACAATAAAGACACAATTTAGAGATTCCAATCCTTATTCATGACAGCTTAATTACTTGTCCTCTTTCTCTTCTTTCTCCACCTCCTCACCGGTGCTGCTGGTGCCTTTCAAAGCTTCCTCAAGAATAAGCTCCAAGAGCCTTTCGTACACAGCAATAGCAGATTCCAGCATGTCAATGGCTCTTTTCCTATCTTCAACCACCACACTCAAAATATCTCCAAGCTCCAGGATTTTCTTCATAGACCTAACCACCTCTTCCTCACATAGCCCTAGACTAAAGTTTCCACCACCCCCACCATTTCTCCCTCTTCCTCTATACTCTGTGCCTCTAGCCACTATCATATCACTAATGCTTCCCATTACACTATTATTCCCCAGAACCATAGCCACTTCTTCTTTCTCCACTTCCCACATCCACACACTCCCATCTTCAGAAGCAGACACCAAGTTCTTCCCTTCATTCACCAGAACCACAGATACAACTGACCCATTATGGCTTTGATTATTCCAAGTGACGAGTTCATGAGCTTTGCTTAGTAGTTTTCTGCTTCCAACCTTCATTGATCCTTTATAGACCATCCCATCTGACCCAGCTGCGTAGAAATCCGATTCTGCTGAGTCTATGGCAATCCCAAAAATGGCACAAGGGAATGACACTGTGCGTAGGACGGTTCCATCTACCAAATTCCAGAACTTGCATGTGCAGTCTAGTGAGCAAGAGATTAAGGTAGAGTTGCATAGGCCTATTCCAGAGCTCAAGGCAGTGACTGAATCTGAATGTGCCTTCAATTGGTGCAAGATCGAATCTTTTGGGTCTTCTTCAGTTGATGAGGTTTCTACAACTTGGAAGGTTGGGATCACAACTATGCTACCATCTTCACTACCTGAAATTATAGGTCACGATTATAACTTATAATATTATTTTTTTAATGTAAAAAACAGTAATAAAGATAAATTACTTCACCTACGTCTAAACAGATCATATGGGTCATTAGCTAAATTTGTTAAATTTGAGTTTTAATGGGTCATTCATGATTAACTATTAACCCGCTTTTTATTTTCATTACTCATTACCCATATTCTCCCTCTTTATTTGTAAGATATGTCTATGATTATAAAACATTAATAACTTAAAAAAATCTAAAATGTATTGATAAAAATAAAAATAAGAGAAAAATATAAAATTTAGAATCACTTTATGAATTATATTTAGTGAAAATGCGCTAAAAGAAAGTGCTACAAAATTTATTTAATTGATTGATTATGAACTAAGAAGAAAAATTATATTAATAATAAAATAATTAAAAAATAATGAAAGATTGTAATAAATTATTAAAAATTAAAAAAAATTATACACATATAAGTAGGTTAATGGTGAGAAATTCTTGCCAATAAAACTCATCAAAGTTGATATTTTAGGTAATCGATTCAGTGGCACATCTATTTTTAATTTTTTTTATTAATTCCTTGTACCGAGTGTACCCTACATGGTATCCAAGAATTTTTGTTAAGAAAAAAGTTAACTAAAGTTCTTTATATATATTTGTTATGAAGTTCCAAATAAAAATATGATAAGTGAAATAATTTTTTTTAAAGACTCAAAAATTTATTACTGAATTGTTTTTGTTATGAATTTCGATAACAAATATTTTAAAAATCGTTGTCAGTCAATAGTTGAATTGAGTCAAACTCCAATAAAATGATCATAGATCACCTAATAACATTCATAAATAGTTAAATAAATCATAACTAACTCAATCTTTTTTTTTTTTTGAGCAAATTCAAACTCAACCATTTGTCACCCTTACCTGAAATTAGCAGCGAACCATCGTCACTAAGTAGGAGGCAAGAAATGGGTTTTCTGTGAGCAGGGAAAGATCTTACTATATCCCCAAAAGGCAGTGAGAAAGAATGAACACTCCCTGATATGCCACCGGCGAAGAGATAGGCACCGTCAGAAGTAGCAGTGAGTGGGGCAACAAATTCAGGAACAGGGAAGCTATAGAACACAGTTGAAGTATACCAATTGTAGAGGTGAATTGACACTGCATCTGTGTCCGGGGACACATGAGAGGCAGCAATCAAACACTTTCCAACCACAGTGAGGCCCCGGCGGGGCGACCGGCTGCCAGTGAAACGGGCAACGGTGTTGCCTGTGGAAGCTTCATAGACCAAGATTAGGCCATCAGGAGAGCTAGTAAGGACAACTTCATAGGAAGAAGATGACATTTTCTTCTTCTTTTGGTTGGAAGAATAACGTAAGGAGTGAGAAAAAGGTGAGCGGAAACGAGAAGGGCATGTATGAGGAGAGCTTCTAAGGCTGATTCCTTATAAGGCGTTGAAAACAAGTTGGTTGGGACTATTTGTGTTAACTTGTGGGCAAGCATTAATTTTCAACTGTCATAAATGATAAATTTGACTAAGGACGGTTTTGAAAGCTTGTAATTGGGACACAAACAAAGTCATTAATGGAGAGTTTGAAAGACAAGCACTGAGCTTCACTAGGTGCATTTGCACAAAAGTTCCTATAAGTTTTATTGAATTATTATTTTAACTCTTAAAAGGTGTTATATATATTTTTTAATTTATTAAAATTTTATTTTAATCTTTATTTTAGGTTATATGAGGCAGATCGAACACATGATCCTATATTCAAACTCTATTCTTTTCAATCACCTGAGCTAGTTTCATGGGATTTTCGGTCCTTCAAATATATATAACTCTGGTATCAATTGATTTTCTGTATCAATTGATTTTCTCCAAATTTTTTGTCTCACTTAATTGTTAGAAAGATTAATTTTATTTCTCATTCATCCTTCCCTCCGCAAGTTATTAACAAAAGTGTTGACGAGAGATCTTAACTTTTGAATTGCATTGTCTATATTTAAATCTATGCAGCATATATACTCTCCCTCCCACATGTCTTAAATTGCCTCAATATGAATCAAATACTCAAATTCAATAGATTGAGCTTCACCGGTTAAGGTTTGTTGAATTCAAATATTATACTTAGGATAAAGAAATTTGAGGTATATGTAGGAGGGGGAGTGTGCTATGTAGACCAAAAAAAATATAGAAGTTAACATCGGCATCACCACTTCTACCAATTTTATTAATAGAATGTGGGTATAAGGATGAACTTGAAACACAATTAATTTTTTGGATAGTTAAGTGAGGTAGCCAATTGATACTAAAGTCATATTTGGAAGATCAAAATAAAGTTTTATTTTTTTTAGTTTAATCCTTCAAAACTTAATGTTTTAATTTTAACTTTTTAAAGATCATCTACTGTTTTAATTTAATCCTTCAAAACTTAAATTTATTTTTATGTTAAGTCAATTAACAAATTATCTTACTTCATTATAATAGCACAAGCTAATAGGATATTTGCTGCATTTATGGACTAAAATTAATTCATTTATCTGCTTCATTGTGCACCATATTTGTTGCATTTACATACCAAATCAACTGTATTATCTGTTGTATTTAAAAATCAAATTTGATGCATTTATCTATTTCATTTACCACCATGATTTGCTACTTCATCTACTGTTTTTTACACACCAAATTGGTATATATCTTCATATTTGTGTATATCTCAAGTGTATCTCTGTACATTAGTATAGTTATCTTTTTATATCTTTGTATACTTGCCTTGCCTTTAGATGATTGTATAAATATCTAAGCTATCAATAATACAAAGCAACTTCTCCTTTTTCCTTTTTATGGTATCAGACCATTGAAGGCTCATGCCCCTCCTGTTTTTTTTTTTTTAGCTGCTACCCATTCCTTTGATCTTCATGGTTGTTGCTCCCTCCATACCCCAAGCTAATGCTATCCATTCCTCTGAAAATAACACAACACTCATCTCAATCAATGTCTCTACACAAGCTCCACTCAAACCCACCTCCACTACCTACACTTCTTGGAGATTACAATTCAAACTCTCTTCGTTGGATATGACCTCCTTGGTTTCATTGATGGCAGCAAGCCATGCCCACCTGCCACCATCACCCAAAATGATGCCATCATTCCCAACCCAGCCTATACCCATTGGATTCGCTAAGACCAATTGATCCTTAATGCTCTTTATGGTTCTCTTTCCCCTTCTCTCATATGCTTCATTACTCGCTCAACAACATCCTATGATGCTTGGAACACCCTTGCACACATCTATGCCAATCCTTCCCGTGGCCGAATCCTTACCCTTAAACACCGTCTTGCAAATTCCATCAAAGGTGCACAATTCATCGGTGGGTTTATGCAGGGAATTAAAGCCGCTGTTGACACTCTTGCTCTAATGAATTTCTTTGTAGATTCCAAAGACCTCACCATAAAAATCCTCAATGGCCTTGATGAAAATCATAAACAACTTGCTGATGCAATTCAAGCTCATGAAACATCCATAACCTTTGATAAATTACATGAAAAACTCTTTAACTTCGAAGCCCAGCTTGTAGCCAAAACAAAACCACCTCCCTCTACTCTTGTCACTGCATTCATTGCCACTCAGTCTTCCCACCGTCCTCCTTTTTGTAATAACTTCCTCTTCTTCAGCCATTATGTTAACCTAACTGTGATTACATGCCTCAGCCACCTCCTACCCCTTGGTCTCCTCGACCATCCTTTTCTAACAATCGTTTTGGACCTTCTCGGCCTTATTTGGGTTGTTGTCAACTCTATGAACAAGGCCATTATGCTAAACGCTATCCAATTTACTGACCTCAGACTTGGACCTTTAGTCCTCCTAAGTGTGCTACTCAACATCCTGTTTTTTCTTCTTCCATTATCCACACTGCCACAACCTCTCCTCTAAACTCTAAATGGATTCTAGATTTAAGTGCATCTAACCATGTTACTACTGACCTAGCCAATCTTACACTACATTCTCCATACGAAAGATCTGATGACTTGGTTGTCAATAATGGTAATAATTTACCCATTACCCTCGTTGGTAATATTATTTCTTCTATACCATTTCTTTCTTTTACTAATGCTCTTTGTGTCCCTAGCATGACCAAAAATTTTATATCCGTTTCTCAATTATGCAAAACTAATGATGTGGTTCTTACTTTCACTTCTTGTTTTCAGGTGAAGGATCATCGCATAGGGGTCGTCCTTCTCCAAGGACCTCATAAGGATGGTATTTACAAATGGCCAGTCTTTGAACCTTCAACTTCACCACATGCTTTCATTTCTATCACCACTCCCATATCCCTATGGCACTCACATCTGGATCATCCTCGTGCAAAAATTATTCACTATTTAATCCCTAGGTTCATTCTCCACAAGTTCAATTAATTTTTCATGTAACTCTTGCAAGATTAATAAAAGTCACAAACTTACTTTTTTTGAATCAACTCTTTCTTCCTCATCACCTCTTGAATTATTTTTTTTTATGTTTGGACATCTCCAATGCTTTCTATTAATGGTTTTAAGTATTATGTTTTTTTATTGACCATTTCACAAAATATATTTGGTTATATTCTCTTCAATGTAAGTCAAAAGTTTTTTTATGTTTTCTCTAAATACAAATCTCTTGTTGAAAATTATTTTAAGTTTAAAATTGTAACTCTTTACACCCATAATGGTGGTGAATGTATTACTCTTCAAACCTTTCTAACTATATATGGCATCACCCACTTAACCACTCCCCCACACATTCCAAAACACAATGGTTTTTCTAAATGTCATCATCGTCACATTGTTGAAATTGGTTTAACTCTTCTTCGCCATGCATCTATTCCCATGAGCTTTTGTCCCCTTTGCCTTTGCCACTACTACTTATCTAATCAATGGTATGCCTAAGGTCAACCTCTCCATGATGTCCTCTTTTGAAAAAGTATTTACTCGTCCTCTTAATTTACACAAACTTTATGCCTTTGGGTGTTTATGCTACCCATGACTTTGGCCTTATATAACTCACAAACTTGAACCCAAGTCACATCCTTGTGTTTTCCTTGGCTATTCCCTTACTCAAAGTGTTTATTTATGCTATGATACCTCCTAAAAAATATTTATTTCACATTATGTTGACTTCAATGAAAACTCATTTCCTTTTTCTTCCTCTCCATCATTTAACACTCTCCCAGTCCCATCTCCATAACCCACACATGTTTACCTTGCACATATGTGGTGATACTACAGCTTCAGCTCTTAGGATATCATCTGTGCCAACTCAAATATATTTTCCTTATACCCCCAATGCTGACTCCTCACCACCATTTTTCCTTCTTCTCATATTGTTTTCAGAAGGAGAAATTAATTTATACTTGTTACAGTATTAGTTTTGTTGTTGCTGCCTATTTACGTATATTTTAGACTATTTATAATTACTGTACTATTTTATTTATTTCCATAACTTTTATTAGGCAAAATTTATTTTGTAATTGTTTTATGCGGTGACTAATCTTATTAATTTCATTTTGGTAGGAGCTGTGATGATGAAGAAGGCTAGATCACTCTACACGGACATGGTAGGGGCGTCTAGTTCTCACACTCCCACGCCCCGCAGGGCGATCAGTGAGGGCAGACAGCCCACTATGGAGTCTGACACCGTTCTCTCTCAGGGAGGAAAGTCGGAGGTTGCCGCGTCATCAGTCCCTGATAGCGACTCCCGTCCACTGGATTCACAAGCCCTCCCCTGCACGCTCCCCCCACCCGACGCTCAGACACCGGACGACGATTATGCCTTCGATTTTGACGCGATCTTTGCCGGTGTGGAGGAGGAGCATCAGCCCGGTGAACAGGAGCGCAGACGTAGGAGGAGTTGGACAGTTGATGTAGTCGGTGAGTATTGTAAACATGTACACTTTATGCACTTAATAATTTTGTCATAATAACATAATATATAATTGTCTATATTATGACAGACAGGATCGGGCAGGTGACGTCCAGACAGTTGATTGTCCACGACGTATGGGCCATGCCTCAGGGGTCAAAGGTGGTTGTCCAGTTCAACGACAACCACCAGGCTATCGAAGACAGTGGCAGTTTGCTCAGTATCTTTCTTAGCACCATCGGGGATAACTTTCGACTATTCTCGATCTCCTACAGGGAGTGGAGGAGCATTCCTCAGCAATTGAAGACGAATGTTTTCATGAACAACGTTCAAGTATGAAAACATAAATATTTTGTAATTAATTATATTTCTTTGTAATTTATGTGCAATTTATGTGTAACTAATTTTTTACTTTCGTTTGTAGACACATTTTAATGTGACGGATTAATACAAGAAACTGATCATACAGTCGCTGGGAGAAAAATAGAGAGCCGCACAGTACAATTTATTTCGCCTGGCGTATGATGGTACGAAGACCAGAGATCAGTTGCATAGTCTAAGGTAAGTTGTATATATTAATATATTTATAAAATATAACTGATCATACAGTGGGCAACTTTTATAGACTATCGCCTTGAAGCAAAGTCTAAGGTAAGTTGTATATATTAATATATTTATAAAATATAACTTCTCAATATTGTGACTAATTATTTTTTCTATATGATTAATTAGGATGTGGCTGGGAAGAACAAATGGAACAGAAGACAACTGACAATGCCACACACCACTGGATCTAAGAGCCTTGCATGTAAAAAAGCGGAGATGGTAAGTTTAAATTCGTAAATATCTTTTTTTTTAAATGTTGAGAAGACTATAATATTATAATCATAAATTAATTAATTATTTTAAATTTCAGGAGATTGATCTTGGCGGTCCAATGACTCGTGGTAATGTATAGATGGCAGCTCATAAAAGAGCTGACGGATCATACATCAACGACGAAGCTCGGGCTGTTGCGATAAGTAATAAAATTTTATCAACCGTACGTGGGTAATTATTTAATTTTTAGATAATGTTTAATATTATTAATTGTCTGTTATTGAATGTTGGAAGAAAATTGCTTCGATCCAGCAAGAGGACAGCTCGTCCCAAGAGCTCTCGACGGCTGATTCGCTTGCGAGAGCTCTTGGCACTAGGGAGCACTCTGGCCGCGTTCGAAGATTTTGGTTGAGTGTTTACCCAACTCAAATCTTTGGTTTTGATTCGTTTGAGTCGAGCTCACAGTCTGGGCCATCATACCATGACTTACAGTATGAGGTGGAGCGCCTGAAGACAACTATGCATGAGTGGGACGTCGAGCAGCAGCGACAAGACGCTGAGTTCGCAGCATCGCAAGCACAGATAGAAACTGCTATGACATTCTTGCTACAGAAATTTCAAGGTCAGCTGCCACCTGAAATTTTAGGACTTCATAGTCCCGGATTCAGGATAATCTTTTAATACATAAATATTGTTGGTATAATTCTGTTTACTTTGAAAATGCTAAAAATTCTAACAAAAAAAAATTATTTTTCAGGACCCCAGTGACTGTGGTAGTGGATATCAGCATGATCAACATCTGCAAGGTTTGGGAATTTGATTTAGTTATTATATCTGTATATATAATTTTGTTACACTCGTTACTATTAATTTTTGTGTACATATTTTTTATTTATATATAGATTCATTTATTTTAATAATTTACACATATTTCGTATGTAGTTAAATATTAATAAATTTTAAAATAATTTTTTAAATTATTAAGTAATTCACACGTTTAATTATTATATAATAAATTAAAATATATCTAAATTAATTTATAGAATATTAAAAATATAAATTAATTTTTATTATGCTTAATAATTTAATAATACAAAAATTTAATCATCATTAGTATTTATGAATAGTACAAAATATTATATTTTAAATGAAAAATAAAATTTTGATATAAAAAATTAAATTAATTTTATTAATAAAAAAAATTTTAAAAAAATTATAGAATTAACGATAATTTTTAAACCATTGTTACTTTTAACGGCGGTTTAAAAACTGTCATTATACACGGTTTAACGACGATTTTTAAAACTGTCATCAAATCAGTCATAACAACGGTTGTTTCTACGGTTAATGAAAATTGTCATTAAGCCCAATGTTCTACGACGATTTCAAAATTATCGTTAAAAGATATAACGACAATTAAAATCGTGATTATGTCCACTTAAAAACCGTCGTAATACGACGATTTTGTTATAGTGAAATTTAGAGACTTGCGAACAAATGATCATGTGATTTTGTTTTCATGGGAGCTTTACTTTTCAATTTCAATAAATGCATTTAGATTAAAGTTTCATTGAATATTGGAATTGTCTACATATTTTTAGTTTAAAAATTTTAAAAAGAAAATAAAAGAAAAAAATTTGAAGTGTCACATGTCAACATACGACTATGTGACTGTCTCTTACTTATGTTAGTTATATATATTATTAAAATATTAAATTTTCTTTTAAGAGATATAAAATTTTCAATTTTAATTTTTTATTAATAAAAAATTTATTTAATTATTATTTTCTTTAAAATAAATAAATAATTGTACTTTATTTTCATAAGAAAAGTTTAGTCATTATAAAATTTAATACATTTCACACACATCTAATATTTTTTTTATTAAATTTTAATTTAAAAATTTTAAAGGAATAAATAAAATTTTAAAGGAATAAATAAAAATAATATATCAACATTTCACTTAAAATTTTGTTGACAATTCTCGCAATGAAAGCTTTCCTCTAATTTAGTTGTGTTTTAAGAGGGGATACCATCAAAAGCTTCTCTGATCCAATTTTAAGATACACTTTTATAACTGTGTAAAATGGATAAAATTGTGTTATCACATAGGCAATTGGTGTGCAAAACACTGACATTGTCATTCTTTTAGCAAAAAATAAAGGGCTTAATTGCACTTTTTTTCTCAGCTTTTTTCAAGTACCATTAAGATTATAAAACTAATTTCTGTCGAGCTCTATTATGAGTTGCGAAAAAAAATTCTTCCAATAAGTCTCTAATTCAATAATCGAATTTGTATTCTCACTTTGAAAATATATTCATTTACCACTAAATCCAACACTTGTTGATCACTTAATTGTATTTTTAATATTTTTATTTTTAAAAATACATTAATTTAATTTTTTTTAATTTATAATATAAATTTTAACAAATGAATCAAAATAACAATCCATTACAATTATCATTTATTTTACTGTTAATTTATCAAATTTATCACCACATATATATTATTAAATCTGTCATTAATATTTTTTTTTAATTAATTAGACATAAGATATACACATTGCATATTAATGGTTAAATAATCGATAAATTTAATGTAAAGACTATTTTGACTTATTTATAAAAATTAAAGAGATTAAATTCATATTATAAATTATAATTAGACTAAATTCACATATTCATAAAAATAAAGAAATAAAAAATGCAATTAAACCCAAAAAATAGCTCCCTAAGAATGAACAGGAGCAGGTCTTCAACCAATTATTGAAGGTCTAATGCAGATCCCTTCAGCATGTACACATGGATGAAAATTCGGATCAAGCAATGAAATACTGAAGGCAATGAAACAAAGAAGCTAAATCGAAACGAGAACTAAAATCGAATCTCAACTACATAGATACCCAGTAGAAAATGCTCAAGTTAATCACAATAAGATGGGCAACAACAGAAATTTACATCTACAATTGGAAGAAACAAATGCCTTCAATTTACGAGACTTGAAATACGGTATAGATTATTATTATTTTTTCACTGTCACAGCCACTGCCATTCTTTTTTCCATCAGCTACAAGGGTTGGTATCCACATTAAACTTGCAAATGACATGTTATACAATCGCCTTGATGTCAGACACTTGAACTTCCAGGAGTATAAATATCTGTATGCCGACGCTGGTGTATTTAGCAAAATAGCCAGCCTTAAAATTGAGATGATTGACGCCCCAGAAAATCTTGCGGCCAGTTTACATATGCCAGTTCTGGAGTACTTGCTGCATCAAGATTGCTACGATGCTGCCCATTGATATGTTGATGACATTGACTGCGTCGTTATTCAGCTGCGGAACAGGATAGAATAAAACAAAAATAATCTGAGGAAATGGAGAACATATCACTACCAGTCAGATATACAAGTCAAACTGGTGAACCAAACCCTGCCGCTGTTAAGTCAACAAAAAATGTTGTCCAGCCCACTTGTCATTAGGGATCTTTCAAAATCAAACAAAATCAATCCCCCATAACCAAGCCATATAAAACTGACCAAAAAACAAGCTCAGTTTTTTTAGTTTTTTTCAAGAAAACTAAACATTCAGTTCGGTTTATGGTTCAGAAACATTTTAATTCAATTTAAACCGAAGGTTACTTGTCATATTTGGCATGGCATAGAAATCAGAAATGCATCTGAAAATTAATTTGCACTTGAGAAATCCCTAGTGAGCCAACTACAATGGGACTGGATATCACGAAGTATATTAATGCTACCTTCTGAGTTCTGATCTTGCCATGTGTCCCGAATTCTGTACAATTTAGGTTGACATTTGATTTTATTGTTATTTAAGTACTTACTTCTTAAAACCCTACCTTCAGATTTCCACCTCAAAAGAAAGAGAAAAAAAGGACCTTAATAGGCAGGATAGACATCATGCCATAGTTAAGATATAAAACATGAATGATTTTATGAACTTACCCATTGAAATCCTTTCTTCTCTTGAAGTGCAGCACCTATTATGCTCTCACCGAGGTTAGCGATCTGGGAAGCTAGTACACATATAACTGCTTCATGTAGATTAATCTGTTTCACAAAAATGGAGAAATAAAACATTAGCTCATTTTAAGTTCTTCAGTTGTTAACATAAACTGGCTTTTCAGTTTAGGACATTTGAGTGAAAGAGAAAGAGGGGTCGTGGAAGGGGGTCATCCTTTGAAAGGTTTCGTATTCATTATCCATAAAAGAAGAGACAAGAAGTGGTTTGATACATGATCATCGGATCCATCGTTATTAATCTCCCCAAGGGGTGGAGCTTTAAAGTCAAAAGTTGCATTTCCTCAACTTGTAAGACCCTCTGATCACAAAAGGCATTAACATAATTCTATGCCTCTTCACATCATTTACTTTTTCTTCTTCACAAAGCCAACGCATGGAAGCTAAAAGTCACCAGTCATATATTCCCCCCTCCCCACCACTCCTTTCCCTTATAACAAATTCCTGCCATTATTTTCTCTGGGATAGCATTAGCGTATTCCAATATTCTGGGCATAGCTAATAAATTAAAGACTCAAGAGGGGTTACCGAGAATCAGGTCAATACCTGACAATTTAAGTTAGCTTGATATTATATTTATATGCTAAAAATATAATTCCAAATCTTTAGAAAAAGGGCACCTTAGTTTTCCTTGGTTGTTCCAGATATTTTGTTAATCAAAGCATCCCTGAGGAAGGCAACTTACTGGAAAACAATCAATCTGAGCTTTTATTGCAAAGCCTGATCTCAGCCTAGATTTTAATCAGGTCAGGCTTAAAATCCCAAATAATATATGATATCAGCAATCTTAAAAAATTTATCAGCATGCATTGAGACCCATTTGGTCATGTGCTTTGAAAAGACCTCCAAACAAAAAATACATTTTAGCCTTCAACATAAATTAAACTGATCTGTGGGTCCTACCCCACTTTAAACTAAATAATAGAAAAAAAAAAAAAAAAAAAAGCTTCAGTGCAAGGGCCAAATGCTAAACTGAAATCCCGGCATTAAATGCTAAAATGTTCCCAAAATGTCCTTCAACACATGAGAAACCCAGGCTGCAGACAGAGTTGTGCCCTGTATTTCTCTCGTTAGCCAAAAGCTAAAACAATTCCCAACACTGAAGGCTAAAATGTTTCCAAAATGTCCTAACAAGTGATAAGCACATGCACCCACTCACATGCATGCACACCTACCACCCACAAAACCCCAACTCCTACACAACCAGCCATGTAAACGTTAGCAAGTTATCCTCCTTGTCCCGCTTTTTTTTCATTATCATATTCCTACATAATGGTTCTCATTATACTTTGGTCCATGGTCAGATTCCCAACACAATTGCCCAAATGCCAAAAACAATTCTGTTGGAGACTTCGTCAGCCAAGGATCCTTGAGCAGAGGGGGTGGGGACACTCTTTATTGAAGCAAATCATAAGAGAACAAATCATAACTACCACTCTAATAGAAGCATTGGAAATTACTTCCTTGTACACTCTAGCAGGAACATAACAGAGAAAATAATAGCAAGCTAGGAAATCACTAATGTGCAGCCATCACTAACCACTTTTTTTCAGTATATCATATATTCAAAATCATATTAGCCTACCTTGGGGAATAAATAAATAGCCTATTTCTGATAATCATTTCTAAGAGATCATTTAATATATTTAACTATTAGACTTGTGAAGATGATCATAATGTTTTAGCTCCGCACCCTCCCGCTCAACCAATAATTAAAGGCCAGAAGAAACCATGCCCAAAAAAGTTGTGTTGCTTAATGAAAATTAGAATTTGGCAGCAATTTTTTGGTAAACAATTTGTGGAGAGGTGACGATCATGTCTGAAACACAAATGAGGATAATTATAACTAACCATAGCACAAGGCTTGGAGCACATTGTTCAATCCCAAAAGGTATAGTTCATTCTGGGATTCCATCTAAACAATAAGACTCATGAAACATATTTGTGTACAGAAAAACAGGAGTATCCCCTCAACACCACCCCATAATCAACATGCACAGAGTCAGAAATTAGTAAAGTACCTTACCCATGAGACAACCAACAAGGGCAAGAAATATAGATGCTATAATTCCTGCAAAGGTTCCTTCAACACTCACAGCGCCTTCTGTTCCTCTCGGAACTACCTTAAATGTCGTAACTAGGTACCTGGACATTATGCAAGCTAAATTTTAGTACTGGGATGTTACAAGAAAACATAAGATCAAAGAAATATTGTTTGGAAGAACATAGAACTTAAACTACCAGGTTTCACAAATTTATCATCTAATCAGTTATAACCAGCCTAAATTCAGACCGACAACAATTCTGGCAATCAAGTTAAATATACAAGGGATTAATAAGCCAATAAATAGTGCCCATCCATGCACTACCACAACAGGAGAGATACTCGTTAGTCTCCCATTGAAAATTTTATTAACACAAGTGTGTCTGAATTTCTAGGTTTCTGAGCAGAACAAAGCTTTCTTTGAAGCATTACATCAGTTGCATGGGACTATATTAGGTTTATATTAACAAAGGTTTACCACTTCACAAAAGGAAAAGAGGGTAGGGGTAAAGGTGATTGAGTTCAGCAAAATGTCACCATTGCAAATTGGGCCCTATAAAACATTAAAGAGGATAATGGCCTTCAGAAATCCAAAGACTTCAAAATTTGATTCAATTGAGAATTAACTACGGCAAACTACTAATGACTATAGAATACTGCCAGGTCCAAACCAGAGTTCACTACTTACGTTGTTTTGCCATATGCCTTCCCTATCTCACTTGAGACTGTATCACTCAACTTAGTACAGAAACTAGCAACAAATCCTAGCTGCCAAAGCCGAGAAAATGTCTCTCCCCCAACTCCAAAAATCGAGAGAAAAGCACAAATGCAACCAGCAGCACTTGATCCAACAACACTGCCGGGACCTCTTCTTCCTTTTCTTTTCTCAGCAACCCCCTGAGCCTCTTTCTGAACCATTTTGACCTTTGTTGCCGCTGTACCCTAAGAAAGTCCGAACAATTAACTCCAATGAACAAAGTCTCAACCCACCCAGAAAAAAAGAAAGAATAAATTCCACACCCAGAATCAGACTTGCACAAAACTCGATGAATACCCAATTTGTTCGCATAAAGACGTCAAAAGTCACCATTTTCAGGTCAGAAAACGAAGAAGAACGGAAAAAAAAACCCCGAAAAATTTGCTTACCATTATGAAATAGGTAGCAACAAGAAGGAACCCAGAAGGGCCAAAAGCGCGCCAAGTGAGAGTTCCGAGCAGAAAAGCAGCACTGATACCAGAGAGAGACAACCCAGTTACCAATATCGGAGAACCCAAAACAAAGATGAGGAGATTGCTGATCAGAGCGGATTGCCAAGTGGGAGGTGACGATTGGATCAGACTCATTGCGCTTCCAACAGCTTCTTGAACACTGCTCACAAGGGGGGCCACCCTTGGGAGTCTCTGACTATTAGAGGAAAGACGAAGATTGAGAATTGGGGGTTTTTGAGAGAGAGAAGGGAGAGTTGGGCTTGAGGAACGTTGGGGTTGCAGGGGAAACATGGAAGGGAATGTGATGCGCAGAGTTGTAGAGGCCATATTATATATTCTTTTGATTTTCGTAGCAAGCGGGAAGGTGAAGAAGAAGGGAAATAAATCTGGGTGAAGAGGAAGAAATCTGGGCGCAGAAGATTGTCGCTGAGTGCATGCAAATGAAATTGAGTGTGCAGGTTAGACTTTGAATCATCAGGACAGGAGGATATTCCAAATTTGAGGGCTATCCAAGCAATTTTTTATTGTTTTTGAACCAGCCAAAATATGGGGAAGATTAAATTAACAATTTGTTTAATATAACTTCCCTTTCTGAAGAAATTTCTAAAGAAATATTGTTAAAATATTGTTATGACTTTTGACTCTGCAATATTTTAGAGCGATCTCTTGTGAATGAAGAAGAAAGCAATTTTTTAGCAAAGCAAGCTTGAAATTTGGGATCAGACTAGTTTTTTCAGCCGGTTTTTCAAGTTTATAGATTTTCCCGCTGTCACTTTCTTAATGCCTAGGAGAGAAATAATTATTCTTGGGCTTCAAAAAGCTTTTAAGTGGATAGGGAGTTTTTTTTTTTTTTGACAAATTACTGTAAATTTAATACCGAGAGACATGAAATATCAAATAAAAAAATATTTAAATATAGTTTTTAAATACATTAAAATAAATAAAATTAATATTATAACTATAAAAAATTGAGTCAAAGCATTTCTAAAATATTAAATTTTAAAAATTCAAATTTATAACGGTACAAAAGAGGTGCTGTATGCAAGTCGCAGATGGCAACCAGGCTATCAGCCCACTTTGAGCATGTTGGATGATCCTTGGGTGCCCAATTTCCCTCCATACAATTTAGCTGGGCCAGAAAACCACTTTTAGTTTCCAAGCTTAGTGATTCAACTCATCGACCCTTCTTTAAGGTCATAGAACTGGAGCCTGGTGCAAGATTTATTACCTCCAGAGTTGGCTTCCCTTCTGTTGAAAGAAAAGATTGTGCACACTCTGATGTTGCCGTTAAACTTTTATACCAAGATAATTCTGTCAATATTACTTAGGCAGAGAAGAACTCTTGGGCTGGTTTATGGAAGCTCAGAGTTTCTGAAAAAATTAAGTGTTTTTGATTTAGGAAAATATTTTTTTTAATTATATAATGATATTTTTATTTTAGTTTTATTTTTATTTTTATTATAAACAATAAAATATTATGTATATAATTTAAAATAATTATAAAAATAACATTGTCACAACGTATTAAAAATTTTTAAATTATTTTTTTGATGTTTTTAAAAATTTTAAAAATATTTATTGAAAATAAAAAATATATAAATAAATATATTTTCATTATTATTTTTAATTTTAAGTAAAATTGAAAAACAGACAACAAATAAACAAACTATTTATTTGGAAAACCCACCATCTTGCCGTTGCCGGCAATGAAATTAAATTCAACTCGCCACTTCCTCACTTTGATTTATCAAAGCTGCTGTTGTTATGGAGATTGTAAGGAAACACTTCTTCACACGTTGGTTGCTTGCCCTTTGGCAAAAGCTGTTTGGTTCTCTTCCTGTCTAGTTCTACATACTGCACGCCTTCCCCAAGAAAGCTTTTGCTAGAAATGCAGATGGTTGTGTGGAATTGGCCTGTTTTATCTCTTGGCATATATGGAAGAACTATAATGAAAAGCTTTTTCATAATCGTTCTCTTCATCCTACCGAGATTGTATAGCGTTCTGCCTTAGCCAAGTTCGAGTCTCGGTGTGACAATGGATTTTGTTCGTGGTTGCCTGGGTTTATGATGGTTCTCAGCTAGCTCTATGGTTGCTCATGCCTTTTCGGTTCTTTTTGGTAGTGTCGTTTGTTGTGTTGCCTGATTGTATGATTTGGGATCATTATAGTCCTTCTCATGTACCTTGTAAAGCTTTTGGCCCCTTTTTTTGTTTCTTTGAAAAAGAAGTATAGAGCTATACTACTTGTTTTGCTTCTTTTTTTGTTCTTTAGGAAGTGAAAATTTTCTTAGACTACCATTATGATTATATCCTGAATTAGTCTCTCCCCCCGCCTCCTCCCCCCAACCCCAAAAAAAAAACCTCTCATAAAGATCTTCATTCTATTTACTAGAACTTTGGCCACCACTTAATTTGTATGATGAAAGCGTCCAAGCTCCTCAAAATTCTTAGTTTTTGGGAATACACAAGGTGAGTTCTAGTAATGGAACAAGGTTAAGTGCCCTTGATCAAAAAAAATCTGACAACTAGTGTAACATCTTTATGAATTGTTTTCTATGAATTATGATAAAAGAGCCCATTAGGGTCGAGAGATTTGATGGAGCCTAACTCGAACACAACTTTCTTTATCTCTTGATCTTGTAAGAGAGCCAGAAGTTCTGTATTAACTTTGGAATAATGCATGTACTAAAAAAAATGTACGAAAAAAAAACTGAGAAATAATGCTAACTACAATTTAAACGCCTTTAGATAAGAACAAATTTCGAAAATGATTCTGAAATGAATCTCCTTTTGCCTTTTGCACCCAGTTACCATGGTTATCCCTAGTTTATTTCTCCCTCTCTCTAACACAATAATCTCATGAAAAAATTTGGATTTTCTATCTCCCCCATGTAAGCCACTTTAGCCTTGAAATTTAACCCCACCTTTAGCTGAATTTTAATTCCTTGCATTTATTCAAGGTTATCAACATTATTAGGAAGACTTTGTAAGAAATAGAGATGATCTTTAAGCTTTTTAATTTAGGTATTTTCTTTTCAAAAAATATCTTTGCTTGAATTAGCCAGATTAGTATAAGCCACACTAGATTTTTCAAACAGTGTTTTCCACTCCCGATAGGTTGGACTTCTTACCACTATCATTTGTTACTATAGAACACTCCTCATGGTTACCCTAGAATGCTTCAAACTTGAAACTTCTTACACTTCTTGTCATCTGTAGGTTGGTATAAATTTTTTCCTCGACACACTGTGACGATGGCATATGGAAATAACATATTCCAAGCTATATATGCTAGGGGTGTACATAGGTTCGGTTCGGTTCGGTTTTAGACCTCAACCAAACCGAACCGACCATAAAAAAAAAAAAAATTGTACCCATTCGGTTCGGTTGGGGTCCAACCAACCGAACCGCCAAAAGGCGGTTCGGTTTGGTTCGGTTGGTTCGGTTCTTTTAAAAAAAAAAAAAAAAAAATTTTGCCAAATTTTTTTAATTTTTGGCCCATTTAAATTTTTTTGGGCCTAATTTTTTTAAATTTTTAGGCTTATTTCGAATTCTTTGGGCCCATTTCAAAAAATTTTAAAAAAATTATGTAAAATATTTTTAAAATATAATAAAAAATAAATTTAATAATATAAATTAAATATATTAAAAATAATTTGGTTCGGTTCGGTTTGGTTCGGTTGGACCGTCCCAACCGAACCAAACCGAACCGAACCGGTCGGTTTTTCAAAAAAAAAACTGAACTAAACCGATTTTAATCGGTTTGGTTCGGTTTTTGGTCGGTTCGGTTCGATTTTTTCGGTTTAGTTCGGTCCGGTTCGATTTTTGTTCACCCCTAATATATGCTATGTGTCTATCTCTTTTTTCCTTGACACACTTACTGTTGCACCACATAAAATGACCACCTTTAATAGAGGAATCTACCAATTTGTTTGCATCTAAAAAATATCTGAACACTTCTATTTTGATGTTAATTATGCGGCCTAAAACCTACCCTTTTGTAGGGTGAAGGATCTCATTAAAGTCTCTAAGACAATACTATTTTCGGCTCTTGTGTCGAACTAGAGCCATGATATCTCTCCAAAGAAGACTACTCTGTTGGAATATTGGGTGCCCAAATATGAGCGTTAAAAACCCATGGCTTAGGGACAACTGAATTTTTTTATTTCCAAGGGAACATAGTAACAAGAGTCCATACCCTACTTTCTATTAATTTTTTTTTACTTTTAATCTCCATTAGAAACAAGATGAAATGTTTATTCTACTCATATCCTTTGGCCTGAAAATTTTATGAAATGACAATCATGGCGAGGGTTAGGGCTTAATTTTGCCTCCATAGCAATTTCTTTAAAATTAAATTTTTAAGTAAAGGTGTACATAATTTGATAATATGTTCAAATTCGACTAAATTTGTTAAAAAAATTATATTAGTCGAATTGATTTATATTTACGAGTTTAAACATATTGTATTTTATTAAAAAAATTAAATTTATATAGACAAGTATAGTGTAATTTTTAGAATCTATTTGAACCCGACCTAACTAGTCAAGTGTATGTTTTTCTTTTACTTTAACACAATTCAGTATTCTCTTTGAACTTGACCAATCAAATCAACCACATAACTCAAATTTTTCAAGTAATTTGAAATTTTGATTAGTGATAAGTGTTAGATTTTCAATTTGAATATTATTCGATCAAGTTAAATTTATAGTTTAACCCGATCAAGACTTACCTCTACTCCTTAGAAAACATTTTTACTTTTCTTAAGCAGTTTACAAGCTTCTTAGCTTTTTATTTTCTCTCTCTTTTACAATCTTCATCGTCTATGCATAGCTCTAGTTTGGATGGGAATTCATCTTCAAAGAGTAACATAGTGTTTGCTATGGGAGTAGGAATTCATATCCTCTTCTCTTAATTAGACTAGTATCCAACATAGTGTTGTCCATATACCCTTCATCTTTGACCTTTTCAAAGGGAGTTTAACGTAGTAATTTTCTCTTCTTTACTCCCTATTATCCAATATGGGCTTCCAGGTTTCTAGCTTACAGTATGTCTTTTGTTGTGTTTAGTGCTCCATGCAATTAGATTTGTCTTTAACCCTACATAGGTTATTTTGTTAAATAAATTCCTTACACTTAGCTATAGACCAGGATCCTCTGCGATAAAAAAAAATCACAGCACTGCATGATGTGGTCAAAATGCGTCGTTTTGGATTAAAGAAAGCCCAGCCCATCGAGTCAGGCGACTGGTAGAATATACCAGTCGCCCGTTACCCTATACCAATCGACTGAGAATTTGACTAGTCAACTGGTTCTTGCAATCTAAACTCCAGAAGTGAGCATAGGCTGGACCAGTCGACCACTACAAGAAAGGCGGGAAATGGTGACGGAAATTTAACGACGGTTACAAAAAATCGTCCTTAAAGCCAACTTTCACGACGGTTTCCTAACCGTTGTTAAAGTTCGGTAATTAACGACGGTTACAAAAAATCGTCCTTAAAGCCAACTTTCACGACGGTTTCTTAACCGTTGTTAAAGTTCGGTAATTAACGACGGTTTACAGAAAATCGTCGTTAAATACGAACGATTAGGATCCAACCGTAGTGATCTGCGTAGGTCTGAACGTGGGAAAAAATTTTATGGACATTACGACAGTTTTATAAAAAACCGTCGTTAAATGACAACGGTTTCTAGGAAACCGTCGTTAAATCCCAACGTTCGGAATTCTAACCGTTGCTTGATATTCGTGTGGTTTAACGACGGTTGTCTTGATAACCGTCGTTAAACCCATTTAGCGACGGTTTTTTTTTATTTAACGACGGTTTACAACCGTCGTTAAACCACGCGTTCGCCTATAAATTCAGCAGCTCTCCTCATTTGTATTATAAACGTTTTTCAGTCTGGGCCCATCTCAAGTTTTTAGTCATAGATATAAATAAAATTTAAGCATTATTAGGGTTTAAGGTTTAAGGTTTAGGATTTAGGGTTTAAGGTTTAGGGTTTTAGGGTTTAGGGTTTTAGGGTTTTAGGGTTTAGGGTTCAGGGTTTAGGGTTTGATATAAAAAATTAAATTAATTTGATTAATCAAAAATTAAAAAAAAAATATAAGTAACGGCAGTTAAAAACCGTCGTTAAAACTGGTTTAACGACGGTTTAAAAACCGTTGTTAAGCCAGTTATAGCGACGGTTATTCCCACGGTTGCTGAAACCGTCACCATGTCTGGAGTTCCACGACGGTTTTAAAACCGTCGTTATGCCCACTTAAAAACTGTCGTAATTCTGCGGTTTTATTATAGTGGACTGGCCAAGCTCTTGATACCTTATGGAGTTAGGACAAGTCGACTGGTGAGCCCTAATGAAAATCTAGAAGCTAGTAGGAGCTTGGCCAGTCGACTGGTCTAATAGACAATCGACTAGTGAGCCCCAATGAAAATTTAGAAGTTAGCAGAAGCTTGGCCAGTTGACTAGTCCAGTCCCTACTTGTTTTTAGAGAGAAGACCAGTCAAATAGTCAAATTGCCAGTCGACTGATTGGGACCTGAAATTGATTCCAGAGGCCATCAAGTCCATTGGGAGTCAACTAGTATGCCTTTGGAACCCACAACAGTCGACTAGTAATTTAACCAGTCGACTGGTCCAGTCTTACCTCCATTTTTCCTTCTTTATTTAGCCCCAAAATTTTGAATCCCTTTATTATTATGGCCAAAAAATTTCTCCTAATCATTATATCAACCAAAATCTCAACCTTATACTTATTAATTAATTCCCAATTTCACACAAGGTCTGTTTACTTATTCCACATTTTTTTCCTATTTTAACAGTTCCCGCAGTTTTATATAACAAAATGCAGCGTTTTGTGTTTACGTTGCGTAAAAACCATGAAGCAACACGAGAGAGCAGAAAATGTGAATGAAGTTGGTGAACAAGGTTGTCTCAAAAGAGAGGGAAGAAGAGCTGGTGAAGAAAGTAGAAAAAAGCCACTATCGCATCCTATGGAGTTACTAAACAAAGCAAATTCAGAGCACAAAGAAATGGAGTTGCTGAAGGATCCACTAACACAGCAACCAAAAATACGTCCATCTACAGAAGTTATTTTGAAGCCTAACATAGGTATGGAATTTGATACTATAGATGGAATATGGAATTTTTGGGTGGCTTACAATGGTAAAATAGGATTTGGTGTTAAAAAATATTATTTCAACCATAGACCAAAAGATGGAGTTATAACTTTTTACAAATTTGTTTGTTGCAAATAAGAGAATAAAAAGATTGATAAAAGAGATATTATTACTACAAATCCTTAACTAGAGACTAGGACTAATTGTAGAGTAAGAATGAGAGTCACTCTAAAGAATAGAAAGTACAAGATAAATGATTTTGTAGATGAACATAATCATCCCTTGCATCTTCAAGAAATAGCTCAGATGTTGGCATCTCAATGTAAATTATCTAATATTCAAGTTTATGAGATTGAGTTGGCTGAAAACTCTGTATTCCGACAAAAATTGTCTTTTGATTTGATGAGTAGGGAAGCTGAAAGAAGAGCTAATTTCGGTTTTATCTGATTAAATGCAAAAAATTATATCCGAACTAAGAGGCAAAGAAGTATGGTGTATAGTGAAGTTGGTTGTCTGTTGCAATATTTTCAATGTCAAATGTTGAAAACTTCATCATTTTTTCATGCTTATCAAATGGATATGGAAGAACAAATAACCAATGTATTTTGGGCTAATGCAAGAATATTGATTGATTATATCTACTTTGGTGATGTAGTATATCTTGACACAACATATAATATCAATAATGCACACCAGCCACTTGCTTTATTCTGTGGAATGAACTATTTTAGAGGGATTGTGATTTTTGAGATAGTCTTACTGTACAATGAAACTTCTGAGTCTTTTAAATGGCTATTTGAAACTTTATTATAGGCACACAAGCAAAAAAAGCCACTAACTATGTTAACTGATCAAGATCAAGATCAAGCGATGGAAAAGGCATTACATGAGGTGATGACAAGAGTTTCTTATGGATTATGTACATGGCACTTGATGCAAAATGACATTAAACATTTGGAAATTTTGATGAAATATGGCTATCACTTTTTAATTGACTTCAAAAAGTGTATATATGGATACGAAGAAGAAGCCTAGTTTGAAATGGCGTGGAGTAGCATGTTATCAAAATATAGCATTCATGAGAATTCTTAACTCAGTTCTCTGTACAAGATAAAAGAGAAATGGGTTGCTTGTCATATAAAGAAAGTTTTCACACTTGGGATGAGAAGTACCTAACTCAGTGAAAGTTTAAATTCAGATTTTAAGAGTTGCATGAACCCGACTTTAGACGTCACTCAATTCTTGAAACACTTTGAAAGGGTTGTAGAAGAGAAACGATACAATGAGTTGAAGCATGAATTTGAGTCACGAAAAAAACTATCTAAATTGAAAATGGAGAATTCACTTATGCTACAACAACTTGCTGAATTTTATACTATCACTATATTTGACTTATTTCAAAAGGAGTATGATTTATATGTTGCTGCGTGTATAAAATATAGAAATGAAACAAATGCAATTTTTGAATATATTGTTGGCATGGTCAATCAGAAGAGATCATATAGAGTTTTTTTATCCTGTCAATACGCCTATTACTTGTGGTTACATGAAATTTGAAACTTCAGGTATATTGTGCTTCCATGCATTAAAGGTGTTTGATATGATAGATATTAAAAAACCTCATAATAGGTACATTTTAAAGCGTTGGACTAAACAAGCTCGAAGTGGTTTTTTCCATGACGTGAGGGAGAATGAAATATAACAAGGTCTTATATTCGGAAGTACCCAACAGTTCAAATAATTGTGTCTATAGCTCATAAGATTAGTAACAGAGGTGTGTGGCTGACCAGAAGTATATCTCATGGTAAATAGGGATGTGGATGAACTGAACAATATCATGTAGCTTCGTATAAGGCAAAAATGTCCAAATTATAGGCCCGGTGCAAGTATAGAACAAACAAGAAGAAAAATAGAATAAAGAGTAAGAGACGGTTGAAGAATTGAGTTGAGATTCAATCCCATCGAAAAAGAAGAGTGACGAGAACAAACAATTCGCAAGTAAATTATAATTATATTTGGTGTTTTTAATTTTATATTACTTTACGAATAATTTATCTTACTTTATCTTTGTAGAACTGTCTGACACTTAGTGTGATTCAAATGAAAATATCTTCTTCTACATTTCTAACACCTGTTGTATGCATCCAATCGTAGCATGAGTGCGATTTCAATTATATTAGTATGTTGACGGTATGAATAATTCGTACACTATGAAGACTAATTTGATTTATTCTTTCTCTTTCTTATTTTTGACCCTATTATTCATAATTATTATTTTTAATAGCCATAGACACTACTTGATCAGTCCATGCAGTCACTTGACGCGATAGAGTTCTCTGGAGATATCTCAAATGTTGACAAATTTAAAGGTTGAGACTAAAGATTCATGTTTCATGTCCATGGTCAAGCAAAAATGCATAGTATGTGGGTGGCGAAATGTTAAGTTTAAGTTAACAATCTTGCACCATATATACTTACTAATTCTTCCCAAAATAACTCTTTAAGTTTTGAAATGTTTGAAGAATAATTTGGAATCAAGTTGGATTATTGGAACATCAAAGGAGTGAAGGTCAAGGGAAAATCAATAAAATGAATACAACTTGCTTTGGATGCCAAGAGTTAGTATGCAAATTGCTTTTAGGTTTTCAACTCCATGAGCTTACATACTTGTAACCTGAACTCAAATCTCAAAAGAGATCCAGTATAATTAAATTAGTTGAAGATGGTGTTAAAGCATATCCACACGAGGAAGATTGTTAGAACATATAAATCAATAGATGTTGCATGTCCATGACAATTAAAAGACCATTCGATAAATTTTTTATGAACACAATATAGTTTTCCTTAGCATAGCACACAATAAACATTCAATTCCCATTCGATGAAGCTTTTATGAACACAAATTAATAATCAAAATCAAGGTAACCCACAAGTCCAGTGGATAGCTATTTCAATATTAATACAATTGATAATTAAATGCAATTCAAAGGAGACCAATGCCAATGTTTAATACCAATGCAAGTGAAAATCCAATATAATTCAAAGTTCAATATCCATGTTTCATATCTACAAAATGTAGTATATTAGTTCAGTACATAAGGGACTAATACAAAAGAGTATGTATTAACAAAAAAAATTTCAAGTTGATGGTTCCTCATACTCTATATGTCCATCCTGTGCTTCTTGATGGCCTTGCTCTGGTTCTTCATCCATGGCTTTTTGATGTGATTTCTCTGTATCTCCATGCTTTATTTCTTTAAATCTACATAATCTTGCAGAGAAGTTAGCCATATTCTGTTCAATCCCCATCACTTGAGTGCTCAAATTTGTCAGAGTGTTATCCATGCTAGTTAATTTCAAATTTGTAGTCTCAAGCGTACTACATATGTGTTGTAGCATGAGAGTGCTTGATCCGTGCTCCGTTAATGGTTCGTTACTCTTAGTAGTGGCTTCTCTCTACACTGGCTCATCTTTGTTTTCCCTTTTTTAGATCCATATATTATTTGTCTTTATAAATCTCATCATATTCATGTTATTTTCATTGAATACTTTGAGAACAATTACTTGTCCATCTTTTGTATTAATACCAAACTGTTGGAGGAGTCTGGTGATAGCCAATGCATAGAGTAGGCCCTTTTTAACCTGTTTATGAGCTGTGATTATAAATTTCAGTATAAAATGAGGATAATCTATAACTCTACCCTGTAACCAGTAATACACCAATACTTGCTCCAAATCATTCATGTAAGAGTAATTCTCAGCCTTTAGAAGCAATATATGACTCATCATATAAAAAATTACGTTGGTATTAACACTCAAGTTATTTGTATATATCTTAGTGCTAAATACTCATTCTTGATCTATGATTCTGGAGACAACAGCTTTCCTATTATACCATGGAATTTCAGATATGGACTTATCCAACTTACAAGCATTATCATCAGGCACAAGCAAAACTTAACAATTCTAGCAAACAAATCCTTATTAAATAAATTTTTCACTCCTCTAACATCTGAGATAAATTTTAATTCCTCTTTGTTGTATGCTAAGTTTGTAAAAAAAACTCTAATTACACTAGGTGAGTATGGTGTCCCGTAGCTAAGGTACTATTGTATTGCCTGAGTTCTCACTAAAATGTTCAATTCCAATTCTTTTCTAGCCAGAAAATGAAGATTGAGATACATACCCTAAACTACAGTCTTGTCCATAAAATTCTTCTGGTATTGTTGTTCTTGTTCTACCAAGGTCAATAGGAGCATAAGAGCTTGAGATTGTGTGGACCCCAAAGGTTGAGATGAGCTAGAAGCTCTAACTCAGCCTCTTGAAAGATGTCTTCAAAGGCATTTGGTAATGGGGGTTGAATTTGGAAAGATGGGGATGAGGAACCCTAACGACGATTTTGGAAAATTTGGGGGATTTACAAAAAATCTAGGTTGGTTATGGTGGATTGTAGGTGGGGGTTTTGGATTAGAGGGTTTTAATCGGTGTGTTTTGGTCAAAATTTTGGAAATGGAGATATGGGTTCTGGGAATTCGAAAGAGGGGATTGAGAGCTGTCGAGGAAAATAGTCAAATGCTAGGGTATTCTGGGTTTAAAGATCTATGCCAGTGGACTGTTGGCAACATCAGTCGATTGGTATTTAGAAACATAATCCTGTTAAGCGACTGTCATGTTGATCAGTCACCTGGTAAGAAGGAACCAGTCAACTGGTGAACTAGCTAGTTGATTGTCAAGCCTCTAGAATTAATTTCAAAAGCTAGCAAGAGCTTGGCCAGTCGACTAGTCTAATCCTTGCTCGCTTCTAGAGAGAAGACCAGTCGACTGGTCCAATTTCTAGTCGTCTGTTGAGCCTCTGAAATCAATTTGACCAGTCGACTAGCTATTGGATCAGTCGATTGGTCCCAACTCCAAAAGGTATCAGGGGTTGATCAAATTTTCAATTGGCTGATACAGGGTAACGGGTGACTGATATATTCTACCAGTCGCCTGACTCGATGGACTGAACTAGTATAGGATTTCTTTGATCCAATATGACACATTTTGACCACAGCACATGGTACTGTGGTTTTTCCCACCGTAGAGGATCCTGGTCCTTTAGCTATACAGGCTACTATCAAAGGGTAGGATAGAAAATGGGCCAAAATTTGCTTCTTCTTTTTTTTACCTGTCTTTAAGTCTACTAAAGTGGCCTCCTCCTTTACTTCATCTTCTAAAATATTAGTTGGGACTACATTGAATCTTTATAATGTGGTTTTCTTGTCCTTTCATCCCTTAAATTATTTGTCCAAAAAAAAATCTTTTAGATTATGTCAAAGTCCTTCTATTTATCCTACATAACAACATGGTTGTTGCTTTTCACCATTCACCGTTCATGCTTTAACAATATTTAGAACTGAAATGTAGAGCAGGTCGATAAGCAAGCTGTTGCCACTTTAGACCAGGTTCCTTTTGTCTCTTCCTACAAAAATATGTCAATTTGAAGAGTTAAGTAGGTATCCTAGCATGTTCCAAGGGGCATCTTCAAGGATCTTCCTTGGTGTCACTTCTTAAAAAAAGTTAAAGAGGAATAAGTTCACCACTAAATCCAACACAATTAGACCTCTTACTCTTAGAAATCATGCCTTCATCGTGTTCTTGTTCAGAGTTTATTTGCAATCACTTTGCCTACTAGAGCCATTTTTTTCCATTTCTACTTATTATTTTGCTTTAACTTCTTACTCCATTGTTCTCCCTTCTAGTGATTTAACCTTTCTTCCTCTGTCTATCATGTTTTCCTCTATTCCTTCTTCCATAGTAAAAGTGAGAGGACAATGAGATTTATCCAAAGAGACATTCATAAACCTTCTAACCAAATAACTAGAAATGAAAAAGTAAGATGAAACTCAAAAGAAGCTTTTATGATAGGAGAGGAAAGCTACCCAATGAAATATTGAACCAAAGAATTTGTGTTCACTTAGTCCATAGTCAACTCATAAGTTTGTGGCTAAGTAAACAAATTTGAACTTAGTTGTAATTTCAAAAGTTTAAGCTTGCCAAAAAAAATATTTGTAAAGAAAAAACTAATTTTAGTACTTCTAATCAAATTAGTCTTATACTTTAAGCCAAATGAAATACTCAAATAGATCAAAGAAAAACCCTTAGTCAAAATTGGTGTGGAAAAAAAAGGGAGCCATAGTCAAAACAATTTACATTAGATAAATTGTGTAGGGCTCTAAATTGGAGAGATCTATACATTTTAACATTAAACTTTTTTTTTTGCCAATTAAACCGTAAACTTATAAGTAATTATATAAAAATGAAGTTCTATAATATACACACACATTAATTTAGAAAGATTGCCAATTTAGGAAGTCCATTGGTGTAACTGGATTGATAATCATGTTGATAATTTAATTATAACTATAGAAATGATTAGTTATTTTTAACAATATGGATAAAATAAAATTCTATATTTTAAAAAATTATTATTGTAGATTGATCTTAACTAAATATTAATATAAAAATAATATTAGAAAGGCATATGTTTTACTAGGGGTGAGTATAACCCAAACAAACTGATTGAACCCCGCTTGAATCCGACAAAAAAATTACATTTCGGGTGGATCGAATCAGGTTGACAGGTTTATACGGGTGAGTTTTTTTAAAAATGTCGAGTTTATCAGTTCAAGAATTTAAACCCGATGTAACCCGACCAAACTGAGATAAATATATAAACTTAATACCAAATCCATCTCAACAACGTTGTTGTACCGTAGTGGTAGAAAGGGGATGATCCATCCCTTTGCCTCTTTGTCTTTCAGAGTCTAGTGCCTCCCCTATCTCTGTCCCTCAGCCTCCTCGTCTTTGACATTTTCATTGCCTCCTCATAACGTAGTTTCTTTTTGGCCTTGGGCTTTCTCTTCATCGTCACAATTCTCTTACCAGAATCAAATCAAACAGAGCTCTCCTCCATCACCATAGATGTAAGCTAGTTTTTCACCCATATGTTTAAACCTCCACGGATGAACTCACCAAGGTCACCAAGAACTTTTCACAGGATTTCATTATTGGTGTCGGTAGCTTTAATTTTTCCTATAAGGCGTGTCTCTCCAACGAAAAAGGGTTGAATCATTGAATTTTGACATAGATTTGAGCAACTGAGCAACATCTAACAACAACAAATTTAGTCATTCTGGATTTCTCTTTGCTCGACCTTCTAGTTAGTTTATTTTTGGTTTGTTAAGTATTTTTATTACACTTTTTCTTTAGCAATCATGATTTGATTTTATGTATTCTAAATGGCAGATGAACTTGTTATTTTTGCTTTAATAGAGTGATGGACTGTTCAAATAACCCGCAACCCGACCGTAACATTTCTCTAACCAATTGAACCAGTCTTGCTTGGTTTACCTAAAATCATGGTCGAGTTCGGGTGAATATTTTGCAACTCCATCATTGTTCAGTAGGATTGAGATTTTGGCCAAACTGAACAATGCTCACCTTTATGTTTTACTATTTTAAGTTTCAATTTGAATTTGAATTTTTTAACATTAAAAAATAATTTTATTGAAATTTAAGAATTTGGCTAAAAAATATAAATATTTAATTAAAATTTACCTTTAATTAAAACTTGAGCTTTTTAAATTTGACTCTCAATTATCAACTTTTTCTAAGTTAAATAGAGGTTTTGAAGTGAGATTATTTAACCCACAAGGATTTTTATTTTGATGAATAATAATAAACTAAACTCGATCGATCAAAAAGTTCTATAAAGACTGACTCAACTCAATCTTTAAAAATTATAGATCAAGTTGTGCCTGGACATGTTTTTTATTTAACAAACATGTTTTGATGTGTACGTAATATTTTTCAACCACATAATATACGTAGATAAAGAAAGATAAAAGAAAACACTTAGTCTATTTATGTGATAGAAATCAATACTAAAGAAAATTTATTATTAATAATATAATAATAACATAGTGATAAAAATAAGGTAGGAAAATGAAAAAAAAAATTGTTAGGACCATTAATAATATTATGCCATTTAAAAAATCTTTCTCAAGAATTAATATTTCTTAATAATCTTATTTTAAAATTTAGAAATCAAACATGAAAATTTAATTTTCTTAAATTTAGTTTTTCAAAAATCCAAAAAAAAAAAAATTTCCTAGGTTAAAACCACTTCTTTAAAATGAGTTATAAAAATATATACTTGTTCAAAAAAAAAATGAGTTACAAAAATGTCAATTCAATTTATATAATATTTAATTGATAGACTAGTTGAACAATAGAAAAAGTAAATTTTCATTTTGCTTCAAAAATTCAAGAACTACTAGTTCATGGTAGTTAAAAACACATATTTCTTATAATTATTAATTGAAGAAGCATGGATGTCATAATTTTTCACAAATATTATTATTGTTTATAAATTTAATTTATGTCGTATTAATTAAAAAAAAATATTATATATAAACACAAAGCGTGCAAACAAAAAAGATGCATTTTTTACTTTTTTTTCACAATTGAATAAATACTTTGAAGGCAAAGAGTATTTTTATTACTAGAGTTAAACTAATAGAATGACGCTAATATGACAAATTTTAGAACACAATTTCTTCAAAACTTCTTTATTTTAGATTTTAAAAACAAAAATAATATTATTTAAAAATTACTGGTGTAACAAAATTTGAATATTTATGAAAATCTTAAATTTAATCTTTAATATGATCTACATATTTTTTTTGGTGATTTTTTTTTCTTTGTTTAATGCGCAAAGTGACTGAGCGAGCAAGTTGGATTTTCAAGTTTCACTTTCGGTACTCTCTCCGTCTCTCACTCTACATTATCCCAACTCCCTATAGAAGATAGCAGAGTGAAGCGATAGAGAGGAGCGGCGATGGCCCTACTCTGTGGTTCAACTTCGGCGACGTTCCCTTCATCTTCAGCTAAATCTTCGTTTATTTCTCACAAGAATGCAAATGCCAAAACCCCATTTGTTGGGTTCCAATTGGCATCATTAAAGCCTTCTGTACGGACCAATCTGCCTCTCAATTCTCGGCGAAGTTTTCAGGTCCGTTGTCAGGACCTCTCCATTGTCCCAAAAGATGAACGTTGGATGTTCGAGGAATCCGAAGTCAATGGCCCGGTACAACTTTGTTCTTTTAATTTGCTTGTCTTGTCTTTCTTTGTTAGTGATTTTTGTACGGCTTTGTTTGCTTTCTCAGAACACGTCAAGGAAATTTCCCTGAAATTCTTTGGTAATCCATTACTGACGAAACCAACAAAAATAAAGGGAAAAATGGAAAGTTTCTCTTCTTTTAAGTTGAATGAAACAAAATCTAGAAATGGGAAGTAACTTGGAAGTCTTAATTTGTAGAGCTCATAACCCCTCTTGCCTTCTTTTCTTATATAATCCAAATTTGTGAATTTCATGAGGGAACGAGATAAGCAAGAGGAAAATTATATTCATTGAGCTTTATTAGTGTCATGTGGTACTTGTATTTTCTGATGATTTAATGTTAACATGTTTGGGCATGAATTATTGATTTGTTGAAGTTGAAGTAAATCGACTGTTGTCTCTACTTCCATAAGTCTTAAAATTCGGAAAGTGATAGCTTTTTCTTTTTCAGAGTTGAATAAGAAATAGTTTATGACCATATTTTCTCCTTTCAATAACCTCACCAGCTTTGGAATATCTTGGTGATTTCCTCTCCCTTTTCCCTCTTTAATGTTTGGAATTATTTCTTTACTATGGAATCTACTCTGTGATTTCCTTTTTTTTTTAAATCTCCAAAGTATTCTAATTCTTAAATTTACATCGAATACATTAAGTCCGAGAATGCTTTAGTTCTCTTTTTTACAAACTTTGGAAATTATTGTTTTGAACATCTGGTTGTGGTTTCTAAAATTGTTCCTGGAATTTAAAGTTTTAAACTTTGTAGATTCTCTTCTAAGAAGTCATTATTCACCCCACCGAAAGAAAATATGCAGGACATTTGGAACAAGACTTGGTATCCGAAAGCTGCAGATCATGTAAATACCGATAAACCATGGTATATTGTTGATGCTACGGACAAAGTTCTTGGAAGACTAGCATCAACAATTTCTATTTATATCCGAGGGAAAAATTTGGCGACCTATACTCCTAGTGTTGATATGGGTGCATTTGTAATTGTGGTAAGTTTATTTACATCGTTTTTTTCACCTGTATGGTACCAAAATTTATAAACTACAATGAGTTCTATTGGTGATGGAAGGTCAACTCCTGGTTCGCTGGTTATGCTAGAATACATCCTATCATGACAGGCTGGTATAACATCGGTCAAGTCTCTACTTTAAAATACCTTTCTCTATTATACTTTTTACTGTCAAATTACCATGAAATGGATTAGAAACTCCATTTATGTAATCATATTTCATTATTAATTATTTACAATTATTATTCTTACTTTTACTCCTAATGGATTGCATTTAACATTTGTAAGTTGATTTTTTTAACACAATCCATATTCAGCACTCACTGGATGTCTAAGTATATCTAGTTTGGGTATATGTTACTCAAGCACTGCTTATAGTTATATCTGAATTGTCATGTTTTTTTGTATCATATTTAATTGCTGCAAAACATTATAATTTTTCTCAATAAATAATATGTGAATCTGAAGACTGGATCTCTTCTTCATTTTAATCTCTATAGGTTGTAAGGAAACTTTCTATGCATTTGAAGATTTGCACCATTTAGGCATGAGGCGGACTTATGATCCAAGGACAGTTTCCAATTTTCCATGATAAACAAATCTTCAATTAGAAATCTTGAGTTTTACAAAAAATGTCACCCACATTTCTTTCTCTCTTTCTTTTCTTTGTTAATCTGTTTGTTGAAATGTAGGACTTTAAGTGCACTACCAGGTTGTGCAATGCTATTTCTAAGTAGTAGAACTAAGAAAAATATCTAGTTTCAGAATTAGGAATCATGGAATTACTTTTGACTAGTGAGGACTGAGGACATTCAATTGGAACATAGTAACTTTTAGGTTTATTAATTAATAGCTGTATACTTTCTCATGATATTCTACAAGTGGAGACTGGAGAAGAGAACTCAAGGTTGACTATAGAGTTCATAAAGCATTTTCATAATTTTTTGTAGGGCCTGGTAACAGGATGTACCTTATGTAAAAACCTGTATTCATGCTAATACTTACTTTTCACCTGATTGTTTATGTTTTGAATGGGTCTGAGATTTCTGTTTAAATTTTAAGCTAAGAATTTTGCTTCTTCTTGTCACTTGGATTGTGTTATCTTGTATTCTAATTGATTTATGGTAATATTTTTCATATATACACAATTATACATGACTTCTATACACAGTCTAAAAGTTTCTCTTTTACTTGGGAACAAAAGGTTAATGCAGAAAAAGTTGCTGTGTCTGGAAAAAAGAGGACCCAAAAGCTTTATAGGAGGCATTCCGGACGACCTGGTGGTATGAAAGTAGAAACATTTGCCCAACTACAGCAGAGAATTCCAGAAAGAATTATTGAACATGCTGTTCGTGGCATGCTTCCTAAAGGGAGGGTAAGTTTAACTGATTTATAAAAAAATCCACAAAATTTCAATGGTGGTTCTTTCTTTTGCTGAATGCATACACACATATTAGAAGTATACATGGTAACCTGGTTATTTAACTGTATTCAGATGGTACCTATTAGAGAGTAGAAATAACTATAAATTATTTGCTTAATTTTCATGTCATATGCAAGATTCATCTGCCATAACTGATGGAAGAATGTAGTGAGGAAGGCTGAAGTGAAGCAAAAACATGTACATTTTTTTTTCTAAATTAGCTTAAGAATTTAGGTTTTCTGCACATTGGTATGTGGTAAATAAAAGATCTTAAAACGCAGGCTGGTGTGCCTGGCTGGACTGCGCTCTTATCCTTTTGATTGATCAAAGCATGATGAACTGGTTGATGGGACAGCTGAATTGCATGGAAGTGAACTGATCGTGGCATTTAATTTTGATATGATTATTAGACATGTGGCCATGGGGTTTAAATTTAATTGAAAAGAAGTATGTTCATTCTCAATTACACATCAATTAGCATATAGGAAGATCCCCTTATCTTTAAGATACTGAAGATGATTAAATGTTAACTTAAGATTTGAAGTTTCATATGGAATTTAATCACGTTGTATGATTATTGTTGACAATGATGTATGGGCAATGGTGCAGCTTAGCAGCATGGTTGCTTCTGAGACAACTGGTTCTACACCTGGGTGCATGTCTATGCTGATCACTGACAAGATAGATATTTGAGCGTAGTTCAACTTCTTATTTAAAATAGTTGAGTACTTGAGTTTTAAGTAGATGATATTCAGTTTGGTTTTTGGCTGTGACTAGTGACCTAGAGGTGTCAATTAGGGTCAGCCCAGCTCAGCCCTAGGGCTAGGAAAAATGCCCTTTAATTAAACAGGATGTTATTCTACTAGCCTGGCTTTGCCTGTAAGGGTTTAGAGCTGGCCCTATGGGCTGACTTTAAAGACTTAACTTTAAGGGATAACTCCAAGGGTTGTCTTAAGAGTTCGATCTAATAATTTCTAGAATTTTTTAGTTGCTTATAGTAGAAAAATATATAAAACTTCTTCAAAAACAAGAAATAAACATAGGCATAGAGAAAAACACACAAGATTTTTTATAATAATATAGTTCATTAATTCCTCAAATTTTTTTTTTTTATTTTTACTTAAGTTATAAATTTTTAGAAATAAAAAAAATGATTTAGCTGTAAGGGTCTGGCCCGGCTTGGCCCTAGTTAGCCCTAAGGCTAAGTAGAGTTAGGTATTTTTAAAAATGGGATGATATTTCATAAGCCCATCCCTATATTATTTTTTAGGGTTGTATGAGCCGGCTCTAAGGGCTTATAGCCTATTTTGACAGCTCTAAGTGACCCTTATTTTTTTTATTTTTTTTTACGTTAGTATACTGGGAGGGCTTAGAACATTTATGAGCTGTAATATACCCCTTTTCTTTGTGTGTGTGCGCGCTAGTTATTGACTCTGACTTTTGACCCTAATGTTTTTCATTTGTTTCTACAACTCTACATTCATGTATACATTACATGCTTTTCTGTAATGTTGTCTGCATCAATTTTGTTATCTTTCAGCTGAATTTACAATAATCAGCGGTTGTTATATGCAGCTTGGCAGACAACTGTTCAACCACCTGAAGGTTTATAAGGGCCCCGATCATCCACACGAGGCTCAGAAGCCGATCGAGTTACCAATAAGGGACAAAAGAATACAACTGCTGAGATAGGTGTGAATGAGGAGAACATAAGATGAGATTTGACAAGCAATGGCTATTGTCTTATGGTTCCAAACAGCACTGAGCTTCATGCTTTAGGTCCTACCTTGCTTGATGTTCACATGGCCTGTAGGAGTATGTGATTATTCTCTTGCCTTTTATTATTCAAGACACATTGCTGAATTCTCCTGAAATTTTTTATTTTGTAGATGTGAGTTCATAGTTATGTAAGATCTCTTGAATATGCATTTGGATTTGCGGCAACCTCTTACATGTGTAGGAAATGTTTCATCCCTTTTCTTTCTCTCTGCACTTCCCTCCCCCCTTAAGTAACAAACTATAGTTTTAATTGTTGAGAAACCTAATAAGTAGTCCAAGTGAAGTTCATTTAATACTAAAATCTTTTATCTCTAGATTCTTAGACTTTATTATTGTTTAGGAGTTTTATGCTTACTCTTAGGTGGTGTTGGGGGTGGAGATTTCTAATTTACCACTTAATCACCCGGATAATAAAAGAAAAATGTGTTTGCTTTTGATACAAAAATCTAATTAGTTTTTCCTAATTTCTGAATTAAATTCTCCTTAAAAAAATATTTACATTACCGAAAATTACAAATAAAAAAAATAATTGATATCAATAACTCCTGAAAATGTTGATAGGACAAAAAAACTTGGAAATATCAAAATTCCATGAGTCTACTTGGAATTAATTTGCCCACATTTTATGGATAACTGATTATCACGAAAAATTTGCAAGAAAACTTTTATTGCTAATCTTATTTTCTTAAATGAAGTTTTTTTGAAAATTAAAAAAAATTCTTATACTAAACAGCTCTTAGGGATTATTTATAGAGATTTATTCTAAATCTAGGAAAGCTAATTATCTTTTAGCTTATTTTCTAAGTCGTCTTTATCTTTGAGTTTATATAACAACAACTAAGTCTTTTCCTATTAGGTGGGATCGGCTACATGGATCAAACAGCGCCATAGTGGTCTATCATAGATGAGATCAATAGATAAGTTATTAACTATTAAATCATTTTTAATAGTTTCACTTATTGTTTTCTTTGGTCTCCCTCTACCTCTAATTATTGGACTATTCTCCATCCGATCAACTCTTCTCACTAGGGTTTCTGCAGGTCTTCTCCACACATGGCCAAAACACCTTAAGCGAGTTTCAACCATCTTCTCCACAATAGGTGTTATCCCAACTTTCTCTCTAATGCACTCATTTCTAATCATATCTCTTCTGATGTGTCCACACATCCAACGCAACATTCTCATCTCTGCAACGTTGAGTTTATCTTCATGTTGTCTTTTAACCGCCCAACATTCCATACCATACAATATAGCAGGTCTTATAGCCGTACGGTAGAATTTTCCTTTAACTTTAAGCGGCACTTTTTTATTACAAATGACACCCGAAACTTTCCTCCATTTCATCCATCCAGCTTGAATCCTGTGGTTTACGTCCTCCTTTACTTCACCGTCATTTTGTATAATGGACCCAAAATATTTAAAATTTGTAACTTGTTTTAATATATAGTCTTCAAGTTTCACGTCTACATTCGTATTTGTTCGTCTCTTACTAAAATTACATTCCATATATTCTGTTTTATTTCTACTTATCCGGAAACTATGTGTTTCTAAAACTTGTCTCCATGACTCTAACTTTATCTTTGAGTTTATGTTGTAGTTAAATTCTTTTTACAATTATGATAAATTAAAGGAGGGAGGGGGATGCCACAAGATATGTGATGCTGATCTCCAGCCCCTAAATTCTGCTATCTATTTTACTTTAACCCTGAATTTCAATATGGTATCAGAGTTTCAAACTGATTTTATGCTAGATCAAAGTGTGTAAACTGTAATTTATCTATATGCATTTGCAAATTGCCTGCATGATACTCTGCACATAATCAAATAGAGCTTGAAAATTCGAAAGCCCATTGCCCAAACCTTACTGTGACTAATCTAAATTTGTGAAAATGGAGAAAAAAAAGCCTATTGTTCATGAAAACTAATGGCCCAAAAGAAAATTTTAAGTTCTTGTATTCTCTGGAAGAACAAGTAATGCATACAAGAGTTGGTTCCAAGTGTCAGGGACACCAGCAAGGCACCAATGGCTGCAATCATTTCCCTTCTTCCCATAAATGCCATACACAGAGGGATGTCCATCTTTCCTGAGCTGTGATAGAGTTGTGACGTCCAGCAAAGTAACAGGTTTGGACATATTAGCCAGCACTTCCTTTACTATAACTTCTGGCCTTGGTGAACCTGTTGGATATCTTGAGCCACCTACTGGTCTAGTTTGCCCTATGCATGTGGCTGAGCTAGAGGCATTCCACTCCTTACCACTGCTCCATAAAATGTTATCAAAATGTAAGTGACATTGTGAAACGTAGAATTGAATTTTTAAAAAATAAATTGATGAAAAAAATTATACTTATTTATTTTGATTTAGACCCTTATTTATAGTTTTTTTTGTTAATTTAAAAAATATTATAATATTTTTTAATTTATATGTTTTATTGTAATAAATACTTCTCCATCCAAATTAAATATTAAGTCTAATATTCGAAGAATCAGGTACGTGACTAGTGTACCATCCAACCAATCCAAAAACGATACTACACCTCTCCTCTTACATGTTTATATACCTTCCCATGTTTGTTTTCGATCTCTTTTTTCAATTATAGTAAATTTTTTAATGTTTTTTTTAAATTAAATAAGAAATTACAATTAAAAATATAGATCAAAATGGATAAATGCACTTTTCTCTAAATTCATAACTCAAGTACAACTAAAATTTAAAACAAAAATAATGAGAACTGGTATTTTAATGATATTAGATATCTTAATTTTATTGGGATACTGCGAAATGTGTTAACACAATTTTTGTCCCCAGAGCTTTTATTTAAATTCTTAATAAACATTAAATTAAAAATCTTAATTTCTAAATAATAATAATTGTTACATGATAAAATAAATAATAATTCTTTCATCTCATACTACATTACTAAATTATATTAAGCTCTACATCACAAAATTACACAAACATTTTTAAGAAATATGAGTCTTATAATTGGGGATGTATCTTACAAACCTGGCTAAGCCCTGGTCAGACTTATTAAAAAACAAAGAAGCTTAGTCAATTACTTGTTATTGTTTGGGCCAACCTGAGTAGAATTTCTCAAACTGGAGCCCACTTCAAAATTTGAAATAATATAGTATTGTTTATTTAGATCAATTTTAAGCTTAAAATATTTGGAAAGAGAATTTTTTAAAAAAATATATATATTTCATAAAATAATACACACTATTAAATATCAAAACTTCTTAAAACCTATAAGATTATATATATTTGACATTAAAAATGTAATTAAATTGACACATAAAAAATAATTTGTTAATAATTTTTTTGAGTATTTATTACGCTTTTAATTTGAGGTTCAAATTTATTTTTTGACTCAAACTTTGATCAAGTCAAACAACCTATCTAATCTATGTTCAGATCCTATTTTAAATTATATAAAAACATATCTAGTGTAAATCATTAGAATTGTTTAATTTATCTTATATTAAGTGTTATATTGTTATATCATCACTTTCTATTTTAAGTAACTCTTTATTATTTTAAATAATTTTTTAATCCAATGATATAGAAATAATCTAATTTTCAACTAAGAAAAAAAGAAAATAGAAGGAAAAATTGAAAAATACATTAACTCAATTTTTTTTATGATTTTTAGTTGTAAATTTTAGTTTAAACAACTATTACTTATAAAAATAACAGTATTTATACGTAATTATTAATGTGAAACACTCTAATAATACTACTCTTTAAAATTTATTGTTTATTATAGATATGGTATTCTTAATTTTTTTTAAAATTTCCGTTGACCATAAATTTATTACTATTATTTTTTTTGTTACAAATTTATTGTATTTTCTTAAGAAAATCCAAGTCATTACAAAGGGAAAACTGGAAAGGTTTCCTTTATAAATAAAATAAATAGCGAGGAGAAGAGATTACTTGTAGTGGGTTGGAGATATGGCCTGAAAGAACACTTTGGTGACGTTAGGATCCACATTGGAGTCCACCCACTTTGACCATGTTGTTAGTGCGGCCCTGAATGCTTCCAAGCGATTCATATCCTTCTCCACCTTTTTCCCTTCTTGAACGTAGTCCCATCTGACAATCATAAGCACAAAGCTTCAATAGATAGAAGTAATTTTTCTCTTAATTAATTAATTTTACAATTAATTCTCTAATTTGTGTATTCTCTTGTATTTAATATCTTAAATTTTAAATTAAACAGTGATTATGTAAAAAGTATTAATAAATAAAAATATCTTATCATTAAAATTAATAGTTAATATTTAATTTAAACGTTAAAAATCTACATACAATAGTGCAAATAGGTTAAGGTGTTAATTTTAAAAATTAATATATTTTAAAAAAATTGTAATTGAATACAAAGATGAAGGTGAAAAACTGCAATTGACCCAAATTTTTATATAAAATAAAGTCAATAGCTTGTCAAAGGATTAATAATTGATTTTTTTTAGTATATTTGGCCACTTAAAACACTCACTTTATTAAATTTTTATAATTAAATTCTTGCACGACCAATTGAGGTACTACATAGCTCTTAAAATTTTTTTTTCAAATTTATCTAATTAAAAAACACCCTTATTATTATATAAAATAAAATCCGAAACTGGTTTTCAAGCTTTTAAAAAGTTTTATAAGATAAATTTTGAAAAAAAAAATACAGTTAAATAAATTTAATATTTAATAAATAAATAAAAATCACTATGTTCGCCTTTCTTTCCCTATTTTATAAAATTTTTAAAAAGCTTTACAGAAACTAAAGGGTTTAATACGAAGGACACTCTCAATTTGTTAGGAACATATAATCTTACGGTTGTTGGTGTCCCTTATGGAGCCACCAGTGCCAGGTGTTAAAGATGATCATATTATATCCATTCCATGAGTTGCCATTTTCAATAGAGTCAAGCTTTAGAACAGTGCCTATCTTCTCTTTTACTATATCAACCAGAAACGCATTGCGAGATAACATCACAGAAATCCCATATTCCTGCACCAAAATAGATAAACCCAACTCTTGTCTGCAATTATGGATCAAAAAGTAATTAAAAAGTGTTTAGTTAATAATTTTGATATAAGAAAATATTTAAAATACTTGTATTTGGTATACTGATATTTAAGATACCTTATGTTATTAAAGATATAAGGAGACATAGATTGATACTATTTTTTGTGATTTATGCTACTAAAAGATAATCATAATATTGTATTTCTAAAGTTTTCTTAATGTTTATAAAAAGAAAAAAATTTAATTTCATCCCTAACAAATAGTTAAACTTCCAATTTAGTCCCTATTAAATAAAATTGTTTGTCATATCAACCCTTAATTAAGTCACTATTTTAAATTTGACACTAAATTTAATTTATTATTAATATTACAATTTTTAATCATATTTATCTAACTTAACGTTTGAATTGATTCTCGTTAAAATGGAATAGACACTTACATAGCACTCACTGGAAAAAAATTTTACTTTTTTTTTTATTAAATTGATTTTATTTTTAAATTCTACATATGAGTGCCATGTGAATACAAAGTCAATATTAAAATTCAAACATCAAATTAGATAATATATAGTTGAAAGCTGCAATATTAACAATAAATTAAGTTTAACGTTAAATTTTAAACAGTAATTTATTTCAGAGTTGACATTACAAACACTTAATTTGTAAATTATTAAATTGTAAAAATTAATTTATGAAAGATTAAATTGAAAATTCACTTATTGTCAAAAATAAAAATATGATTTTTCTCTTTAAAAATTTCAATTATATATTTTCTAATTGTCATACCATGGTTTCTAAAATATCAAGAAATATAAAATAACAATGCACCTAACAGTTCCTGCTGAGAACAACAAGATCAATGGAAAAGTCTAACCATCATCAAGTGGTCTTTTTAATTATACCCAAAATGATTAGAAAGTGAAATTAAAAAGAATTTGCATGATTGATTTCATATGAGTGAAATTTCTATATAATTAATTCTTAAATGTTTTGGGGTCCTCAGAAAAGAGAAAACTCACTGGCAAAGTGAAATTGGAGAGATCTCCTATTCTCTCAAGACTGTAATTTGATTGGGGAGCTGCAACATGCAACATGCATATAAGAGATTGCCACTGATTGAGGCTAAGAGAATCCCCAACAAATAATATTTTCTTCCCCTTAAATCTCCTCAAGAAATCTTGGCCATCAAATCTGCATTCTAAACATAGTATATTCAGAAAACAATCCTAGCATATATAGATCATTAAAGTACACGAATATAAACACAAGTTTGTGGCTAAAAGCTAGAAACTAATGCACCTTTTGGATTATAATTAATCATGTAAGGAAGGGGTATAATAGATTTTTTGAATTAATTAAATAGTACAAAAGACTTGACGCCTGATTTAAACGGTGAATTTCTCGTTGAAATAGGGCATATAAATTAAAAAAAATATTATAATATTTTTCAAATTAAGAGAAAAAATTACAATGGAAGATACTGCAATTTTCCAAAAAAAAAAAAACCACACTGAGAAGTAGAAGGTGCAAGTCATGTACATAACCTTGGCAGTGTGCAAGCACGAGGCTTCCATCTATATTTGAGATAAAAGTTATCTGGGCGTCCATTTTTCTGGCAATCAAATTGTCCTTCAATGAAAGGGCAGCTAGAAGCGTTGTAGAGTGGGTAAGTCTCATCATAAACCCAGCTTCCTTGAAACAAATCGCAGGTTCTCAATTCTGCAGGATGATCATCAGCTGAGCTTTTCAATTGCTTGAGTACTATAACTGCATTGCATTTTTGAAAGCAAAAGATTAGAACTACGAGAAAAGCAGAAGTTAATGAGCAAAATCTCTGAAACCCACATCCCATTTTGAGTTTTGAAGACAAAGGGAAAGGGAAAATTTTAGGGCTTTGATTATAAAGGTGTTGTGAGAAAATGAGTTACTTCTTTACTTATAGCTAGTGAAATACAGCTTTTGGTTTGGTTCTGTTTGTTGAGATCTGGTTGCATCCATTTGGGTACTTACACTTGAAGACAACGCACACACTTTTCCAATTCTCCTAAAAAAAATTTATTTTTGTCATTTTTGCATGATTTAATTGACGTGCAACGCACATAATAGTAAAAATGTCATATTTAACAACAAATTTAAATGGTAAGATGTACTTTGCAATAGATATATAAATTAAGGAATATTGTAATGATTTTTCGTTTACAAAAAATATTGCAATTGGCGGATATAGATCGTGGTGAATAATTTATTTTTTTTATTTTTTTTATGTTAATTTTTATGGATAATGTTTTAATATTTAAAATATATACTATTTTAAATAAAAAATTTAAACTGATAAGTGAAGATTCGTAAATAATTTTATTATTATTTCTAAAAAAATTAGATCTTCTCTTATATATCATTCTATTCTTTAATCTTGTTTTACTTCCAACATGAATATTTCTATACCCTTTGAGTATACTAATCTTGTACAAGCTTTTGGGGTTGTCTTATTTTACAAGTACTCATCTGGAAGTTCGAATCCTTAATATTGCAAAGACTCTTAAACAACAAAGTTCAAATTTAGTTTTAATTTTTATTGACTCTTAAATAAATTAGATTATCTTCACCAAATTAATAATAAAAAATTACCGGCAATGAATATGATAAAATTTTCCTAATTTTTATATATAAAATCTTGCGGTTTGGAACCACGTCCTCAGTGACGTGAAGCGCAATTTTATCATCACATTGGTCACCCAATTTCTTCTTTTGTTTGGTTTTCTTTTATTTTCCAGTTCTTTCATTTTGGATTACACGTCCATTTCAATCTGTTAGATAAGTTTTGGGAGGGATCCTTCCCTTTCAAGTAAACAAAATGTCTTAAACAACTGAATAGACGTATCAGCAAATCCATCGTTACCAATCTAAGATTTGTCGATTAACAAATTCATGGACAACGACAGAGAGGATCTGATCCTTAACCTACACTAATATTGAGTAGTAATAGTAACAAATTAGTATTTATTGGGCTTAAATATTGAACGTTCATTCTTTTGATTTGAAATCATTTTTGCTGTTAGACAATATATGCATTCGTAATATTTTTTCTTTTGATAAAATATTATCGAAGATAAGTTATTTTAATATTATTAATTAAGGTATTAGTGGCATGTTAAGGATTCATTTTCAGTTTCATAATTGTATTTGTCAAACTTATGGTACCTATATCTAACATTTTAACATAAGAATCAATATAGAGTCGGACATACTGAAGAGCAAACACAAATTCATTCAAAAGGCATACCTTATTGTTTAATCTCAATCAAATGTAACAATTATTAAGGTATAGTTCAAAATACACTATGTCATTGTGGTCTGCCTCTTTAATATTGTTTGGGAAGAGGACCTGATATGGACAAAGCTTTAGAATACTGGAGTCATTAGTAAGTTGTCTTCATAATTGCATATATGAATTTGAATTTTTGTCAGAATCAAATAAATAAATAACTTGAGAACACTGTGACCATAATACCAAAAAAAGAAGTAATAAAGTAAATTAATTTCTCTATTCTTGATGAATGCACATATTATAAAGACATCTTTCTATTTTAAAAATATACATAAATATCTCTTAAAACTAAAAATATAGAATGAAAAATTATCTTCTTCTTTGATTAAACACATATTACATTACTCTCCCTTCTATTATAATATATATATATACACACACACACACACATAAATATCCTTTACAAATTAAAAATATGCTACAATTTAATTTAAATATATTAAAAACCTCTTATAAAAGATAAAAATAATAATAAAATAAAATAGCACTTTCATACTTTTTCTTTTTAATTCACTTATGTGTCCCACATCGATTAGCAATGGGGTATTAATTGTTATATATATGAATTTGAAATTCTCATATTACAAACTAATTTTTGAGATGAAGTTAGATAGATTCACATAATTCGTTGTCCCCTAATACCAATTACTTCTTCTCAAAATAATTGCAAAGTGATTTGAACTATCAAAATACTAATTTTGTTACTTTCAAAACTTGGTAAAAACATTAAGAAGAAAAATTTTAGAGAGCAATATTTTTATTATTTATTTATTGTCAATTTATCTTTTATAAAAAGTATTTTAAATATTGAAGTTAAGTTGTAGTGTGTGTATTTCTTTTTAAGAAATATTAATGTACATTTTTATAATAGAAAAGATAACTGTGTAATAAAAACATTAATTAAGAAAGAGAAAAATATTTTACTTTTACTTATAAAAGAGATTTATGTATGTTTTTTTAAGGGGAAATGGCAATTTGCCACCCTAATCTTTGAATGTAATTGCATTGTCCACCCTTATGTTTGAAAAATCACAATGTCCCCCCTTTTGTATTGATTGATTGTAATGTCTCCCCAAATGTGAATTCTCCGTCAAAGTTAAAGATTTTGAGATGTAAAAATACGAAGATAGCCTTTTATTTTTTGAAACAAAAACAATTAGCTTTTTTTTCTTTTACTTCAGCTAATAACGGGTTGTTTCTTTAACCCAGCCAGGCACTTACCCAGCCATCACCCACCAACCACGCATGCAGGGAAGGCTCTCAGTGAAGCCATCACCCACGCACCCACGCAGTAAAGGCACTCAGTGCAGGCACCTAGTGAAGGCATCACCCCCACGCAGTGAAGCCACCCACGGAAGCCATCCACCGACACTGTGAACCATTGTTGTAGTGAAGGCATCCACCAATGCAGTGACCCGACCCATCGTTCTCCCTGTGAAGAATACCCAAGCGAATAGGAGGAGTAGAGATCCAACTTACGTGACTTTGCCGTTGAGCCACATTGCCTCTGTCAACCACACCAATTCAGAGGAAGCCGAACCTACGCGAGATCCAACCGCAACCCCCAACCCAGCTCCACGAAAATCAGGTAATGGTGTTTTAGATTTATCTGGGTGTTGATTAGTCTAAAGTAGCGAAATTGGTGATGCTCTGTTTTGAGTTTATGTCCTCTGAAATTTAATTTGAAATTTTCCATTGTCTGATTGAAAATTGGTAGTAGCAATCCTTCACGATGGAGCATCTAGGTGTTGATGAGTAATGTGTTGTGCTGTTGAATAGTTTATGCACTTCAAATATGCACTGTAATTGGCACTTGTGGTTGCTAAATTGTTTCAAATATGCACTTTAATTGGCACTTTAATATACACTTATATATGATGCTCAACGATGGAGCATCCATTATACACAATGGAAAATGTTTTTGTCAATAGCTATTATTATGCATGAGCAGGATGAACATAACAAATCCACAGTGTAAGATAATATGCACACACCTCCCTTACAGGTCCTTAAACTGAAGTCCCATTAGGCAATTCATCAAATAACTATTATAATGTACTTAAGTGACATTGTGTTCCCACCACTTCAATTGGCTGACCTATTTTAAGTGTCATATTACTGCAATGCTTCAAATCTATAAAAAACATTGGGTTAAAAAAGGTCCAACTTAAAAGATCATATTTGATTCTCACATCACTAAACACCAATCTAAATAGGGAGATGAGTTTTCCCCAGGTGTGTCACAGAGACTAACTAGATGATCTTAAAAGGGTGTAACTTTTCCATTAGTTCCTATGGGAGGTCATTAAACCCAAAGTTCATTAGCAGTTTCATTTTGCTATTAATGTAGAGTTTAGGAGAGGCAAGAAAAACACACACACACACACACACACACACACACACACACACACACACACATATATATATATATATATATATATATGCATAAACAGAGACATGAGTGTTGATACAAAGAAGTGAAGATTGTATATATTCTTCTCCAAGGATCCATATGTTACAATAGAAATATAAGAAGTTATCCATAAAGTGCCATTTTGAAGCTTTCCAACAATCAATTTTTCATTCTAATATGACATGATATAAAATTACTTGTTTGAAAGTTTTGCAATATGTTTAAACATGATTATTGGTCTGAGTATCAAACTATTGTACTCTCATACAGTTCCATCAAACAGGTAACATGACAAATTTTGGTTTGCAAATGAATCAAGCAAATTTACTGCATTATCACTCCATCTCCATGACATCCATCTGTTTTTACCATCTCTAAGAAAGATCATATGATATTCATAATAAGGCATTGTCAAGCATTTAGTCTAAGGTTGCACTTAGGGAAAAGCATTTCATATTGTAGATTTGTTATGTTCATCCTGTAAATTAGGTGGTTTTGTCAAGTTTTTCTGATAAAAGGGAATAGAAAAAGGGTTCCTAGCTTTGAATGATTGCCATACAAGTTTTTTTGAAAGCAAATATAAAAAAGCGAGTGGATGCAGTTCTGAGAACTCCTAAAAGCAATCTTAGTTAATAGACCCAATCTTAGTTTATAGGATGAACATAACAAATCTACAATTCATCAAACCCATTAGGCAAAGTAGAAGAGAATTTAATTGGCTCTTAGATTAAACAATGACATAAGAAAAGCATGGAATAGCATGTACTATTTTCTGCTTCTACATTTCATGAGACATGGTTAACAATATTTTTTGCTTCTACACTTTGTGAGAAATGGTTAACAGCATGCTGAATATTAACTTGTGTATATGAATATCCACTTAGCACTTTTGTTAGTTAAATATACTCTGAAAAAATTTGTATTCTGTTTTGCTAGATTAAGAACTATGTCACAAAATTCAAGCCGCCAAAGTTCTTCAAGCTTTGAAAGAAATACTATCTTCTGTAATTGTAGAGAACATGTTTGTCAATTCACTTCTTTCACAAATGACAATTTTGGAAGGAGATTTTTCACATGTCGAAATTATCGGTCTACAAAGAAATGTAATTTCTTCAAATGGATAGATCCACTAATGTGTGAACATGGAAGACGTGTCCTGCTCAAACTAAATCAACTACGAGATTTGCCTGCACCTAATAGGGAACAGGCGAAAAAAATTGCTAACAATAAAGACGGTTGGTGGAAGTCCATGTGTATTGCATCATGATGTATTTTATTAAGTGTTGTAATTAGGTTTGGGATGAAAGACATATTCAAATTATGAGTTCAGTGTTGATGATGTCGTCAATGTATTTTGTAAAATATTTTAACTATGTAAAAGGCATGATGTATTTTGTTTCTATATTACCAATGTTGTATTTAACTATTTTGTTTCAATATTTAACTATATTATTATGCATTAAATACTAAGGCATGTACATAGACATTATAAACCATTCGACATGTTTCTAAATAGAAATACAAAAAGCATTCAATACCATCCGTTTAATATAAAAGCCATTATATAAGAATTATACATATATCATTCATTAAATACTAAGACCAATACATTCGACATGTTTCTAAATAGAAATACAAAAAGCATTCAATAGCATCCGTTTAATATAAAAGCCATTACATAGGAATTATACATATATCATTCATTAAATACTAAGGCCAATATATTGACATTATAAACCATCCATCACGTTTCTAAATAGAAGTACAAAAAGACTTCAATATCATCAATAAACATAAAAACTACTTCCAGGGCTGCTTTTTTTTTTCAGCATAAGCTTCATCATTCGTGAAACTTCTTGGACATTCTTTCCTATGTGACTGGATGATACCTATAAAATTAAATAAAGATTAAAGATATCATTGTATAAATCCAAACAAAAAAATGAAGATTAAGGCTTTACCACTGTATGAAGTCGTCCCTCTAGGGCATTTCCTCTCTTCAGCATAGGTTTTACCACACGTGAATCTTCTTGGACGTTCTTTCCCTTGTAATTGGAAACTTGTGTAACTTCGACCTGCACACAAATTTTTTTAAAAGTCAAGATAACCATTAGGGAAAAAAAATGTCATACTTTGAAGAAACACACATATACCTTAACTAAGCTTGTACTGTCATTAGAAGTAGTCTGAGCCTTCTTTTCTTCCCTTGAACTTTCATCTCTCTTGTAGGTCCTTACATTATGTCCCTGTTCTCCAGACTTTGAGCACCTCACAACTTGGCAATGCTTCCTCATTTTGAATGAATTTTTGACTTTCTCATCCGCACTCTTATTCCTTTATTTCTTAGGCCTCCCATGCATCTTTTTGGCTTTGGAAGATCCACATCTGACAAATTTGTCTCCCTCCATCTTGACTCATCAGGCATTGGGTAAAATATTGGTTCATATGATTTGATGTATGCATCTTTTCTATATGCAGAGAACACAAAATCCTCAAGCTCTTGACCATACATCTAAATAGCAAAACATGCATGTGAATATGGTATCCCATTTAAGTCCCATCGTCAATAGCTATACAATCGCTGGGTTAAGTTAACAACAAATTGTTTTCCCCTGTAAGACACTTGAAAGTGACAATTTTCAGCATAAGTTGTTCGGCACTCAAAAGAATCATACTTAGCAATCTCCAGCTTAGCCCTGATGTTTTTGTTTATGTCATTCTGATCCATCTTTGCGCCATCCCTCTTAAACTGAAACATTCTCATTAATCTCATCCTAATCATCTCCATCATCGTAATTAGTGACTTGTCTTGCATCCATGATGTAGTTGTTGAAGCTTTCATTCAGATTATTCACCAACAGATCACATTTGGATCTCATGCTTAAAAATGCTCTATACTATGTTTTTGGATCCACAGTTGCCAAATAATTGTAGCCACTAGCATCTAGTGCATTTATCCTCTCCAAGGTGTTTTTGAATTCTCTTGGAGTCGAATAAGATGCAGCCTCCCACAAGAGATTTTTTAAACCCTGACCCTTATGTCCTTAATCTCAGAAGTTAGCATAATGATGTATAACACATATTATGTTATCTGCATTTGGTATAAGCAACTCAAATGGTTGAATCAGTCCCTGCATAGAATGAAACATGAAACCCATAAGACTAAAATTGAATTGAACACTCCAATGCCATGTATATACAATAAAGATAAAAAAAATAATACTTTCTATCTATCAGATATAAATGCCCAGTCACGTTCTGCAATTCCTCCAATATCATGTAATAGTAGTTTTAGAAATTAAACCCATGTATCTTTATTTTCTATCTTAACAACAGCATATGTTATTGGAAATAAGTTTTCATTTCCATCCCTCCCAATAGTTGATAGTAACTGACCTCCATATAAAGACTTCAGAAAGCAACCATCAAGACCCACAAATCTCCTACAACCAATCAAGAATCATAATTTCATGGCTCCTAATGACACATACATCCTCTTGAACACACGATTTCCTAATGCACCATGGTTGACAACATGTGCCTTTACTGTACTTCCTAAATTGTGATCAAGAAGAGTTTGTGCATAATCATACACCCTTCTGTACTGTTGACTCCACTCTCTATGAATAGCCTTGATGGCCTTCTTCGCTCTATAAACTTGGTGTATTGACACATCACTCTTCATATTTTTAGTCATTTCATCCATCATATTTGCTACTTTCCAATATAAATTTCTTCTCTTTTTTTTTAAGTATTTTTTTGCCAAATAGCCTGAGGTGATCTGCCTATTCCTATAGGTTCTTGAACATGAGTGCTTTGGATACAAATTTCTAATTTGAAATGTACTTTCACCATTTAATTTTATCCCATATATTCTAAACCCGTAACTCTTTGCACATTCAACTATAACCTTATCGGGATCGTTCTTCTTCCTTTTCAAGTCTTTTCCTTGTTGAATGTTCCATTCATGAACTGCAGTCCTAAAAACAACCACATTTAGAAACTTCTGACCTACACTAAAGACGATATTGTCCATCTTTTTATCAGGCCTGAACTCATCTTACCTTGACGTCCCACAATCTTCATCACTACTGACAGGCGGAGATATCAACTCATCGGAGGGTGAATATTCTGATTGAACATCAGTATCTAGATAGTTGGTAGGTATGGTTTCTATCAGTGTAAGTGCCCTTAAAACCAAATTAAACTTCTTCTGAGGATTTGCTTGCACAGGCTCTATACTTACAAAATGTGAATTAACCATTATCCATTATGAATGTGCAATAACTAACTAGCTAAATATTACACAAAAATTATCAATGTAGCTAAATAATTAATTTAACTGGAATATCATAAATCTCATCATCACTAGTTACTACCTCTTTCCAATAAGGGTCTTCTTCAATGCTAATATTATTGTCATCACTTTCGTATTCACTTTCTTTCCCTTCACTTGCTACCTTATCTTCATCATCTTCCTCTATTGACACATTATATAGATCACTTGTGTCTATCATATATATTGAAACTTTCAAGTTTGGTTTATAAGTATTGCATATGTCCAACATGCTTTTAATCTCAAGGTCTGAGACAATATGTACAAAGCCGTATATCCAAAGTCTGATCAGGGACAAGGTAATATACGAAAACACTTGTTGTCCACATTAGCTGTTTTAACTTATACATAAGCTCGAAGTAGGACACAATATCTCTATCCATAGGGCCTATGGTTACCACATTACCACATAGGTGGTCTCTTCCAATCTATATTGTAATTTTCCACCATAGTGAATAATAAAATTCACATATGATTTTTTTCCCTTACATAAAAAAAATTAAACAAGTTCATAAGTATATATTTAGTTTTTAAAGGTACTATAATTCTAAATATATGCTTTTATGTATGTCTTAATCTTCAATCACAAAAATATAGTGATTTTTAGCATTTATGTTATTATTAGTCTACAAAACAAAATTCCACTATATATAGAACATGGGGGATCACAAAAATAATATACCATGTTTGGCTATATATATATAGAACATGGGGGACCACAAAATACCATAAAATCAATATCAATACATTTGTCTATAAACACGAGGATCACAAAATATGAAGGATTATATTATCTATAACCCACATTTTCTTTTGTAATACAAACAACTTAATAGACAACTTGAGCATGTTGTAATTGACTTAGGGGGCCACAGGGCACTTAATAGACATTCGATTATGGGAGACTTAATAGACAACATGGGGGACCACAAAACATAAGGATGTTGTAATTTACTACACATTGAGAGTAAAAAAAATTTAAAAAAATAATTCTTAAAGTCTACCAACTGGGCCAGGTGGAATCATTGATTTGAAACAAAGTGAAAAATTAAGCATGCTAGCAACTTTTTATCATTGGTCTAGAAAAAAATTTGTTGGCAAAAGAGGAGACATAAGAACAACTAAAATCTAATACACCAATTCTTTGGATTAGGCTTAATCTCTGCAAACTAAAGAAATTATCAACAAACACTTATTTTTTTTTAACATAATGGAGACAATGGCTCAAAGGCACCATTCATTGTCAACCCATACAAAGACGCCATACATTGTCAACAAAGAAACAAAAAAATAAAAGTCAAACTGGCCCATTCATTGTCAACAAAGTAATCTTATGCATACTTGATTTCTTTATGGAGACAATGGTAACACTTTATGCAAACATCTTCCCCATTCATTGTCAATTCTATAAACATGAGGAACCACCAAGATAATCTACCATGTGTCTTTTACTAAATTTCAAATCACATGCTTTACATATATCTTTATCTAATCAATGATACACCAATCACCATTTGATATTTCCAGACCATATATCTCTGTTATCCATCAGAACTTCATAAGCCAAATTTCTTTTCACTAGCTTCTTCCTCCACAGCACTTCACTGGGTGCCTTCATTACATGCGTGGCTGGTGGGTGATGACTTCACTGAGTGCCTTCCCTGCGTGGGTGGTTGGTGGGTGTTGACTTCATTGGAGGCCTTCACTGTGTGTGTGGCTTCTTCCTCCATAGGTGCCCAGACAAGGGCTTCTCAGCACGATGGCTTCAACGATTAATTCTGAAACACCAATGCATAGTTTTTGTGGAGCTGGGTTGGGGGTTGACGTTGGATCTAACACATGTTGGGCTTCCTCTGAACTGGTGTGGTTGAAGGAGGCAATGTGGCTCAACGGCAAGGTCAAGTGAGTTGGATCTCTGCTCCTCCAGTTTGCTTGGGTATTCTTCACAAGGAGAACGATGGATTGGGTCCCTGCATCGGTGGATACCTTCACTGCAACGATGGTTCACAGCGTCGGTGGCTGGCTTTCCTGGGTGGTTTCACTGCATTGGTGATGCCTTCGTTGGGTGCCTTCACTGCGTGGGTGCGTGGGTGATGGCTTCACTGAGAGCCTTCTCTGCATGCATGGCAGGTGGGTGATGGCTAGGTAAATGCTTGTCTGGGTTAAAGAAACAACCCCATTATTAACTGAAGTAAAAGAAAAAAAAAAGCTAATTGTTTTTTCTTCAAAAAATAAAAGGCTATCTTTATATTTTTACATCACAAAATCGTTAACCTTTATAGAGAATTCACATTTGGGGGGACATTGCAATCAATTAATACAAGAGGGGAGACATTGCGATTTTTCAAACAAAAGGGTGGATAATTCAATTACATTCAAAGATTAGGGTGGCAAAATGCCATTTCTCCTTTTTTTTAATAAAAAAGACACTATAATAAAAATATTAATCAAAGGAAGAAATAATATTTTACTCTTATTTTTAAGAAAAATTTGTATATATTTTTATAATAGAAAAAATCATATAACAAAGATATTAATTTAAAAAAGTAATTTAATTTTAATTTATGGATTTGTTGATTTATAAGTTGATCCAATCAACTTTCCATCAAATTTCAATAATTATTTTTTAAAACCATTTCTTTTCCCTGCCATAGATAATAATATTTTGTGAGGTATATATGATAGGGTTGTTGTTACATCAAGTTGGCAAAGCAATTAGATTTTGACACATAGCCAACACTTGCTCCACTTGTGCTGGTGAACCCCACACCAGACACTAGTTTATTCAGTTTGTGCCTTGCAGGCAGGTTGCATCAATATTTAATTCAATAATCCATTGTGATCATCTAAATACAATCACTTTCGCTGTAACGTTTGACCATCTCAAACCAATTTGGATCAGATTCAATGACTTATAAGTCCAACCATTATTGTTATGTAGAAAGAGAATTTAATTTTTGCCTGCAGCCTTCGCCATAAAGGAATACAATAATCCCTACGTTTTGCATTATTAAAATATTCTGCTTATTTTTATTATTAGCAATTTTTTTAATAAATGTATATTTTTATTACAATTTATCATATATTCTGATTTTAAAATAAAATAGCCTCTCTTTATCTTAATTTTTTTATACCAAAAAAATGTGACTTTTTAGAAGTTGTTACATATTTGGTACTGTTAAAAAAATCATGAAATATATATTTATTAATAAATTATTTAACTAAAATTATTATAAGTATTTTTACAACTACAAAAAATGATAAAAAAATTCAATAAAAAAATAATGCTATATTTAATGGAAGTGAATTTTTTAAAATATTTTAAATTATTGAAATTTTTGAAAAGAATCTTTAGGTACTTTCTAAAAACTTTTAAAACATTTCAAAAAAAATTATTTATGAAGTTTAATTTAAAATGGTGAATCCAGGATTTAATTTTCTTTCGGTTCCCCTCATGAGATTTTTCGCTCTGGCGACATTATGAGGCACCATTAATACAAAGTTATTTGAAACATTAAAAGGAGAAAAGAAATAAGACATGGTTTTAAAAAGAGGAAAAATTATATTAAAAAATGATACAAATTTACATATGAAAACTAATTTTAAGTTTTAATGCAATTGAAATTTTTTATAAATTTTTAATTAATTATTGTCAACTTTGAAAGAGTTTCTGAGATGGTTTTCTCAAACATGGATAACTTTAAAAAAAAACTTTAGAAGATATTATTAAAATTTATTTATAAAAGTTAATTTATAATTTTTACCATAAAAATGAAAAGATAAGCTTTTGGTTACTATGAAGGCATTGTAATCCAAAATGGTGACTCGTGACATATTTCCCTTTCTTCTCTATTTGTCACAGGATATTGGTTGAGCTGGTATATATATATATATATATATATATATATATATATATATATATATATATATATATATATATATATATATATGGAAGCCTTGAATTTGTTTATCGCTGTCAATAATTTATTTTAGTAGAAGACCTATAAGTATCAACGTAATCTCTTTCAAAAATTTGTAATATATCTTAACTTTGAAATGAAATAACTTTTAGTCACCTAAACTTTTTTCTCACATAAAAAGAGATAGAAGGAAATGAATCATATAAAGTATTATTTTAAAATAGAATGCATCCAAAACGACAATTAACTAAAAAATCATACCCAAATAAAGCTTTATAGCGTTTCTTCTAATCTTAGCTAGGTGTATCCATCCATGTCCAAAAAAGAAAAAAAAAAGCTAGGTGTATCCATAGCAATCCAAAAACTCTGATTCGGTTTCCAAGCAATTAACAAGCAGAGGGATTCCATCTATTTCAGATAGTCCTTATCAGATGGATTGGAAGTCTAATTAATAACAATGATAGAGCAAGTTGAGGTGCCATACGATTAGAATTATTTGGTTCAATTGACTCAAATATTTTAATTTAATAAAATATGTTGAATATTAAATTAATAATATGATCTGAGTACATATTTATAAATGATCAATTGAATAAATTTCACCTTATTATAATTAAATTCAAAAAAATATATATATAATTAGTTAGTATATATAAAGCCGAATGATAACTATTCATAAGAGGCGAATAATTTTTTATCCACAGATAAATAAAAAAAAATCAATTTTGTCTCTATTTTATCAAATAACTCACTTTTCTATTTGAAGAGTTACAATTTAAAAAAAATAAGAAAAAAAAATATTTGATTTAAATGAGAACAATTAAATTCTTCATGGATTTTTATAAATATTTAAGGTACGTATATAATTTTATAATTGTCTATTCAAATATTTTAAATTCAATACATACTATATAAAAAATCTGACATTATAAAGTGGATAAGGCCCTTTTAAATACCTATTGGATAAGATAAGGATGTATAGCTTGAGAGAATATTCAGAATTGTATTTGGACCTAAAACGCAGATATTTTATGGACTGCTAGAAGACATTAGGATAGGATAACGTGGATGTGATTGTATGCTTGAAAGCCAAGATGTTTAGCTTATTTGGCAAACAAATCGCATACGTGTTTCGCAGTTATCCATGAATGTTGTGCGAGCTCAAATCACTTCAATGCCAAGAGCAAAATTTTTTAAGTAGATGTTTGTTTGCCCCCTCAATAGACCTCGTCTTAAGCTAATTGATATATTCAGTAATATTAGAATAAATTATTTTCAGTTTATTTAATTTTGAATTAAAAAAATGTCACAGTTGAAATTAAAATTTAAAAAGTTAAAAAATTCTGAAGTATTAAAGAGTAAATTGTAAAATTGACAACAATTGATGAATAATATATATATATATATATATATATATATATATATATATATATATATATATATATATATATATATATATATATATATATATATATATATATTCATTAATATGTGAGAACTCATCATCTTCATTTAATTCTCATGCATTGACAGTAATTGATTACTTGCACTTGAAAAGTCAACTCCTAATTATAGATAGAATGTAGTTTGGTTTGTGTCTATAAGAAAATAGATCTTTTATGATAACTTTTCAATGAATAAAAATTAAATTATTAAAAAATAATAAATAATTAAGAAAAATATTTTATTTCAATCTTGAATTACTTTGATTTGGAGCAAATCTGAAGTTGGCCGAAAATGGGTGAGTTTTTTTGTACATTATATGAAAATAAAATATATAATTATATTTATATCTTGAAATGTAATATATACCAACCAATCTATTCAATTAAAAAATTTTAAAAGTTGTTATTAAAAGTATAAATTTAATGACGAATTACAAAGTGTTATGATAAAATTTTAATGACGACTATGAAATATTGTCATTAAAAATAAAATTGTTAATCGATAATAAGTAATAAATAAATTTGAGTTTTATAATTTAAAAATTTTAATAATTTTAAAATTTTGAATTAACAAAAAAAATATTTAAGAATATTCCAAATGAGATTAATCATATACTGAAAGAATATAAAGATATTTGTGTCCCCTAAAAATAATAAATATAAAATAATCTTATTATTATTATTATTGATGTCAAATGGCCACAAGCTACATTGCAAGTGAAGCTGGCCTTTTATATAAGAGTCCAGGTCCCAAATCTCTATTTTAATTACCAATCTTTATAAGAATCTAATCAATATACCCCCTCCAATGATTTAATTCAATTATGAATCCATCATTTTCATCAAAGAATAAGGTTGTAAAGGATTTCGTTCCAAGTATCAGGAACACCAGCAAGACACCAATGGCTACAATCCATTCCCGTTGGTCCACCAAGTCCATAAATGGAAGGATGTCCATCTTTCCGTAACAGCGAGAGGGTTGTGATGTCCAGCAGCTTCACTGGTTTTCGTATCGTCCCTAGCACACCCTTCAACACCGCCACGGCCGGTGGCAAGCCTCCTGGGTATCTCGATCCCGCTACCGGGGTCCTCTGCCGGATACAACTCTTCGCTCTTGGTTCATTCCATAAGCTGCCACTGAAATAGTATTGTGCCGAAAACGTACTACTCAGCCTCATATTTAATAGTTAATACTCATCCTTCAACTAATATTTTGCAATTTTGTTACATATTTTTTGTTTTAAGTTTGTTTGTTTCACATAAAAAATTTCATGAGCTAGCCAAGCTAAATTAATACTTTTAGTGTCTTATTTATTATTAAATTAAGAGAAATTATATTTATTTACTTTAATTTATACCTTTAATTACAATTTTTTTATTAATTTAAAAAATATTACAATATTTTTTTAATTTATATGCCTCATTACATTTAACACCCTATCATCTAAATCAAACGTTAAATCTGACTATATTAAATCAAATGATTCTCGTACTATTTAATTAATTTTAAAAAAATTATTATTTTAATATTAATTAAAAAATAAAGAAAAAAGTATAGTGAATATTTTAAGTTGACTAAATAGTATAAGAGACATATATAATATAAGTGACTCTTGAAATATCAAATGTAATATTTGATTTGAAGTTTTGAACAAAAAAATGTTCATGTTCTAATGAGTTATATAAATTAATAAAAATATTGAGCTATTTTTTAAATTAAAAAAATTATAATTGAAGATATAAATTAGGGTAGATAAATACAATTTCTTAATAAAATTTCTAAACTTGTTTTTTGTAATAAAATTAACTAATTTAGAAAATTGATAAAAATATTGAAGAGTTTGAATGCTTACTTGTAGTGAGATGGAGAAATGCCTTGAAAGAAGACTTTCACTTTTGAAGGATCAACGTTGGTATCCACCCATGTGGCCCATGTTGTGAGTGCTTTCTTAAAAGCTTTCATCCGATCCATATCTTTCATCACTTGATTTCCCACTTTAATATAATCCCATCTGAAACCATACGTCATTACACAAAATTAAAATACAATAAAATCCAATTTTAAACTAATAAACCATTTAATTTAATTTTTAATCTATTAATAAAAATTAATAGAGAAATTTGTACTTATCCATAGTGATTTATATTTTTAAAATTGTAATTTATTCTTTAATCTTAAAAATATATAATAATTTTTAATTTATATATTTTATTACTGTAAATACCAATATATTAATTAGACATTTCAAAATTTACGTGCATTTATAAATTATATTATTCAATTAAATTTAAAAATCTATTATATCTTTAATTCTCTAATTTATTTTCTTCAATTGTACTATTGAACTTATTATCTTCTCTTAATTGTAATATACTTTTTGAATTAATTGGATAATAACACATAATTTTGAGAATATCAAATTTAAAACCTTAAATAAAAAAGTATTATTATAATGATAAATATAATTAAAAGAATATTACAATATTTTTAAATTAAAAGTTTATAATTGAAAATAAAAATCAAAATAAATAAATATTTTTTTTAAAAAAATAGAGTTGCATCCATAGTCTATATAAAAATTGATAATGGATGAACAAATTTAGAAAAAGACTTACGGTTGGGTGGGTCCCCTACGGTACCACCAATGCCAAGTGTTAAAGATAAGCATGTCAATCCCTTTCCACAACTTGCCTCCTTCCATCGAATCGAGCTTCAGCACCCTCCCAATTTTCTCCCTCACAACATCAACTAGATACACATTCCGATCAAGCATCACTTTAACTTTATACTCCTGCTCTCAACAAAAAAAATAAAAATAAATAAATAGACGTTGTATTTTATAGAATAATCAAAAAATTATTGAGTTAAATGGGCTAACAAATTAAGCAGTATTAAAATCAATAATATTAATTATTATAATTTATATATTTACAACTTTTTAAATTTCTTATGCAAAAATCAAACGAAGCATATAAGTTCTTATCCAAATCTTTCCAAGTGAAAAGCCCTTTTGATTTTAAAGGCTTCCTAATCATTAGAGGATTTTAATATTTTTTTTAAAATTTTAAAAATAACTAATATTTAAAGAATTGATAATTTTCAAAATTAATCTGTATATTTAAAAAATTTTAAATAATAAAATTAAATAAATTTATAAATTAAGAATCCAAACAATAAGTTTAGTCAAAGTTTTTTCTCGTGTGATTATCATAAAACTTTGAAAAATATATAATATATAAAAAAAAAATTAAAAATCATTCATTTAATAACTATGATTAATATTTATTCTTTGAAAATAGCAACAAATAACAAGAAAAAGACATTCCAACCACCACTACCACCGCCACCATTGTTGCATTCACACTGTCTGTATTCCTTAAAACACATGCACACTACCAACAATCTCTTTTTGGAAGGTAAAAGATTCCTTTTATTTTATTTCCTGTGACGTGTGAGACGAAATAATGATGAATAATGAAAACGAAGCATGATACAAGGGAAACATAAAAAACAATACAAAAAAGAGAACAAAACCACACGATGAGATCATGGTGTGTGTGTATGTGTGTGTGTTTTTTTTTTAATTATTTTATTTTATTTGAGATAATCACTCTGTTAAGACGATTAAGAAACATAAATATTAACACATAACACCGTTTTGATACCACATATAATATAAATACTAATCGATAATTATGTCATATTTAATATAAATGTTCCATATGTGTAATTGTGTAAGACACCCAACTCATTTAAGAATGCGCTTGGTAGAAATTATTTTTGGATTCTTGAAAATGTGTAGTTGAGAATATTAGATTCATGTGTTTGATAGTAAATTTTATACCATAATTCTTAAAAAATTTCAATTTTTAATAATAGAATTTTAAGAAGAATTTCCACACACAAAATTTTGGTTAAGGAGTGAGAATTAAATATTCCCATAAAAATAGAAATACTTCTAAAAAATAAAAATACTATTTTATTTTTTTATTTTTATCCTTCACACTCAACTCATTTTTATACACTCCCTCAACTACACTAAAATTTTGACTCTATTTAACAAAAATAGTTTATAAGTTAATTTTCAATTAATTTAAATTATTTAAATAAATTTATTTATTAAACAATCAAAAAAAATTATAAATTAATCAAATATGCTATAAGTTAACTTATTTATTTTATCAAACACACTCTTTATTTATACAAAAAAAAAATATTAAAAAAATTTTGAAAAATTTTGAAATTTTTTTAAAAAATTTTCAATATAATTAAACAAACAAATAAATTTTTTTAAAGAAATATTACTTAAATATTTTTAAAAATATTAAAATTCAACTAAATATATTTTATATATTTTTTAAAATTATAATTCTCATTAATTATATTTTAAAAAAAATATTATTATTAAAAATAAAAAAATTTACCCTCTATCAAATGTTTCCTAAATGTTTATTTTTTTTATAAAAAGGAGCGAGATAGAGATTGTGTAATCAATTAGAAAAGCTAAAAATCTCTCCTACCGTTATATCCTATTAAAGAATCTTGATCCGTTTATTAAGATATTATTCATTTATTATTATACCGTAAATGTGAAGATCGAAACATCTCCAACTCTGGTCAACGTGTAATTGGACTTAGGCACCGATGAGTGGAGCATGCAAGTCAACGACTGCCATTGATTTCGGCTCAACGAATCTCCCACAAACATTATGCTCTTTCCATACATCCTCCTCAAGAAATCTCTACCATTAAATCTGTAATATGAAAAAAAAGTTTAAAAAAGTGAATTAATTACAAAATCATAATAATTAACCAAACGCTACAAAATCAGTTTTAAACTTTATTTTATCAAACTTTAAATTTGAATTTCCAAAAAAAAAAAAATAATTAAAATCATAATCTAATTTATGATTTTTTTTTCCAATTTTTTTAAGTTTTAAATACTTTTGGCCATTTTATTTTTAAAAATAATTTAATTTCATCCATTCATTCTAAAAACACTCCAATTTAAATTTTTTGAGATATAATAATCAAATTTTTAATTAAAAATCCAAAAAAAAATTTAAATAATTTATACGAGATTTTTTACTAATTCATCTTTAAAAATCATTTACATATAAACAAATTTTTAACATAATGACTTAATTGTAACGTATTAAAAAATATAAAATTTAAATTAGTGTGTTTTAAAATAAAAAATAAATTGAATCACATTTAAAAATAAAAGTGTACTTAAACATTTTCTTAAATGAACAAAGAAATTTGGATACAAATAACCCCCAGGGACACAGAGGGAATAAGATGAAATGGGAGGAAGGGTAGTGGGCAGACAAGAGTTCCGACCGACAGCAAGAAAAACGACACGGTAAATCAAGACGGGAGAGAATCTAATGTTAGTGCTGTTTACAAAAGAACTGCTTGCACGTGAAATCTATTTTTTATATGCAAATTGCCAATCAGTCCTCAGCCAGACATTTTGGAACCGACTTTCAGCTTTTTCCAGCTTTTTCTGACCATTTAAAGTAATTTTAAGAAAAAAAAAATTTTAATTATATTTATAATGAATATAAAAAATTAATAAAAATATTGTATTAAAGTGCATTTAGGACAAGCCTATTTTAATGCATTTATTACTCTTAATACGGTGGCAAAGGGAATATTGAATTTTTTTTCCTAATTTAAGCATTTAGGACCAGCCTATTTTAATGCATTTATTACAAATAAATCTCACATTTAAATTAATTCAACGAATATTAATTTTTTGATAAGTTTTAAAGTATTATCCTAAGAACTTATAATTTTTTTTTAACCAGAGTGAATAATTTGGATTCAGAGAAATAAATATAAAATAATTAATTATAAAAAGATAAAATAATTTAATTTTTGCATGTAAAAGTTTTATGATATTGACTCAATATAAATATTTAATAAAAATAATTTTTAGAGTTAATTTTATCTCTTTGAAGTATTCATATTGGACCAAAGAAAACCAATAATAAATTGGGGAGACAAATTGGAAATATTTTTTATTAATATTTTGATAGAACATCTCAAGAAGAATTTAACTTTTTTTTAGACTGGAAAAAAAATAAGAATTTAACTAAAAATAAAAAAGGATAATGGAGGAACGTTACCTGAGTAGGTTGCAGGCGCGGGGCTGCCATCTGTAGTGGGTGTAAATCAGATCCGGGCGGCCATTCTTTTGGCAGGTGAACTCGTGCTCGATGAACCGACACGTGGCGGGATTGTACAGCGGGTAGGATTGGTCCAGCACCCATGAACCCGTGAAGAAATCGCACTTCCCCGAAACCCGACCGGAATAACCCTTTGCCTCCCCGTTCTGAAGCAGCACAAGGAGGAGGAGGAGGAGGAGGAGAAAACCAGAAGAAAAACGGCGCAGAGAAGAAGAAGAGAAACTGCATTGAACCCACGTTTCCATTTCTGAAACACTCGCACACTCTCTTTCTCTCTAACCTTTTCCCCCGATAGAGAGAGAGAGAGCGTTTTGGCGATGACCGATGAGGCCAAGTATACGAGGAGGTTCTCGTCGTCTCCCTTTCCCAGCTTTTCATGCCTCATCTCTCTATTTATACTAGGGTGGCTGGAGGCTACATTTGTCCATAAGGTAAGATTTTTTTTTAAAATTAATTTTACTGATTATAGATAATTTTAATATTATTAAAATTATTAATTAAGAAAATTTTAGGCTTAATTATTTAGTTACTCTATACAATATCAACCAATTTCTAAATAAATTTTTATAATTTAAAATTTTAAAATTAGGTTCTTATAATATTAACTTTTTTTAGTTAAATTATCTTTAAAAGCCTATCAATTAATGTTAAGTTAACATAATATATATATATATATATATATATATATATATATATATATATATATATATATATATATATATATATATATATATAAGTTATATGCAATTTTTAATAACTAAAATTAATATAGATACGTATATATGGGTGATAGATATATTAACAATAAATTAATGATTAAAATTTAATTAAAAAGTTTTGAAATTATAAAAAATTAATTTTAAACTTTTAAATTATAAAAATTTATTTAAAATTTAACTAAAATTATAAAAATTTATTGAATAATTAAACTAAAATTTTATTTATTTTTAGAAAACGTTTGATACACATATTCTTTTTTATTTTTTAAAATTTTAATTCAAAAAATAAGAATTCTTATATTTATTATAAGTTTTAAAAATTTTATTTTTGAAAAAATAAGATTCTTATTAATACTTTTTTATTAATTTTTTCACAAAAAAATTTCATGGAGAGAGATAAAAATCTTTTTATGATATTAAAAAAATTATATCTTTCATTAATGATATAATTATAATAATAAAATTATAAAATTATTCAATTATAAAATTATTCAATTTCATATTCACTTTCTCTCATCCTCTCTCTTATTTTTTTTCCATTCTTTATCTTTCATTCTTATTTTTTTCTCATAAAAATAAAAGGTATTTTTAAAAAATATACAAATTTTTTTTAAAAATTAAATATAATTAAAAAAAAATAGAAGACTTATATTATTTAAATTTTTTAATAATCTTAGAAATTAATTAAATATATTTTATATATTTTTAAAAATTATAATTTTTAATAATTATATTTTAAAAAAAATATAATTCCTAAAAATAAAAAAATTTATAGTTTACCAAACATTCTCTTAATGCAGTTTTATTAGTAATTGGCACAGTTGTATTATTTTATTTCTGCCAATTTAATAATCAGTCCACCGCTGATCTTAACCGTATTGGTCACTTCACGCCTAGTCCTAGTTCTAATCAAAGGCTTGTTGAAGAAGATCACTTGGCTAGTTGAAGACCTGTGACCAAACGCCACCTTTGATGTGTATTCTTTCACTTTAAAGTCGTAACCAGTGACTTCTTGCGTTCGAAAATTTTGACAAAATACTATAAAATACAAAGAAATATAATTGTAAATACTAAATATATATAATTAAGCATATTGTCGCATATTCAAAATATAAACTTTGTTAATTTTTTGTAATTAAAATTTTCAATTTTTATTTTATAAATTCTATATTTTTGACATAAATAACCTGCTTTGACTAGATTAATTAAGATGCTTTTAAGCTGATTAGACACCAACTGAAAAAATTAAAATTTTTATTTAAATTCATTAATTATTACTTAATAATTTATTAAATAAATAAAATATTAATGCATCTTAATTAAAGAAAAAAAAATCCTTAAAGAGAGAGAGAATCTGTGTGTATTTTTTTTTTCCTTATCGTCGTGAATCTGCCATGAATGGAATGACTGAAACTTGAAAGATTCTTGTTTTGGAAGGTGAAATTGGATATTATATTCGTTATTTTTCTTAATGTGTTATTTGGTTTTCTAAGGAAGTAAAAATGCAGGAAAGACAAGGATTGGATACGCGCAGGTGCACGGTAAAGAGGAGAGAATAATAGTATACAGAAGAGGTGGAGGACTGAGGGGATTAATATTTTTAAGGGAAAAACTACAGTACAGTTTATCAATCTTATGGTTAGTTTAATCGTGTTTATATATTTTTTTTAAAACTATTTTTTTAAAAATAAAGCTTCAGAAAAAGCATTGAAATAAAAAAAAATAGTATTTAGATAAATAATTTAATAAGTGCCTTTACTAATTTATTGGAGTTTTGTTAATTTTATTAATTTTTTTTATCAAATTACTAAAAACTACATATTTATAAACGATTTTACAATCAATATTATTTTAATAGAAACATAATTTTAAATCTTAATTTTATTCTATTTAATTATTTTTATTAAATTAAAATATAAAATAAAATACAATCACTATATATATAATTTTTTACTCAAAATAAATTTATAAAATTATATTAAAATTTTTATCATCCAAATAGTAAATTTTTAAAATAAAATTTTTTAATTTAAAAAATTAAGGAGTTTAGTTAGTAAAATTGTTTGCATTCAAATGAAGATATTTAAAAAGATAAAATTGAATAATTTTATAATTTGTAATTTTTGATGAGAGTATTCTCTTTCAGAAAAAAATTAATTTGTTACTTCTGCTGCTTCTGTTGACAATTAAAAGTAATTTTGAGTGTTGGCAAACATAATGAAAACACAAATAAAATAATAATAATAATTTTTTTGCAAAAAATTTCATTCAATAAATGAATTATTTATTAAATATTAATCTTATCCAACTATTTTTTTTCTTTCAATTTTATCTTATAAACAATTTTAGAATATCCAAATTGAAACTGAAAACGGGTGCTCGGCGAATGGGCATGCAATGCAATGGGGCCTATTTGGTGAACCGGATAACCGAATTTCGTTGTGATTGGATTTTGGATTAGATGGGTCTCGCTTTTGGGTTGCGTGTCACTCACGACGACGTCTTCCAACTGTCGTTTTCATCGCCTTCCTTATCAACAGTTCTTCGGAAAACAATATTTCATTACTTAGTTTCCAATTTTATATAGATGTTTTATGCTTATTTTTTAAAAGATAACTTTTAATACTTATCTATAAAAAAATTAATATTTAAAATAAAATGATATTCCGTTTTTGTTGATATTGTCTCTCCTACAATGATTAATATATTGTTCATTAAGCATAATGTCATACTTTAAGATTGAGAGTTGTTAGGAATTTTGAAAATTTAGAGTGTTAGGAATTTTAGAGTTAGGTTTAGAGTTTTAGGTTTTAGATGTTAGAGTTTAGAATTTTAAAATTTAGAGTTTTGAATTTTAAGATTTAGAATTTAATGTTTAAAATTTAGGTTATAGGATTTTAAATTTTAGAGTTGAGGTTTTATGATTTATTAATTTTAAGAGAAAAATTCTATTTTTGTCACTAATAAATATGTAAATTTTTAATTTAATTTTTTACATATCAATTTTTTTTTAATTTACTCTCACATAAATAAAAATATTTACAATATCACTTTTCAATCAAATTACTACATACAATTTGATACAAAGTTTAAATCATTGCTTACATTTCAATTTTCTGACATATATTTTTGACTTGGTGTACTAATTGACATTTATCTCATATGGCACTTATAAATAGAAATTTTGATTTTTAATTCAATTAATTTTATTTACAAATTATGCCTATAAATATCACATTAACACCAAATTAGTGTTAAATAAGTATTAATTTATATGTCAAATTAAATAAATGTGTCAAAAAATTGTAATGTCAATAGTGATTTAAATTTGATATCAAATTTTAGAAAATAATTTAATTGATTAGTAAACTTTCATATATTAATAACTAAATTAAAAAAATTACTATTTTTGAGAAATTAAATTAAAATTTCACCTATGAGTGAAAAAAATAATTTTTCTTAAATTTAAAAATAGAGAACTAAAATATTATATAACAAAGTGTAGTTTTATCATTTAAAAAAATGATGTTTGTATTTCTTACGGATAGTTGATAAAATTTAATAAATTGTAAAGAGTAACTTATTCTAGCTTTTTTAAAATTTGGTTAAATTAGATTCTAATTTTCTCTTATTTCAAAAATATTAATCCATTTCTAAACTTTGTATTTATATATATATTAACTGGACTCATACAACAGCTAGCCCTGCATTGTTTAAAAATTTATTTTTAATATCCTATTTTCAGAATCAAATTATTTGAAAATAAATGAGAATAACGAAAACAAATGATTAATAGGAAGATAAGAGGTATTTTTAATTTATGTAAATCGTGTAAGAAATTAAAATAGATAAAGTTTTCCATAGATAATTTATACCAAAATTCCTGTACGATCAACTTTGTTTAATTTGGTGTTTCCTATTGAACAAAACATGATAATATAAATAATATTAGCTATTTCAATAAAAAATAATACTGGAAATATATACAATTGAATAAACTATCCCCCTTTTTTTTTTTTAAAAAAAAAAAGGTAATTTGAGGTCTAATTTAGAAACAAAATATTTCTATCTCTAATGTGATGCAATTTGGTCTTCAATCTGCCCACTTTTTTAATTAAAAAAGAGAGAGTAAAATATAAGACATTTTAAAACAATAAATTCTATCTTAAAACAATGTTTCGGAATTCCTTTTATTATATTGTATTTTTTTCACTTACATTAATATAATGCATTTAAGATTAATTTTAATCTTAAGGTTTTCTCAACAACAACAAAACTCAGATTGTTAAAAACAATATAAAAATACAAATATTTTTTAATATATCTATCTAATTAATACTAAAAATATACAGTGTAAAATAGATTTAATTAATACAAAATAATTTTTTTTAAATGGAGGTGGTAGTTTGCGTAGCTACTTCTTATTAGTTTTTAGTCTTGTATCTAATTATATATGTAAGCCGAGTCTATTCAAGAATTTCGTCGCTTCAACAAGTTAGGAATATATATAGCTCAAATGGCTTTTCTTTCAACCAAGTCATGTTTGTGGTTTGCCATTGAATTGTAAATCATGAAAATGATAGTCGTAAAAAGCTTGACTAATTAATTCTGCACTCGACCAGAAAGAGTGCTCGTACAGTCATTTGTGTGTTTGAACGTCAAAGTCTTGCCACTTAGCAAAGAAATCGACGTAATGAATCAACCTTCCCAGTTGATTTTCAGGTCACCAACTTAGAAGTTGTAACCAACTTGGTCACTTCATGCTTTGTAGCAACAAATGTGTGCTTGAAGAAAGAAGGGCCCTGCTGCATCCTTTCATCAGATATGTGAGAATCTTTGAAAGTTATTATAAGAGCTTGATAGTTAAACTTTTGGACGTAGACTACCTTAGCTACTCTTGAGTCAATATGGTTATTCATAGGTGAGTTGAGATGACTCTAGTTAGCGAGGCTATTCACTCGAGAGCACACCCGTTAATTATATTTGTGGATCTCTAGAATCCTTAAATCTTAAATCTAAGGGTGAGCACAAATATAATAATTTGATTCAATTCGATTTAATTCAATAAAAAAAATTTATTTTTGATCGAGTGAACAAGCTAGAATGAATTAAAAAAAATTTAAAAAATTAAGTTCAAACAGATAGATCTAGTAATTTTTTAAAAAAAGAATTTTAAACTTAATCCGACATAATCTGACTGAAACTGACTTAATTTGACGAAATCAACTTAAATTAATTTGAAATTTTCGGATAACTTAAAAATTTGATTGAGTTTAAATTATTTTTTTCTAACTCAATTTTTATTGGATCAAATTAATAACCTAATCAAACCGATTAAATTCAACCCTATGCTCACTCCTACTTAAATTCCAAGTAGTCGTAATCGAATAATATTGTTGCCAGGAACAATTCATCAAGATCTTATTTTACAAGTCGGTTAGGCTCAATTTTGTTAAAGTTGGGCCTTTCACTATTATCTTTGACTTTCGGCCTGATTCGGGAGTTAGTCTAATTTATTCATTATCAGAACAAATATTAAACAACTCACTTGATAGTTTGACTTATTTGTAGTTTCCTTAGTTTGAATATGTCATTTGATTCTTCTGTGATTTGTATAGATAATTTTCACCTTGATCTAGTTTTTACTAAATATACATAATATAAATGGGATAAAATGTTAACAAAATATATCACAAAGAGCAAATTATAAATTATTTAAATTGCATATATGCGCGTATTTAAAAGAGTTAATTCAATTGTTAAAAAAATATTTTTTTTTTTATCAATTTAGATTCAATTTTTTTTAAAAATAATTTGAAATTAAAATGTTAAATGTATCAAATCGATTTAAAATATAGATAAATTAAGAGTTATACTATCATTATACATAAACAAACTAACTTTTATTAGTTTTACAAATTTATCGAACAATATAATTACTGATTTCAGATCATTCTTCCCTGTGCATAGTTATCAAATGAAGAACTATTCTGAACAAACTAACCTCAAACTCTTTAAGGGGACTTTATAAAGAGAGGGACGATGCAATACCCATCTACAATATATTTGTACACTACAAGTAATGGTTGCTCTATGTTAATTAATAGAAGTGAAAGAAGTTATTTTACATGCTAATGTTCAATAAATAACAAGCTGTAAAATACCATTACTTAATTTACCAAAAAAAAAAAAATACCATTGCTTAATTTACCCAAAAAATAATCTTTTGGGTGACGACGTTTGCGACAAATCATTTTTTCAAAGGGAAATAAGATATTACAAAGATATTTACAAAATAATAGAAAAAATACATGATATTATAATTGGTCTCCTATTGGCGCCAGTGCTGAATTGATGGACTACTGAGTTGGTCATGGGTCAAAGCAATAGCAGTTAAGAAAGTCTATGGGAATAGATAGTGTGCAAGAAGGCTAGTTCTCTCCGGGGACCAATGACATATCCTAGCAAAATGATAGCTAGGAGGGTTCAAAATAGATTCAATTCAATTCCAATAAAATCAATCCAACTAAATTCGATTAAAATCAATCTTCCAGTCGGATTAATTGGAAAAGAGTTTTTTAGAAACCGTTTTAATTAATCAGTTTGTTTCTTTCTTGAATGACCGAAACGAAAATCCAATAAAAATCAAACCAATCGTGCATGTGTGTGTGTGCGCCCGCGTACATAGGCAATGGATAATTGAAGGGTGAGGGAACTGTAGTCCCTCTAAAGATAAAAAATTCTTAATAATAATAATATTAATTATTATTTAAATATAAATATATTACGATTTAACCTTATTCAATCAAAATATTATTTTAATTAAAATTTTTGTAATTCAGTTTTATAAAAGAAAATTTAAAGAATAATTATAAGTAATTTTTTTATAATTTTTTTAATTTATAGATTATACATTATATTTAACTATTTTAAAATTTTAAATGTTACCTATAATTAATATATATTTATTGATATCTTTAGCTTTTTTTTTCTTCAAACCTTCTATGAAAATTGTCTAGCTCGCCAGTACACGTGTATAAAGAAAAAAAAAGTGTCAAATCTAATTTCTTATATGTTATATATTATACTTATTTTATTTATACTATTTATATTATTCACTTTCTAACTTTTTTTGGTTTATTTTGAAGTTGCCAAGTTTTGTATAACTTAAATTTACTACAAGATAAAGTATTTTTTGCAACAAAAAAGTTTGCAAGAATATTTTTGTTGTTGCTAAATCTATATTATTTGAAACAATAATAAATTTTGTTGCAAAATGTTTAATGTAGAGTTTTATTTGATGCAAAAAATATTATTTGCAAAAATTAATTTATTATTTGATGCAGAAACTTTTTCTGTAATATGTTATTGATAAGAGACTCCTACACATTGAAATAATAAAAATAAAAATAACAAAAATATTGAAAAATTTGACAAAAAAAATAGTCTTATACAATACTAAAATGACACATTTTAAGTCTTAAAAAACAACATCAATTACATATTTGAACTTCTGGTGATAATATAATTTTTGGATCATGAAACAATCTTAATGTCACCTATTTGAAATAATAATATTTTTTTATACAAAATATTTAATTTTTGTGTTATATTGAATTTTAATATAATAAATATCAAAATTTATTTATTAGTTATAAAAATGTAAATAAATGGAAATTAAAGTTTTGACAATTATTTGGCGCTCCCGCTCATAGGGATTTGGCGGTAGAAACATAAAGAACAAAATTCACACTGCTCTGTTACCCAGAAAAGGGGAAAAGGAAAAAATAGTTGGGATTTCTCTTGGAGTTACTCTACTACAATGATTAGGAAGAAATTACACCAGGTTTGCGTAATGAATTATTTCTAACTCACTTTTCTGCGCATTGTTTATCAAATTCGCAATTATCCCCTTCTCTATTCGATGACCCATAGAAATTTGTCTCCCTGTCTTTCCTTCATATCATATTCGGTAAGGTTTTGCGTCTTTAATCTTCACAATCGCTAATTTCAAATATTCGTCCCCGTAATTCTTTTCCTTTACGTTGTTTACTAATGTATGATAGGAAATTTGAGAATTTCAAACCTTTGTCATGTACTTCTGGATTTTGTTTCTCAGTGAGAGGTTGATAAGCTGAAATTTGTGTTTTTGTTGTTTCATTCTGGATTAAGCTAATACGATGGCTTATTTTTTGGTCTCAGTTGTGTCAAATTTCCGTTTAAGGCAAGTGCAATGAAGCTCTGAGGAAACTTGAAAGAGAAAGGGCGAGAACATTTTTCTTTTTTAACTTCATCAATGTGAGCATAATATTCTCCAGACCTTATTTATATTTACTTTGTTTTAGCAGTAATTATAAATAAGCCATATGGACACTTAAACAATTAGTTTTTATTGCTTTAGAAGATTTAGTGGGATAACTATTGTAGAAATTCAGACTATTTTTTCACTAATAGCAAATTTAATAATACTCACAATAATGAATAAGAAACAGAAAAATAAATAAAAAGAACATTAGAATTTGACAAAGTTTGGTTAATTATACTTATATTTCCAGACACCACTATAAATATATTACTAGAAGAATATAAAAGAGAGAAGAAAAACTAATTTTTTAAAAGAAATAGAAAGTTTGAGTTTTGGTGTGAAGTTTAACTAAGGGGGAGGGTTCTTTTAATAGTCTAAGAATATTTTTCATTTCCTCTTTTATCCGATGTGGGACTTATTTCCAAAATCAACAAATCTTCATTTTAGGAATAAAGTTCCAAACAAAATTTATAAAATCTTTTCTCACAATAATACTATTTTTAATAGTGTCTTCAAATGCATCTACGGTGCTATGTATCTCTAATCTTCATAATATTAATCAAATTTAAATAATGTTGAAACTTGATCGATATTACTATTTTAGTCATCATATCTGCATGATTTTCAGCTGTTTGGATTTTCTGAAGTAGTATTTTACTTTTTTCGAAAATTTTCCTCATAAAATGATATCGAACATCTATATACTTTGTACGTGTGTGATAGACTTGGTTCTTTGCTAAACAAATAGTACTCTGACTGTTACAATGCACCTTGACGTGTTTCTGACCAACTCTTAAGTTTTTCAGTAATCCTTGAAGCCAAATAGCCTCCTTAATAGCCATATACTCTGCCTTTATAGTAAACAAAGCAACTGTTGACTGTAAAATAGACTTCCAACTAACTAGTGTCTTTGTAAGTGTAAACACATAATCGGTAGTTGATCTCCATTTGTCCAAATCATCAGCATAGTTGGAATCACAATATCCAACTACATATTGACTAATCTTTTTATCCTACTCAAATAACAAACCAACATCTACGGTGTTCCAAATATACCGTAGAATCCATTTGGTAGCTTGCCAATGTCCTTTACTAGGATCATACGTGTATTTGCTCACAATGCCAATTGTTTTTGAAATGTCAGGTCTCGTACACACCATAGCATACATCAAGCTACTAACAGCATTTGCATAAGTAACTTTTGCCATATATTCTCGTTCAGCATAATTTTTCGAAGATAAATCAGCACTAAGTTTCATATGAGGAGAAAGCGGACTACTCACAGGTTTTGACTTGTCATTCATGCCAAAACGTTGCAGCACCTTTCTCAGATATTGTTTCTAAATTAGAAGAAGTTGCTCCAATCGTCTATCTCTGTTTATCTCTATGCTAAGAATTTTCTTAATTTCCATTAAATCTTTCATCTGAAATTCTTGTTTCAGTTGAGTTTTCAACTTGTCAATTTCTCCTAAATTCTTTGAAGCTATCAACATATCATTGTAATAAAGTTCAAATTAAAGAAAATTGTGAATGAAAGAGAGGATTTTGAAAATGGAGATAAGAACCGGTGAAAATAAGTTTATTTATTACATGGATTAAAGAATTACAAAAGGAATATGAGAATTTACATTTTCGAGGTCAAAATGTAATTTCTTAAAAGTTTCGAGATCAAAATATAAATAAGGAAAAATTTGTAAGGACCTCCCTTTAAAATTGAATTTTTACAGAAAGGTCTCCCGGGATATTTTAAGGGGCTTCAGACACCGAGGAGCTCATAATTTCCGAAATCTCTCTCTATCCTCAGAAATTTCTCTCCGAAACCCTCTAACTTCTCTCTAAGATTTCTCTGCATCTGGATCTCCGATTTCGACACCACCATCGCCAATGGACTCAGGACGAAGAGTTCTAAAAATCCATCCAATTGGTTTCTGGAGAATTGATCGGAGATTGGCTGGAAAATTGAAGGAAAAATTGCCTAAAAAGGTAATATCCGAAACTCCTATCTGTGGGTCTCAAACGCAAAAACTAACACTGTAGATCGATTTAGAAGATACCGAAACTTTAAGATCTCAAATTTTAGGTTTAGACTCCCTTGCACGTGCCCCCACATGCCGAATCTTCCTCGAAGAGTGAAGCCCACACACAGCCTTCCCTGGTGGCGCGTGTAGCACGTGTAACCGGACTTTGTTGCGTTGATCGAGCTCTCGAAGGCCAAATTTCTCAAATTCGGAGTTGTTTTCAAGGTTTTTGGACGTTCTGGACTCGATTTTGAGATTTATTTTGCTGAATTTGGACCAAAAACGTAGATTTTGGACCAAAAATGTAGATTTTGGGGTTATCCAACTTGGTACCTTAATTTTGTGAGTAGATGATTCTTCCTATGACTTGTTTTTACTCTTCTTGAATTTTACATTGATAAATGAGCATGTTTACAAGTTAGTTATACTTTTATATGTTTATGAAATGGTTTCAAATATATGAAACGGTTGCAATATTATGTCTAGTTCAAGAAGAGTATGAATTTTGAAATAAAATTTTGAAATACATTGAACATGTGATTTTACATATATTTTTCATTATATGGAAAATGAAATATGTTATGCACATGATATTGATTTATACAGTGATATGTTTGTCTCTGATATGGGCATGTATACTTGATTCCCTTGATTGGAAAGTTTTGACAGAGGAATATATTGAGACTGAAAGTCTGTATTATATTGAGAATTTTATACTGGATTATATGGCATATGTGCATATGATATTTTCTGTGGAAGAATCCTATTAGAAACACTGTCTGCTAACAACAGGTGATGTTAGCTCTGGTGTGCACCTTGATTGCCTCAGCTATTAGGGGATAGTGCTAGCCTCGTGTGAGGGCCAACACACGGGAGATGATATGTGATGGAGAGCGGAATGCCTTCTATATGGGCGAGATGCCAGTTATATGAGTTATGATTTGCCTTCCCTTGCTGTATGCTTGGAAAATACCCATATAGAGTCCTTTCGCGTGTCCTCTTGAATGGTAGTAGAGAAAACCTCAGCGAGATGTTGAGTTTAGGCAAATCCTATATCACCAAAGTACGAAAGGGGTTAAACTCTAATATGGTGGTTCTGATATGGGATCCTCCAAATATTTTCATAAGATTTATATTGATGCATAACATTATTTTATTACCGTTCTTACAGCATTATTTATGAATTAAATATGCATATAAATTTGAACAGAGTTTAATTGAAATGCGGGTTCCATATGAATGTACCTCCGAATTGTGATTTTCAATGTGACAAGTTTTAAAAGAAAGAGTACATTCATATGTTGACCTAAGAGGTCATAGGAGGTGTTATCTGCTCACTGAGTTGTAAAATTCACTACACGTAGTTTATATGTTTTTTAGATAAAGACCCAGAGTTTAGTCCTACGACTTTTTGAACAACTAGGTGTCGTACTTCAGTGGCGAGCTTAAATTGTTTCTGAGCTCTCAATGTTTAAAATTTATAATATATTTGTACTCTAGAGTTGCTCTGAACGCCACAGGCAAGATATTTACTTCCGTTGTAAAACTGATAAATGTAGACTTGGCATGTATAATTAGTTATATTAAAAACTTGCGAACGTATGATATTATTCTGATATGTCATAACATGACGTTGATTGCAAATACATAAAGATAAAGTTATCGGATAGTAGTGTTATTCACGTTCTTAAAATTAATGGCATGACAAGTTTGTATCAGAGCATTAGGTTTTCTTGTGGTTATCATAGCAAAGGATTCTTTAGTAGAACCTTTAGTATTGATATGAGCCGGACATATTTATACTTCAGGTGCTGCTGAGGGATTCTATAGGATATTCACTTCCTTCTTATTCCAAGTGTGCTTAAATTCCCAGTGTAAAGTTTGAATACATATTATAGTATCTTAAAGAGATGTTTTATCCTGTATAGTAAATGATGCCGCCAAGAACTAGAGCGGTCATTAGAGAAGAAGCTGTAGATCGTGCACTCTCTACAGAAGAGTTTGCACAATCTACAATTCTAGTACAAAAAGGCCGTGATAGAGGCCGACATAGAGGAAGAGATAGAGGTAGAGGGTGTGCACAGGGTATGAGGACCCCAAGACAAGATGAACAGATCCATGTATCTGATAGAGTTCTTGAGGAAAGAGTAGAACCCTCTCAGGAGTCACATGATAGAACCACTGATATAATTGCTGGTATACATAGGAGTTTAGAGACATTGGCTGAGTTTATAGTAAAACAAGGCAGAAGAGAAGGCCAGCCACCAGAAAATGCTCCTAAAACACAAGAACTGGGAAGAACGGCTGAGCAAGAGGACAAGCTTACAGGAATTGAGGTGTCATTACCGCAATTCTTTAAGTTAAAATCTCTGAATTTTTTTGAGTCAGATGTTCAGGAAGACCCACAGATATTTATTGATGCTGTGGAATGAGTCTTCCGAGCCTTAGGGTGTTCTAGTCGAAGATTTGTTGAATTGGTGTCTTTTCAATTATCTGATGTGGCCCAAGTTTGGTTTGAGACATTTGTACAAGGAAAGACAGTTATTTTACCACCAATGGAGTGGGAAAAATTTAAGGAAGCATTTATGAATTGCTTTTTGCCAATGAGTGAAAGAGACAAAAGGACTAGAGAGTTTGAAGAATTAAGACAGATATTGAACATGACAGTTTCTGAATATGACATCCGTTTTACCTGATTGTCCAGATATGCACCATATCTGGTCCCTACTGAAAAAGATAGAATTAAGAGGTTTGTCTCAGGATTGATACGCTTGTTGTTTAAATCAGTGGTCCCTCAGATGAATCATTTTTCAACCTATTCAGTAGCTATACACTGTCCTAGAATGATGGAAACACGAGAGCAAGCAGATATTGGTAGTTTAAAGAGAAGAAAAAGAGAGCGAGATAGTAATGCTCAAACAAGTTATAATCCTAATGTCCGAGGATCAAGATTTCAAAATCCACAGCGCTTCACTCAAACAGGAACTGGTAGCTCTAATCAGACATCAGTGAATATCAACAAGCAAAGAATGAATCAAAGGGATATGAGACTTGTTAGTCAACAAGATTCAAGATCAATTCCACCATGTCCTAATTGAGGCAGGCCTCATATTGGACAATGTCGCAGAGAAACTGGTGCATGTTTTAAGTGTGGACAAATGTGTCATTTGATGAGAAATTGCTCACAACTATGAAATTTTAGTCAAGCATCGATGCAACCAGTTTCACCTCCTGCATCTGTGCCAACATGACCAAATATAGCAGTTTCAGTTCAAGCAAGTAGTGGTGGTACTGGTAGAGGATCAGGAAGTCGAGGTCGAGAACCAGCTCGAGTTTTTGCTTTGACACGACAAGATGCTCGAGCTTCAAATGCAGTCATGACAGGTACATTAGCCGTATGTTCCCATAGAGCATATGTCCTGTTCGATCTTGGTTCTACTCATTCTTATATATCACCATGCTTTGCTAAAAAATTGGATAGAGATCCTACTAGTTTACATTGTTCTTTCATGGTTGTTAGTCCAATGGGAGAATTACTATTAGTAAATGATGTGTATAAATCATGTGAGATTTCGATAGAAGGTAAGGAGACTCTTGTAGATTTGATAGTTTTAGATATGGTAGACTTTGATGTGATTTTAAGAATAGATTAGTTGTCATCATGTCATGCCATTCTAGACTGTCACCATAAGGTGATTAAGTTTAATGTCTTTGGAGAATCTTTCTTCATGATACAAGGAGATTATAGTAAGGAGTCTAATAATTTAATTTCAGTTTTAACAGCTTATAAACTGTTACAAAAAGGATGTCAGGGGTATTTAGCAGTAGTTAAAAATATTAAAATAAAGTAAACTAGTGTAGAGCAGGTTCCAGTGGTTAAAGAATTTCTTGATGTGTTTCCTGAAGAATTGTCAAGATTACCACCAGACCGAGAGATTGAGTTTGATATTGATCTCCTCCTTGAAACACAACCAATATCCATACCTCCTCATAGGATGGCACCTGCAGAACTTAAGGAATTAAAGGAGCAACTGCAAGATTTATTAGATAAATATTTTATTCGACCCAGTACATCTCCTTGAGGTGCTCCTGTTCTCTTTGTGAAGAAAAAAAAGATGGATCCCTACGCTTATGTATTGACTATAGGCAGTTGAACAAAGTGACTATACGAAAAAAATATCCTTTATCCAGAATAGATGATTTGTTTGACCAGTTACAGGGTGCCCAATATTTTTCAAAAATTGATATGAAATCTGGGTATCATCAATTGAGGATAAAAAAGAAAGATATTTCAAAAACTACTTTTCGAACTCGATATCGGCATTATGAGTTTTTAATAATGTCATTTGGTCTAACAAATGCTCCAGCTGCATTTATGGATTTGATGAATAGGGTGTTCAAATCTTTTCTGGATTAATTCGTCATTGTATTCATAGAAAATATCTTGATATATTCAAGAAGTTCAGAAGAGCATGAGCAGCATTTAAGAATAACATTGCAAACCCTGAGGGAATACTAGTTGTATGCTAAGTTTTCAAAATGTAAATTTTGGCTTAGTAGTGTTACCTTCCTAGAGCATGTGGTTACCAAAGATGGTATTCAAGTTGATCCTAAAAAGATAGAAGCGGTGTAGAAATGGTTACGCCTTACTACAGTTACAGAGATTCATAGTTTCCTTAGTTTAGCAGGCTATTACCGTAGATTTGTTAAAGATTTTTCAAAGATAGCTGCTCCTTTGACAAGGTTGACAAGAAATGGAATAAAGTTTGACTGGTCAGATGAATGTGAAAGAAGCTTCCAGAAACTCAAAGAATGTTTGACTACGGCTCCAGTATTGGCTATTCCTTCAGGTACTGGAGGATACACGGTATACTGTGATGCATCGAGAATTGGATTAGGATGTGTGTTGATGCAAAATGGTCGAGTCATTGCATATGCATCTAGACAGCTTAAACCACATGAGCAAAATTATCCGACTCATAATTTGGAAATGACAGCAGTAGTTTTTGCTCTTAAAATTTAGAGACATTATTTGTATGGCGAGACATGTGAAATATATACAAATCATAAAAGTCTCAAATATATTTTTCAACAAAAGGATCTTAATTTGAGACAAAGATGATAGATGGAATTACTTAAAGATTACGATTGCACAATACTATACCATCCTGGTAAGGTCAATGTTGTGGCTGATGCATTAAGTAGGAAGTCTATGAGTAGTTTGACTCATATCACAATGGTAAAAAGGTCGTTAGTTAAAGAGATACATAAGCTGAAAAGTGATGGAGTAGTAATGGAAGTAAAGGAGCCTGGAGTATTATTAGCTTATATGCAATTTCAATCATCTTTGATTGAGCAGGTGAAAAAGGCACAGAAAAAGGATGCCTATTTGTGTAAGAAAATTGAAGAGGTGAAGAATGGTGGTGAAGTTGAATTTACTATAGACTCTAAAGAAATTCTAAGATTGGGCAAGCGGTTATGTGTACCTGATAAAAAAGAACTTAAGAAAGAAATTTTAGAGGAAGTCCATAGATCCATATATACGATTCATCCTAAAATAACTAAAATGTATAAGGATCTAAAAGAAATCTATTGGTGGAAAGGTATGAAGAAAGACATAGTGGGAAAGAACATCAAAAACCTGCAGGACTACATCAGCAGATAGAGATACCTGAATGGAAATGGGAAAGAATAACTATAGATTTTGTTATGAGGTTACCGAGAACACCAAAAGGGTTTGATTAAATACGAGTGATCATTGATAGGTTAACTAAGTCAGGATATTTTCTACCAGTGAAAACCACATACAATGTAGTTCAGTATGCAAGATTATATTTCAATGAAATAGTGAGGTTTCATGGAGTGCCAATATCAATTATTTCTGATCGAGGACCACAATTCGCAACTCGTTTCTAGAGAGCTTTCCAAGAAGCTTTGGGAACAAAGTTGAATCTCAGTACTGCATTTCATCCTCAAACAAATGGGCAATTTGAGTGCACCATTCAAATCTTGAAAGACATGCTTCGGGCTAGTGTTTTAGATTTTCAGGGTAGTTGGGAAAGATTTCTGCCTTTAGCTGAATTCACTTATAACAATAGCTATCATGCCAGTATATAAATGGCTCCTTTTGAGGTATTATATGGCAGGCGTTGCCGATCCCCAATTGGATGGTTTGAGATGGGCGAAACAAAGGTTTTAGGGCCTGATATGGTACAAGATGCACTAATCAAGGTAAAATTAATTAAGAAAAGGTTATTAGCAGCTCAGAGTAGACAGAAGGTGTAACAACCTTTTTTTTTCTTTATTATTAATACAATATTGAGTTCACATACATGTCATACGTATAACATATCAAACACATAGATATTTACATCTTGTTTATTTTGGTTGACCAATTCCGGAGATACAGGTGCGGGTGGTTGCACCTTCACCGGGATCTGAGCCAACTCGACCACAAACATCTTATTTGATTCTGAAATCTGCCCAACATAAAGTACTCGATCCAATGTGCACTAAAAGCCAGAGCCTTAGAAACAAAAGCTGCATAAATAATTTTCTGAACATGATATGGAAATATAGTGAGAATTAAATCCCAGTAAGTTCAACAATAAATTATCATCAGTAAAGCTCATCACGTCATGTTTAGCTGTATAAACTACAGAAAATATCTTTGGTCACATGAATGCATTATATCTATGCACATAAAAATCATACTATAATGATATGTATGACATGATTAACTATTTTCAAAATATCATATGATGGCCATCAACTTATTCTCATCTCAAGCTACCCCGGTCAGGGTGAGTATCCTCTACTCTCCGGTACGGGCTTTTCTCGCTCCGTCCGACATGGTCCACTTTCTAATTCTTTTCTCATTATCATGATCATAACCGTTGGTAAGGCGTCCCCTACTGGTGCACCACACGGATTGCGATGTGACCGTGCTCATTTCTTTTCTTTTCACAATGTTAGCCAAAAATATGCTTTCAATAACAAGTATGTTCATCAAAATATAACTATTATCATAAATCATTGGTAATCATGCCATGAACATAACCATTTCAAATATCACTTTATAAAATATTTCCATGTCAAAATTTCACACTTAAGATGGTAAGAAGTTCATACAATGGCAATGGCTATGGCTATACTAGTCATTTATTAAGATTCATCTTCTTTTTTAAATATTAATTTTATTTTCTTTATTTTCTTGATGCAGGTTTTCATCCTATCTAACCTTCTCTTACTAATCAGAGCATAACTCCCTCAATTTAACTCTGATGTAGGTGATCTTGGTGTCCATTTCAAGATAAAACAATTATCTAAAACTATTATGTTGAACATTGTAGTGAAAAATTAAGAAACGAAGGTGATATTACTCCCTCAAAGTACAGGATAGTTCCTCTCGGATAGGTTCTGACCTTTACTGACTAATTAGACCATATCTCCCAAATTGGAACTCCAAATTGAGTTATTCCAGTTGGTAAAAATCCATGAGCCATATATCTATAATTGTTATGTTTGCGCGCTATTTTAATTCACTACAGAATATTCCCAGAAATTCAAAAACTAAAACATTAATAACATACTCTTCCCTGAATAAACATTTTCTGACCTCTGCTTACTAATCGGATCATATCTACCTCATATGAACTCCAAATTGAGTTATTCCAGTTGGTAAAATTCCATGAGCCATATATCTATAATTGTTATGTTGGCGCGCTATTTTAATTCCTTACAGATACTTCCCAGAAATTAAAATACCGAAGCTATCCTAACATATTTTTCCCTGATGACCCATTTTCTAACCTTTGTCTACTAATCGGATCATATCTCCCTTATATGGACTTCAAATTGAATGATTCTAGTGCCTAAATATCCATGACACATATTTCTTTAATTCTTATGTTAACCATTTATTTTAATTCCTTATAGATTGTTCTCAGAAATTAAAATACCGAAGCTATCCTAACATATTTTTCCCTGATGATTCATTTTCTGACCTTTGACTACTAATCAGACCATAGCTACCTCATATGGACTCCAAATGGAACGATTCCAGTGGATGAAAATCCGTGACACATATATATTTAATTCTTATGTTAACCATTTATTTTAATTCCTTATAGATTGTTCCTAGAAATTAAAATACCGAAGCTTAAAATTCTGTCAACCATAGCCATACCCATGCAGAACTATCTACACCAACCTAAGTATTCAAACATACATCACATGCAAGATCAATATGTAACATGATATAGCAACATCCATGACCAATCATCAAAGTTCTAAGAACAAAATCTCATATAAATATTATGAGTTTCAAAGATTTTCTTCAAAAAGAAATATTGTTAAACTTACTTGGAGCACTTAGTCCCCTAGATTTCTCCTTCCTCTTTCTTCCTTTCTTCCTCTCCTTTCCTCACTCTACCTTGCTTCTATTTTTGCTCTCCTTTACTTGGACGAAATTATAATGTTGTAAGGGTGGGTTTTCTTATATAGACCACCAAATAATTCACCTTTCATGATCATGGGTCTACCTTATCACAATTAGGATACACTTTGTTGAATTTTTGGAAAACAAACAACTTATGTTCTTGTCTTCCTCTTCCTTAGTCAAGATATGCATAGGAAAAGGAGATTTGTATTTTGAAAATTATGATGATATGTTCTTAAGATATGGGGCAAGATCCCTTTGATTTAGGGATTCATTTCCTTTTTCTTTTGTCTTAATCAAGTATGATAAATTTGCCTTTTTAAGTGGCAAATTTCTAACCCTTGAATTTTCCTTACTTAACTAAAATTATTTGTGTAGGATAATGATGTTTTGTCATAATGCTATGTATTATTACCCACTTGCTAAAGTTATGAATGTAGGATATAGATGTTTTTGTCCTAAAGCCTTGTATTATTATGCCACTTGCCAAAATGATGAATGTAGAATCACACCACTTGCTAAATTTTTGTCTTAATGCCATGTCACTTAATCTTGATTACACCAATATTTCATCACTTTAATTTTATTTTTATTTTTATTTTTCCTCTTGGGTTTGGTCTCATTCTTGCCCATTTTCCTTACTTTGGTTAAAATTCTACCTTTCATAATGGGCTTGGTCACATTTTCATGATTTTTGGGCTACCGGTCCAATTTCTATATCCTAGTCCAAGTCTATGTTTTATTTCTTCCTTGAGCTATCCTATTGGCTTGCTAAAAATTCATGTGAAGTAGAAAAACTCTATATGAAGTGTCTATAGGTTAAAGCTTAATTACGGGTGGAGATACTAAACTTCGTAACTTTTGCTCTTAAATTAAGAAAAATTACCCTAATCCGATCTTCTTGAAATTTTAAGACCTTTACTTACTTCACAAAAATTTATCTTTCTTTACCGAAGAATTTCACCTTTCTTTAACATGTTTATTTCTAATATTTCCTTTTAGGTTTTCTTTCTTTACCTATTCCATTAATATTAGAACATTTCTATGCATATATGTAAGGTGAAGAATTTCTAAGGAAAATATCTAAAAATTACGGGATGTTACAGAAGGCCTATGTTGATAATAGACGTCGCCCATTGGAATTTGCTGTAGGTGAACATATTTTTCTGAAAATATCTCCTATGAAGAGAGTAGTGAGATTTGGGAAAAAAGGGAAATTAAGTCCACAGTATATAGGACCATTTGAAATTATTGACAAGATTGGTCTGGTAGGTTATTGTTTAGCTTTACCTCCTGATTTAGGTAATGTCCATCCAGTTTTTCACGTGTCTATGCTACGAAAATATTTACCGAATCTTACACATGTTATACAGTGTCCGTAGATTCAGGTACAGGAAGATTTAACCTACGAAGAACAACCAGTAGCAATAGTGGACTGACAAGTAAAGAAGTTGCGGTCAAAGTAAATACCTATAGTGAAAGTGATATGGAAAAATCACTCTTCTGAGGAAGCTACTTAGGAAAGAGAGGAGGATATACGCACCAGATATCTGCATTTGTTTGAACGATGAGGTTAGTTTTTATTTGCAATTATGGTAATGAAATTCGGGGACCGAATTTCTTTAAGGGGGGAAGAATGTAATAGCCATAAGTTTAATAAAGTTCAAATTAAAGAAAATTGTGAATTAAAGAGAGGATTTTCAAAGTTGAGATAAGAACCGCTGAAAATAAGTTTATTTATTACATAGATTAAAGAATTACAATAGAAATATGAGAATTTACATTTTCGGGGTCAAAATGCAATTTCTTAAAAGTTTCGGGGTCAAAATGTAAATAAAAAAATTTGCAAGGACCTCCCTTTAAAAGTGAATTTTTATAGAAAGGTCATCCGAGATATTTTAAGGGGCTTCAGACACTGAGGAGCTCATAATTTTCGGAATCTTTCTCTCTCCTTAGAAAGTTTTCTTTCGAAACCCTCTAACTTCTCTCTAAGATTTCTCGGCATCTGGACCTCGAATTTCGACACCACCACCGCCAACAGACTCAGGACGACGAGCTCTACAAATCTATTTGATTAGTTTCTGGAGAATTGACTGGAGATTGGCCGAAAAATTGAAGGAAAAATTGCCTAAAAAAGTAATATCTGAAACTCCTATCTGTAGGTCTCAAACGCAAAAACTAACACCGTAGATCGATCCAGAAGATACCGAAACCTTAAGATCTCAAATTTCAGGTCCAGACTCTTTTACACGTGCCCCCACGCGCCTCGAAAAGTGAAGCCCATGTGCAGCCTTCCCCAGTGGCTCGTGTAGCGTGTGTAATCAGACCCTGTTGCGTTGACTTGCATTGACCGAACTCCTGGATACCAAAATTTGGAGTTGTTTTCAAGGTTTTTGGACGTTTTAGACTCGATTTTAGGGTTTATTTTGCTGAATGCGGACCAAAAACGTAGATTTTGGGGTTGTCCAACTTGGTACCTTAATTTTGTGAGTAGATGATTCTTCCTATGACTTGTTTTTACTCTTCTTGAATTTTATATTGATAAATGAGCATATTTACAAGTTGGTTATACTTTTATATATTCCTGAAATGGTTTCAAATATCTGAAACGGTTGCAATATTATGTCTAATTCAAGAAGAGTATGAATTTTAAAATAAAATTTTGAAATACATTGAACATGTGATTTTACATATATTTTTCATTATATGAAAAATAAAATGTGTTATGCACATGATATTGATTTATACAATGATATGTTTGCCTCTTATATGGGCATGTATACTTGATTCCCCTGATTGAGAAGTTTTGACAGAGGAATATATTGAGACTGAAAGTCTGTATTATATTGAGAATTTTATACTGGATTATATGACATATGTGCATATGATATTTTCTGTGGAAGAATCTTTTTGGAAACACTGTCTGCTAACAGCAGATGATGTTAGCCCTGGTGTGCACCTTGATTGCCTCAGCTAGCAGGGGGTGGTGCTAACCTCGTGTGAGGGCCAACATACGGGAGATGATATGTGATGGAGAGCGAAATGCCTTCTATATGAGCGAGATGCCAGTTATATGTCCTCTTGAATAGTAGTAGGGCAAACATCAACGTGATGCTGAGTTTAGGCAAATCCTATACCGCTAAAGTACGGAAGGGGTTAATATCTGATATGGTGGTTCTGATATGGGATCTTCCAAATGTTTTCATAAGATTTATGTTGATGCATAACATGATTTTATTACCGTTCTTACAACATTATTTATGAATTAAATATGTATATGAATTTGAACATAGTTTAATTAAAATGCGGGTCCCATATGAATGTACCTCCAAATTATGATTTTCAATGTGACAAGTTTTAAAAGAAAGAGTACATTCATATGTTGACCAAAGAGGTCATAGGAGGTGTTATCTGTTCACTGAGTTGTAAAACTCACTACACGTGGTTTATTTACTTTTTAGATAAAGACCCAGAATTTGGTCCTGCGAATTCTTGAACAACTAGGTGTCATACTTCAGTGGTGAGCCTAAATTGTTTATGGGCTCTCAGTGTTTAAAATTTGTAATATATTTGTACTCTAGAGTTGCTTTGAACGCCACAAGCAGGATCTTTGCTTCTGTTATAAAATTGATAAATGTAGACTTGGCATGTATAATTAGTTATATTGAAAACTTGTGAACGTATGATATTATCCTGATATGCCATAATATGACGTTGATTGCAAATAAATAAAGATAAAGTTATTGGATAGTAGTATTATTCGCGTTCTTAAAATTAATGGCGTGACAATCATCAACATAAAGAAGAAGATAGATAAAAGATCCATCTTGTAATTTGCGTAAATACACACAATGATCGTATTTACTTGTGTACTTCTGTCTCAACATAAACTTGTTAAATCGCTTGTACCACTGTCTTGGAGATTGTTTCAATCCGTACAATGATTTTTCAAGTTTGCATATCATATTGTCTTTTCCAGCAACATTGAATCCTTCTAGTTAAGTCATATAGATTTTCTCTTCTAAGTCTCTATGTAAAAATGCAGTTTTTACATTAAGTTGAACTACTTCCAAATCCAATTGAGCTACTAAGGCCAATAAGATTCTAATGGAGGAATGTTTTACCACTGGAGAAAAAAATTCATTGTAGTCAATTCCCTCCATCTGAGCATAGCTTTTAGCTACCAATTTCGCCTTGTAGCGAATATTTTTCTTGTCAGAAAATCCTTCTTTCTTTACATATATCCATTTGCATCTAATAGCTTTCTTTCTCTTCGTCAGACTTGTTAGCTTCTATGTCTGATTCTTATGAAGAGACTGCATTTCTTTATTCATAGCATTCCTCCACTCTTCATCTTCAGAACTTTGAACTATTTCTTAATAAGTGATAGGAATTTCATCATTCACTATTATAGATGCATGAGCCACCATATCACTGAATCGAGCAGGTTAGTGTCCTACTTGTTGTGGCTTCCTTAATGCAATTGGTTTTTGTTGTTGTGGAGGTTCTTGGGTTGGAACTTCTTCATTTGACTTCTCTTCTACCATAGGAGTTTTTCCATCTTTATACATAACTGGGTTGATTTTCCTTTCAAACTTCACTTGTTGCATTGATCTGTTGAATGTCATCCTTCTTCAACATAGCAGATTCCTCAAAGGTGACATCCCTGCTTAAGATTATCTTCTTTGTTTCAAGACACCAGTAGTGATCCCCATAGTGATCCCCATAAAGAGCTTCTTGGCTCTAGAATTCAACTTCGATTCTTTTACATGATAGTATGCAGCAAAACTAAATACACGTAAAAAATCATAATCAATAATAGATTTTCCAGACTAAACCTCTAATTATTTTTCTTTTCTTTTGGCCTTGTGGTCTACCTCTAACTACCAGTGCTTCTGCAACCACCTCTGCTTGCTTGCTTTCCTCCCTGTTTTTTTTCTCAATTCATGACTATATAGAATACTACATAATTCACTGAGGAAAGCTTTTTCTTTCCCATGAAGTAACATAGTTTCTATAAATTCATACTCTTCAGGAAGTGAAAACAGCAACATCAATGCCAAATTGTCATCTTTGAAGATTTTATTAAGGTTCGTCAAATTAGCTATTGCCTTGGTAAAAGCAGTAATATGATCGTTCATAGTGGTATCCGGTTGATAATTAAACCGGAACAACTTCTTCTTCATAAAGAGTTTATTGTAACCGCTCTTCTTCAAGAATTTCTCTTCTAGTGCCTTCCACAACTTACTTGCAGAAATTTCCTTTGAGAATAAATATTTCTGCTTTCTAGAAAGATATGATCGAATAGTATTACATGCCAACTAATTGATGGTCTTCAATTCTTTTTTTTCAATTTCTTTTGGTGTCTCCTCTTCAATAGCAATGTCTAGACCTTGCTGGAAAAGAGCGTCTAGAACTTCACCTTGCCACATTCCGAAATGACTCGTACCGTCAAAAATCTCCACCGCAAATTTTACATTTGGCACAGTAAATTTCGTTAAAATTGACTACGAAGAAGTTATTGAAGTTGATGTAGTGAAAACTATGGTTTTCTGAGTCTGCTCCTTATCATCTGCTATTTTAGCTCTGAAGTGTAAAAATTATCGGTAATAATTTAGCCTGAAAAAAATGCACCAGAAAAATTTTTAAAAAAAATTGGAAGGATCACACGATCTCACTTAAAAACTAATTTCTTTATATAGAACTTTATTAGATATGTACTTAATTAAAAAATATATTAATAGCAATTTTAATACTAACTTATAAAAAAATCTTAAGAAATTTTTTCTGATGTGGAAGATCAGTTAAAATCACAACCACAGAACATACTAAAATTTCAAGAAAAATCGCAACCAACAGCTCTGATACTAATTGTTGTGGAAACTCGGGCTATTTTTTCACCAATAGCAAATTTAATGATACTCGACAATGATAAATAAGAAGTAGAAAAATAAATAAAGAGAATATCAGAATTTGACGAAGTTCGGTTAATTATGCTTATGTCTCTGGATATCATTACAAATATATTATTAGAAGAATATAAAAGAGAGAAGAAAAACTAAGCCTTTAAAAGAGGTAGAAGACTTGAGTTTTGGTGTGAAATTTAACTAAGGGGGAGAGTTTCTTTTATAGTCTAAGGACCCTTCCTATTTTCCACTTTCATCCGATGTGAGACTTATTCCCAAAACCAACAATAACTTGTCCATATGATCTTCTTTTCTTGGATTGTCTAGACAGATTAAAACCTGAGAATCATATTGAGATCCAATGGAGAGCAAGTAAGTAATTTCCTTATGGTAAGTTTCTGAACTATCAAAGTCCTTAATAAATCTTCCTAACAAAAATGGACCTAGCGATGATGGTTGATGACTTTAATTTAACATACATACGTTTTTGTTTGGCTGAATGAACAATTATTACTAGAGATGAATGATATATACCTTTATGCATTATCACACCTGATCACGAATACACGTATTAATTGCAGATTGGTTTTATGGCGTGATTGATGATCACATAGAACCATATTATAAGAATGAGAAGCATTTCAGATGTGAATATAGTGGTGAGTACGTACTCTTTCTGCACTACTTTTGATCTTGGATTTGTTTCTTCTTGCGATTTCATACTCAGGACAAATTAATTGTATGATGAATTTTCATTATGCCTTGTTGATAGAAATGTTGGTAGTTGATTCCAAGCAGTACTGTTGAAGATCGCCAATAAAGGGCACACCCAAGTGAATTGGAGTCAGTTTTTCTTTCTTTTTAAAGGGTCCTTCTGTTGGGTAATAGTGTACATGTGCTTCTGTTATTAGTCAATACTTGTTACTCAGTTAGGCAGAGTAGTTAGCTCAGGCTTAAGCCTCACAAATCACAATATATATATATATATATATACACACACTCTGTAACTCACAGATTACTCGAGTTAATTCAATAGCAATTTTTGATTCAGAAAGTTTATATGGTAGTAGAGCCAAATTCCCCTGCAATGGCGGATTCTTCATTCTCAGTTCTTTGCTGCAATGTTACAGAATAAGAAGTTCGTGACATTTTCGCAAGCTGTGTTGGTCAAGCTTGATGAGCAGACTCTGCTGTTGCAGTAGCAAGTACTGGCTGCGATCTTTGGTCACGGTTTACAGAATTTTCTTGATGAATCTGATTCAATTCCACCAAATTCATATCTCATGAAGATGTGATTCTTGAAAAGATCAATGAAGTTTATGTTGATTGGCTACGGCAGGACAAGCTACTCATATTCTGGCTTTTGTCCTCCATGTCTGAGAAGCTGCTGACAAGAATGGTAGGCAGCCAAAGTTCACGTCAGGTTTGGTCTAAACTTGGGATTTTTTTCTCTGCACAAGCTCGAGCGAGAGTGAAACAATTAAGAACTCAGTTGCGAACTATTATGAAAGGAAATTTGACAGTTTAGTTTTTTCCTGCTCCAAACATCCAATCAGGTTTAATTTGTATTTTGGGCTAGTTATTTCGGTGCTTCTTTTGTTGAGATATATACAGCTTATTTTCTTCTTATTTTTTTCTGTTGAAGTGTACATTAAATGTTTCTCAATTTTTTCTCCCCATAACAGTTGAGTTTTTCCAAACCATTTTTCTGGTACAGAAGGAAAAAGCAAGATAATCTTTTGGAAAAAGAAAATGGCATTGAAAATGAAACTCATCTATTCTCATCTTTATCACTAATTAATTAATATTTTATTATAATCTGTTGCATTATAAATTATGCCAAATATGCTTGTGAATTGAAAGAGAGAATTGGAAGTTTTGAACTATTGATGGCCAAGTTTTTTATAGTACAAAAAAATAGAGATTATGACATATGGTTTTTTATTTTATTTTATTATTATAGACAAAAGTAGGCTTTCAAATTATGTACGGAAAAAGTAGGCTTCTAATATAGTTTTTTGTTTTTATTATTTAGACAACGTTGATTCAAACAATTGCTTATAGAAATATATAAATGAAAGTACATATGTTGAAAGATTTTTTTCTTTTATCATTTTATAGAATGAATGCCGCCAGGTTTTGTAGGTTTACAAAATAAATAAAAAACTTTGCTATAATTTTCTTAAAACTGTTATAAGGTCACATTTAAAAGATAATTAGTATCAACAAAAAACTGTTACAAAAATATTTATGATAAAATAATTTGTTGCAAACGAAAACGAAAATGTCTCAAAATGCATAAAATGCATTAATATTTGAATATTGATATAGTGCATCTGTAACCATTGTGAACTAATAGTAGGAATTTTTTTGTTGCCAAAATATTTTGTTTTGCAATAAGTTTCGTACTTGCAAAAATATTCTATCTGCGACAATATTTTTGTTGCAACAGCAGCTTTCACAACACCGCTGCAACGGTTTTAGTTTTGTTGCAATTTCGTTTGGCAACATAAATTGATATTTTTTTGCATCATTTGCTTTTAATACAAAAGTTTACTTTTCTTGTAGTATTAATTTTTAATATTTAATATTATTTTATTAGTTTTTGATAGGCGCAAGACGATTGGTGGTGATTATTATTTAAAGATTTAGAGTTTGTTGTCTTCATTCTTGATTGATGGATTTTATTTTTAATATGAATTTTATCTAGTTGGTTGTTGAAGTTGGATTGAAATATAAAATATGAGTGGCTTTTTTTGTAGTTTATCTTTGAAATATTTAATTTTATGGTAGAGTTCATTTTTTTTTGTCACAGGATTTTTTTTCTTCAAAAATAACCGATTATACAATCCAATCCAAATCAATTAAGACTAGATTGAATTTGTTTAATTTTAATTATTTTAGCTGGATTGATTGAATGAATTTGCTTTCTAATTGAATTAATTGATTAGATCGATTTGATTGGAAGAAGTGTTAAAATCGATGAACGCCACTGACAAATGAAACTTGTGCTAGTGCAGGTGACTGTGACACTTGTTAAGATAAAAACAAGAAGCCCTACTACAGCCTGTCCCTCTCCCTCATCCAGTTTTTCACCCTGCTCAAGTTTTTGTTTATTAGCGATGGAATCTTGTTCTCTCTAATTTTTGTTTTGTTAAAAAAGTTTAGGATAAGCGGAGGCTATGCTCTTTTAAAATCAGAATGTTATAAGTTTTAATAAAAGTTTATAATAATATTTATAGATCTTATACTAAAAAAATTTGTTAATAACAATAATTAAATTAAATTGTTAGAAGTTTTTATTTTTTGTTATTATTTTTTAATAATCTACTAAGCATAAAATTATTATTTTTTTAGTTTATTTGGATGAAGTATTTTGAGGGAGTCTAATTTTAAAAAGTAATTGAAATACTATAACAAAATATTTTTTAAGAAATTCTAAGAAAGTTAATCAACAATTTCAAAAGTCTTAAATACATTACCTTTTGATAGAAATTTCAAATTTCTCTTCAATTTTCCTTCCAATGGGCCAGATCGCCCTGGCCCATACCCAAACTAATGAGTGGCTGCCTCATGAAAAAATTTTAATAAGGCAAAAAAATGCTATTTAAAAAATACCCAAAAAAATGCAAGTTATATTGTGATGATTAATTATCCGAGCAAGTGATATAAGCAATTCAAATTCCTTGTATTTTAAATTTTATAAATTTCTATAATTCATTATATTGAATCAAATTAGGTAATTCAACCTAGAGATTGAGTTTTCAATCCAACAAAAGGGTGTAAATTTTGATGGTGTTATAAAAATTGAACCGGTCAAATTAGTTTGGCTTAACTCTTCAAATTGTTTAGTAAAAAAAATCCATCCAAGAACGGGTAAGCTTGATTTAAAAAAAAAAACTGAAAAAAGCGGCCAAAAGAGGCCTAAAACCATTTTAATGACAAACTTAGTTTTAAAACATTATCAGAAACAAGTTGCAATAGAATGAGAATAAGATAGGCAAAAATTGAGAAATTATATATTAAAAATTTAGTCTTCATAGTTTTACAATCTTATCCACCCAGATAAAAGCCAGTTGCTTCCCATCAAATTGGCGGGAGTCAAGTCCGTACGGTTCGAATCCCACCCCCCGTTGCTTGAATAAGTTCCCCAGTAAGGGCCTTCCCTGGACCCAAAAACCAAAAAGTACAGCTCTTAATGAAATAGGTTGGATTGGATAAAGTATTGGATGTCCGTCCAAAAAACAAAGATAAAGTATTGGATGGACTAAAAGGGATCATGAATCATAATCACATCTGCCACCCTTGTATGATAAAAACTAGCTAACACATGCGACTATAGCTTCCAACAGAGATGTTTGAATGCCTGGATGGTGAAAGAAAAATTGGTAGTTCACATCAAACCATGGCAAGGGGTCAAATAAATTTAAGCAGTTTCTACGGACTAACTTCTTTTCTCCCAGTAAGAAGAATCCAGGCGAACAGGATAAAGATCTGCAGCTGATGTGGATGAACCAGTTGACGGCCCTATAAGACTTTTAGTCTGAGTGTCAGCCTCACTTATCTGATTTTCTTCTATCTCTTGGTAGAACTGTCGCATTGCCTCCATCTTCATGTTATCTGCTACCTCACTTTGATCTGAAATCAACTCTGGAACCACAGTTCTGCCTTCAAGCATGCTTAGCACTGAAGACATGGAGGGCCTAAGTGATGAAGAGGCATTGGTGCATAGGAGAGACACATTGATCATCACCATGACCTGTTCTTTGTTAAAGTCTGAACCCAACCTTCTATCAACTAGCTCCATTAGATCACCATTCTCTTTCAAGAAATGAGCCTGATAAAAGAAAATAAACAAATTAGTTTAATTCCAATTCAGTCGAAGGTGCAGAGAGGTCCATTAGTCTAAAAATTTTGCACAGGAGGGCACTGGTCATATTTGCACAACGAGAAACTTGAATTTGAAAGAATAACAAGTTATTGATGTCACTTTGATGCCTCATGTTGGAATTGTAGCAGCTTGGAGAAAAGCCTTGTAAGTGTTAAATGTAGTGCTCTTCAAGGATAGCACCGGATGAAGATTGAAAATGATTTTGAATTTATTTCAAAACAACACACAGAGCCTGGATAGATGTTATAAAGGATAATTAGATTCACACGAAGCTGCAGAGCATGAAATATAATTACCCAATCAAGAAGATGCAAACAGTCTTCCTTTTGCCGTCGAATGGTGTTACTCCTTCCACTGACAATTTCCAAGGCAACAATTCCAAAACTATAGACATCTGCTTTGTCAGTCAAATAACCATGCATTGCATATTCAGGAGCCATATATCCACTGTATAATTGAAATATAACCATTATGATACTGCTAAATTGGATTTGATAAGGGTTTTGAAGTGTGATCTTTTTCCAAAAATAATTTTTTTCAATAAAATTCACATAAAAGAAGGGAACTCACTAGGTCCCAGCTATTCGGGTGCTTATGTGAGTATTGTCCTCTTCGTGAAGCTTAGCCAAACCAAAATCAGATATTTTTGCGTTCAGGTCTTTGTCAAGCAACACATTAGTGGCCTTGATATCCCTATGAACAATCTTCAGTCTTGATTCTTAATGAAGGAAAGCCAAACCTCTGGCAATACCAACACAGATCTTGTGCCTTGTTGGCCAATCTAGAGTTAAATGGCACTGTTCTGGGCCTTCATTTGAGAATGTGACAGAAATTTGACAAGTACCAGTTTAGTCATGTATATATGTTATAACACTGGAAGATTACAAACGAAAACTAGAGTTCAGCATGTAAGGCAATAATTTACCAAACAAAGCACGAGCAAGGCTATTGTTTTCCATGTATTCATATACCAGCAACAACTGATCTCCCTCAACACAACAACCATAGAGTTTAACAAGACAAGGGTGTCGCAAAGCAGAGATAATGCCTATCTCATTTATAAACTCACGGTTTCCTTGCTTTGATTTAGAGGAAAGCTGCTTGATTGCTATGACTGATCCATCCGACAGAAAGCCCTGCATTTTGGAGTGTTCATATAATTTTGAGAATGATGAAAAAATAAATGTCAACAACCACTATCCGCAATTATTTTCAAGGATACCTTGTAAACAGGACCAAACCCTCCTTCTCCAATCTTATTGGATATATCGAAGTTATTTGTCGCTGCTTTGATTTGCCTTAAGGTAAATAAGCCGGTTTGCAGATCTAGATCCTTTAGCTCTGTAAGTATAAGGAAACAAAGGTGAGAAATATCCTGTATTGAGAAAAATTCACATTGTTAACTCTTTTGGGAGAACAGGCATTATTTTAGTCATCATGGCCCATGAAGGAAAAAAGATGTCATTTTAGCAAGATAAATTAACTAGTGCCAAAGATAAGATAGATAACTGGAATAAAAATCCCATTTCCAGAACGTTTCAGTTAGAAGATCAGAGCTCATGATAATGGGTAATGTCTTTGTCATTACCTCTTGCTAACAAACTTTTATTTTCTAGGCAGCCTCGCCATCTCCACCAAAGTATACCAGATAACAGGATGACAATAATCACTCCTGCAACCACAATCGCAACAATAGCCCCTGCAGATATACTTCGATTTTCTATATAATATATTATACATGAGCAACCTGTATCAAATGATGCCATCAAGATGATGGAAGAAGAATGAAAAATTATAGGAAAGAATAACACACCATGATTGACAGATATAGCTGATATTAGAGGACCATATACTGTTTTATATGGGATATCAGTTGTCCCTTTCCCAGCCCAATAGAAGCGAATCTCTAATGTCTTTCTAGTCACAGGAACAGAGAATTTTTTAATGACTTCCTTACCAACTCCTCCTGCTGCATTTGCAATATTGAAATCCTTCAGCATTTGCTTTCCCTGCAATATGTCAATCCAATCCAAAACGGCTTCATGATGGTTACTGGGTTCAGGTTTTATATAGATTCTGGACATTCTGAAGAAATATTATAGAAATTGATTCTCTAGGTGTTAAGTGGTATTAAGAATTTAGGAAAATGTTATAGATTAAGAAGAGTTTCTTGTAGTACACCAAAATTAAAAGGTACAAGTGTCTTTGTAAGGTCATAGTATTAGTATAAATAAAGTTGGAGGGTTAAGTTTTATATACACACCATTATTGAGTATTTCTATATAATATATTTTGTTTGGTCCCTTCGTTCTCCAACTTTTTCTCTCCCTATTTTCTCATTAGTAGTTACAGTCACATGAATATTCTACCAACATTATGCATTATTCTATGCATCATTTATCAGAAATTAACAACTCTCCTAAAGGATATTAAACTGGGTTGACAATCTCCAAAATGGACCTAGTCATTACCTAGCTAAAGGCCTTTGTTCTCTATCAAACACCTGGTTGACGAAGGTAAAAATAATGATATAACCACTAATTATGTACCTGAATGTAGACGTCAAATACACGCCTTCCAAGGCTGCCATATGTACTATCATTGGTGAACATTATCTCTGCAAAATGTAGATTCACTGTGTACTGTCCATTTCCCAGGCAAAATCCGTAATAAGTCAAAGAATTGGGAGAAGGACGAGCATCCGTGTACAATTCAACATTGGGCATAAAGAGCCTAGATATATTGCGTGAAATATGGTAGTCTGTATGATTATCCAAAAAGTGACCAGTACTGCTGAATGCCCAGTTTGTTCCACCCTTTTTGAATGTTGCCGGTCCACCTAGATCTGAATCATCCTCATATGTTGTATCTCCAATGGTTTTTGCCTTTCCACCACAATTTATGTGTAAAGAGTACACCACTGGCACAAGAAGAAAAGAATCAAGAAGAAACTAACACAAGAAAGAGCTATTAATTCTAATTTTAATGTTTATTCTGTCTTTTTTGTCTTTATCTTTCTTTCTGAGGGTCAACATAAATGGGGGTTTGGTGATATAAAACTAGGCGATTGAAATTTCTTATTTGTTGTTGACGATTTTATGACATGAGATGCACATGTTGAGGTAAGAGTGCTAAAGGATTTGCACCAGCTCCATGAGCAAGACAAGCATGAATATGATTGGACCTGGTTGTCTTCCTTCAAGACACCCAATTGTGCTATAATCATCTACATTAATTCTTCTTTAAGAGTGTTAAAGGAGATACTAAAGGATCCAAACTAAACAAACGAAAAAACTTGAGCATGAATCCAATCCTTCAATATGAGACAACAGGTCTTGAAACCAGATTTTATCAGGAGCTCAAGAAATCCTTTTCCATATTTAACTTCTCTTTTCTTTTTTTGGTGAAACAATTAGGTAGACTAAGAGAAGATTGTATGAGTCAAGGTGAGCATAACCTGACTTTCCAATCCAACCCGATTGATTAAACTAATTTTATGTTGGTCGTTCCAATGAAACTTTAATTTAAAGTCGAATGTTACCAGTTGGATTCGGTTTTAAAAATTAATTTTTTTTCTAACTGTATATCTTACCTATGCCCCACTTAGTGGGAAAAGGTTTAGTTGTTGTTGTATATCTTACCTATAGCCTTTATATTTTTTTTATCTTTAAAAATTGTCTCTTAGAAATATCTTATTAACTTTTTTACATTTTGTTAAATTCATTAATTCTCTCCCACTTTTATGTATCTCAATAAAACTTTTTCTCTATCTACATTAATCTCTTGACTCCCTCACCTACCAAGTACCAACTCAGATTTCCAGCTCTCTCACCTCTTCTTCTCACTTGACTACTGATGCTTTGAGGAAGACTCCCATGAAGTGGTGGAAGACTCTCATGCACTCTTACTCTTGGTGTAAGATGATCTTCAACTTCTATCTTTTACATATATTTTAGCTTTTCCTTCAATTTAAGTTTATTCTCCTTCAGCGGCACACTACCTAAAAATCAAGATGAATTTATATTATTTTTCTTTTCTCATCTGTTCTGTTTTTTTTTTCCTTTTTAATCCATGAAATCCAACCGACCTGATGCAACTAATTGAACTCGTTAATTTCAGGTTATCTAGAAAATCAGTCAACAAAAATTGATATTTTTCTCATCTGATTAGTGTTCAGGTGGGTTGAGTATGGACTCAAATCCAACCAATGCTCAACCCAACATATGAGGGATTGAGGATCACACTACATCAAAGTTGTTTATTATTAGAATACTTCCCTGCCAATAAAAAACATTAAGAAAAAATTGAGCGATTTAAGGTTCGCTATTATGGAATTATTGAGTTGTGTTGTTAGTTATTTTGGTAAGCAACCCAAGCGACCTAGGGAGTTGTAAGAGTAGAGATTCAAAGAGTTTCATATTGAAAACTTAAGGACTAGATTTATGTTGTTGGGTGCCCTATTGTGTAAAGTGTAAGCTTAGGTGAAGGTTGAGGGGACTACTCAAGAAAAGTAGGTCGAAAATTTTAGGGAATTGTGTCATTAGACAATGAGGTTAAGGAGATTAGCTGAGAGAATGCTGAAGGGGCCAAAAATTCTAAGACTTAAGTTTTTCTATTGAGGATGTCAACAGAGAAAGTACAAGTTGCTGTGAAGTTCTTGAGTTGCGATGTGGTGTCTAGGTGTCCCAATCTAGATATTTTTTGTTTTAAAATTGGATTTTATTTTTCATGTAATAAGCTAAACCTTGTATAATTTTTTTCTTGAGGGGAGGGTTGAAAGAGTTATCAATTATTTTTTTTTTCGGCCTCACAAAAGTTATTGGTTAGTTTAGGAAAAGTGTTACAAATTAAGTGAGACTCATATAGGATTAAGAGTTTCTTATCATCTAGGATTGTTATTGTCTAGGAGTATTTGAGTTATCTCCAAGGATTATTAGATAGCTTTATTTTGAAGGTAGGAAATTTAGTTATCTTTAGATTGCTTTCTAAGTCATCTTTATCATAAGGAGTTTATCATGTAGTTAGACAATATTTTCATATTATTACAAATAAAAGAAGAAACTGAAAGGCTGAATGTCGTGTTTGTTTGACTCTAAATTTCAACAACTCAGACTTATCATTATCGCTAAACTCTAAGTCACCCACAAAAAATTTCTAATGACACACTAGAAAATTCTAGTAAAACAAAAGGTTCCACCAACCAGAAGTACCATCCCAGCCTTTTCCATCCATTAATCAACACGAGGTTGCAAAGACACCTCTCCCCCAAACTCCTCTTCACTTTTCTCACTTTCTTCTTACTCTAATGAAGGATATCTGTCTCTTCCTCTGTAGTCGTTGCCCTTCGAGAATCCCTAAGTTCATTGTTCTCTCCAGCTATTGTCAGCTATTGGATAAAATTATGTTTATGGTTTCTGATGACTCGAGAGTTATTTAGCATTGTTTTTTATTCTTATTTGATGTCTTTTCTTTAGTAAAATGAGCAATTTAGATGATTTTTAATTGGTTTTGATATTTTATAGGTATTTGACTCAATATGTAATTGTTTCGTAAGTTGATGCTCAATAGATGATTAAAAAGACACGCTTTTTGAGTAAGGAAAAGATCTCAATTGGATCAACTATGGTCGTAAGGATGATAGGCTTGAAAAAAGCTTTTTGTCAAAATATTATAAGTTTCGAAATTCCATCTGAGTCAAAAGTTATGAGCATTTCAAGACAAGGAAAAACCACAGAGATTCAAAGCTTCAAGGGACTGAAGGCTAGGAATTGGAGGCTTGAAAGAGTCCCAATTCTCTATTTTTCTTTTTTCTAGTTATTGGTTCATATTTTCTCTGCTTTGTACTTTTTTTTAAAGATTTAGTAATGTTTTAATTTAGTTTTGTAGAGATTCAATGATCTTTTCATGTAGTTTAATTAGGATACTTTTCTCTTATTTGTTTTTAATGTTCATGAGTTGTTTATTAAATTCCGTTGTTAATGCTTTTATTTGCTTTGCAACCAATTAGACAATTAGGGAATGATTGGTTATTCTTGATTAAAATAATTAATTGAATAATTTTTTTAATTGAATAGTGCAAGATTAATCTCCAATATCCTATATGTAAGAGAGTTAATTTGTATGTATGGATAACAATATACCTGCATAGCTTAAGTAGCCTTTCTGAGCTTGTGCTTAGTGATGAATTATTATTGAATTGTTTGCTGGGTTTATCTTTGTGAGTAATTAGATTTATCTATCCTCCGAAGAGTTTATAAATAAAATATTGGAGTTAACAATTCTAAATGTTAAAATAAATAATAATGAAGGACAAGAGTCAAATGAACTAATAAGTGAATTGATATTCCTACGACGTCATTCAGATATAATTAGTCAAAAGTTGCATATTAGTTTTGCATACTAACTAGTTAGCTAATTATTTGAATAAAGTTGAGAGATTTAAGTTTTGATAATTAATGAGGGTTTTATTTAGTTCTTAGTGGGAAATAATTTACTCAAGTCACACTATATTGCCATCGCAATACGTGCACTTATATTATTGTAAAATTAATAAAGAATTTTCCTTTGGTCTTGGGCTTTTGGATCTTTTAAAGGAACCACTTTATCTCATATGTAAGGAGATTGGACAACTCTTTTGCACTAATAAGTTTCAGAGGGTTCTCTGTTATTTTGAATCTTGTTTCTATTTTTGAGGATATCTTATTCACCTCCTAGTTGTAATTTCTCTTCTTTCTAATAATATTTCTTCTATAGAAGAAAACTTGGAACTTATGTATAAACATAGATAATCAGTAAGACCAGAATCAACCTAAAGTCCCTATTGATCTATGTGCTCTCTTCTCTTTATGTACCACATCCAACTTCGAAAAAAATATTATTGATGAATACTTCCAAAAGGAAGGAAGAGAAAACCAAGTACTTGTTCACTGCTCCAAAAGATAACTCATATTGTCATGGCATCCTCAGTTATAAATAGATAATCCAGTTCTTCAAATTTATGTCATCTTTTTAGGGTCCTATGACAAGTTCTTGCTGTTCAGGTATGTATACCGTGGCAGGACAACTTTTTCATTCCCTTTTGTAACTCATAAGAGGAAAGAAAAAAAGGTTCAAATGCTAAAGCAACTGTGAGATCTTATTCTTAAAGTCTATAGGAAATGCATGACACATCAACTTACTGTTAGGACAGACAGTGCTTTCCACACAAGTAATAGTTCCTCTGAAAGAATAATAGAGGAAGCAGAACAAGTCAGCATAATTACATCATAACCAATATAAGTTTCACAAGAGAAAGGAAATCAACAAGGTTGCTTCTTTTTTCTTTTGCCCTGGGGAAATGAACAAGCTACATAAATTTGAGAAAGAAAGACAACCTAGCACATGTAATGTAAAACTTACGCATTATTGCCCATCGAAGAGCTTCCAAACAAGTTCCTATGGAAAATAAGAGATGGTTAAGCCCCAGATAGTTGCTTAAATTTTCATACAATGAAGAAAAATGAAAGAAGTCTTACACTTTTCCTGTCTGACAATCTTGCTGCCCTGAGTTTTCGTCAGTGAAATTGTTATATGAGAGATCCCTATGTGTGAGTACAACATATGATTTAGAATAAAAGAAAATACATCAAAGAGACTCTATGAAACACATGGTGACTCAGAAAAAATCAAAGAATATTTATAATCCAATAGACAAATATACAATTGAGCTCCATGAGCTAAAAATTTCCAAAATGATTTCCTTGACTAAGGAGGCAAGCTACTCATGAACTACAACCAAGAATATTTGATCCTTCAATAGAATGGTATATTGACCCAAACAATTCATAAACACAAGGTAACAGGATGAGAGTGGGCCATATAATAAGAATGCTATTTTTATCTCCCTGTTAAACCATAACACTATAGATAACAATAATGAGCAAATCATTGAAGGGGGCAGAAGAGATAGTCATCTGAAATAAAAAAACTTATCTCTCCAAGATAATATTTTACAGTTCACAGACGAGGGTTCACATTTTACAGGGCTTCTTAAATTCTGTAATTAAAGGACCACTTTAATAGCTTTTATAAATAACTTCTTAGGATCATAACATCCCTTTGGTGACCAATATTCATTGTAGCATAAATTATATGCATATACATTATATTTCATTCATCACCAACAAAAAAAAACTTTAGCTTTACCAAAACAGGAGTCAAGCACTAAATGAAACAGGGAATAAGCAGAAACCAAAAAAGTTTAACCTATATTTATCTCTGTTGCCGACATTCTCTGTCCACGCAGGCACAGGTCCAGTGAGAAGGTTTCCAGTTAAATATCTAAGTGAGAAAAATAACAAGCATCACTTCATAGAGCTTATCAATTATTGGAGACCCAGGAAAATGGTAAGCTACTCATATTTAATCCCACCCTTGTTCACCTTTTATGTTTTAATAATAAAAGAATTCAATAAATTCAAATTGTCCTCAGGGTTCCTTCTATAACTGCATTGATATTTTGGTTAACTGAGAGATGCTGACAAAAATTAATAATATCAGGGCCTGTAACGAACCAAAACCTTAAATTCTATGTCTAGAGAAGAATTGTTATTTTATTAAAATATTAAAATGAAATTGTTATTTATAAATTTAAAATTTAGAATTGAAAAATTATATATATATATATATATATATATATATATATATATATATATATATATATATAACAACTATACTATATATTTAAATAAAATATTATTAATATATAGAATAAAAGTTTCCCCCTTGGGTCAAATTCACATCAAGGTTTGCTTTGACCACTAAGAGTATGTAGTGTCTTTGTTTCTATTGCATTTCAAATGATGGATGTAAACATTTTGAATGAGCAGAACATATTACTTGCAGAAAATGAAAAAAACATATCACATCCTGTTAGTTGCATGTATACTTAAAAAAGGACTGTTGCTCATTTGAAAAAAAAAAGTAAGAATTCAGTGAGATCAAATCACAAACTAGGTTTGGAATACACGAGATTGCCTTCACTCAAGGGATCCAATTAGGATGTGAAGAAGCCAAGATTTTATGATTGACTGATTTAAGTAGACAGATTAGTGATGGGCACCCGTATTGTCAACATCTTATATTCATTTCATTATTTACAATTGGTAAGTAGTTTTTACAGGTTCCAGGAAATGCAGCCCAAAATTGGGCGTCTTTGTCCCTTATTTCATAAATGCAGCCACCAAATGAAATTATAGTGGACATCTGAACACCCTAGAAATGTCTGCCCTCACTTTGCAGTTTGCAGTAAATATATATATGAAACCATAACAACTTTCTTACAAGTGGTTCACTGTTGATAGGCCACGAAAGGTGCTCGGAATTTGTCCACTTAATTTGTTAAAGCTCAGGTCTCTGAAAGGGAAATTACATCCAGAAGTTTGGTAAAGAAAAGAAACATAAAAATATTTGTTTCCTAATTGTGATTGAAAAAAAGAAGGCATAATAATGTTATTATATCCATCAAAGTAAAGATTCTAAAGTAAGATAAAAAAAATAAAACAAGAAAAATTCACAAACAGCAGCAACCAAACAAAATGGAATAGAATAAATCAGTACTTACAAGGTATTTAAATTGGACATGTTCCCAAGATTTTCAGGTAGCGTTCCATTAATATTGCAACTCTTAAGTATCCTGTGAAACAAAAACATCTGAACTTTGCAGCAACAAGGCATCAATATACCTTTTTACCCTTTAAAAATTCCTTATTGAGGCCTTGACTTAAAAAGCAAAAAGAAGAAATATATTAATGATTGAAGCATTAAACTCACAATGTTTCCAACTTTGTCCTATTGTTAAGCAGTGGAAAAGTTGAATCAGATCCATTCAAGTCACTTATCCTCCTGCATATCATTTTTAAGTAAAGTTGAACAAAGTAAGAAAGCTAATTTATCTTGAAACTCCAGTCATAATATGAAACACTATACTTACAAGTCAGTTAAGTTTTCCAGAAAAAAAATTTCAGAAGGAATTGGTCCACTCAAACCACTCCCTCGAATTGTTCTGTAAAAATGGGAAAACCATTGCTTCAAATAAAAAGGCGAATTGTAATCAACAATTAAAAGCAACTAAATACTGTTCAATCAAAAAAGAAAATTTTTCACACAATAGTTCAAGACTTGTCCAGCTCCCAATAAAGTCAGGTATCTTTCCAGAGAATTGATTGTCACCTAGTCGGCTGAATCAATTAATAGTACAAAGAGTTAATATTCATTCAGAATCATAAATAAAAGGATAAATTATGTAGTTTGGCCCAAAACCAATTCGTCCCTTATGCATTAAAGCATGTCATTTAACCCCTTTGTAGTTTGTTGTGTTACCATTTAAATATCCTATGGTTTTTTTCTATCTAAATTATAATGGAAATAATTACATAAATGCTAAAACAATAAACAATTTCATTATTAAAAGTTCGTTTCACCTATATCTTTAACAACTTTATAGGATTTTGAAGCCATTATTGAGATTAAGCTGACTATTTCAATTTCCAACCATCATCTTAATCCTAGCAATTGTCTGAAAAGACTATGAAATTGTTCAAGGTATACATGAAAGATACTTTCAATAAAGAAAAAGTTCATAGTTTTAGCATTTACATAATTAGCTGTCATAATTAGGAATGAAAATACCACAAAATGGTTAAGTGGTAACTATACAAACGACAAGGACACATTTTAAACCACACTAAGGCAAACTAGTTTTGGGCAAAAACACCAAAGCGCAACCTATAAATATATCCTAAATAAAAATATACTTCAGTGTAATGAAAGGAAAATAAAAATAGGAAGCTTACACTTGTTTCAATGCAGTAAGCCTTGCAAATGTCAAAGGTAGTTCTCCGGTGAAGTTATTGGAGGTAAGAAGCCTAAAGCAACCAGAAATTATGAATGTAAGGCATAGATTATGTACCAAATGATCAATCAATAAGCATTATCAACAAACAGAAAAAAGAGGCAATAAAAAAAGGAAATGGTATAATGATAGACTCCCCCACTATGTGCAAGGAAGAAATATGAAGCTGCGTTTAGGGAAGCATGGACACGTAGAGGCTGTATTAGGAGGTTCTAGGAGAAGTTTGTTAGGAAAATGTGAATAAAAAGGGGATGAGCGCAGAGGGAGAGATAGGTAGGATTTTGTATATTCTTGTTGGAGGTTCTAACCCCCGACTGTTCCTATCTACTACAATTTCAAAATGGAAAAATAAGTTTCCATCCTATAATATATGTAAATGGCAAATCAAATAAAGGGCTTACAGTCTTTCAATGTTGGTAAGATTCCCAAGCGCCGGAGGAAGATTTCCAGAAAATTGATTGAACTCGAGGACCCTATCAATTTCAAGTAAAAGTTCATCAAAAAGTACTCGTATAATTGAAAGGGGGCAAATTCTTCAATAATGTGGATAACCAGAAACTCACAAACTTTTGAGAGTGCTGATGTTTCCTAGCTCCTCTGGTATTGGACCCGTAAGTCGGTTTCCAAGAACAGAACTAACACAAGACCCATATTATATTCACGTTTCATGAAATTAGGAACAGATAATTAAGTATACGAATAAAATCAACATAAAAAATAAAATCCAAATGTTAGAATAATATTTTATAGTGAGCCAATGAAGAAAGATGTAGAGAGTACATGCTGACAAGATTCATCATGGAGCCCCATTGTTGAGGGATTGTACCGTTAAGGTAGTTGAGGGTGAGGTCACTGTACAAAAGAGAAAGGCACAAAGAAGTTAATAGGTTGATGAATGCAAGTTTGCTGTTTGTGAATGTGGGTGCAAGTTCTTGAGCTACTTACATTTCTTGGAGATAAGGCAACCTGACTAGTTCCGGTGGGAGTTCGCCGGGAAGATTTTGTCTTTTCAGGACTCTGTACGTTTGATCGCCATGAAATATTGAAAATGCTTAGGAAGTTATTGGGAAAGTATGGCGTACTTTTGAGATTTTTTTTTACAATTTTTTTTTTCATATTTTAATATAAAATAATTTTATTTAGAATAAAATGTACTTTCGTCTATTATATATTATTTTTATTATATAACTTTTTTTTATTTTTAAAACATATATAATCTTCTCTTAAAACTAAAAATTAAAATATTTGTTATAACTTAATTCATATCTTTTTTTTTTATCAAAATGTTATCATTTATATCAAATATTTATTTAAGACAAAAAATTTGTATACTTATATATATATATATATATATATATATATATATATATATATATATATATATATATATATATATATATATATATTAATAATTTAAAAATTATTATTATTATATTATTAAAATTTCTTATTAATTAATTTTATAAAGGAATTTGATTAAATTATTAAAAATAAATAAATTCAAAATAATATTAATTATAATCCATGATTTTTTTTATAAGATTATATAAAAAAATAAAAAGTCAAGATAAAAATTATGTATAAATGTTAAGTTATTTGATAGGGTAGCTCTCCAATAAAAACATATTTTTGAAGGAGAAAATCACGCGAAAAGTAGATGGGGCCACATCATAAAGTTGTGGGGAAACAAAACTTAGCTTAACATCAGGAAGTTATCCCACATTCAGCACAGTTATCACACTCCTACCACAATTATCCTACTTCATATCATTCTGTTATTGGTTTTTTGTTGTATTTTATTTATTTTTAACAGTTGCTACACTATTGCTATCTTTTAGGAATATTTTATTGATTTGTTACATATCTTTTAGTTTAAATTACTGTCACCTTATGTATTCAAAACACCAGAAAATTATAGTTTTTTCTATATAAACTGTTACTTTATCTTTAATGAAAATTTCTCTTCCAGCACCTTCTTTTTCCTCAGTAACATTATTTTTCTAAAAATCTAATTATCTCTTGTTAAATTCAAATCATTTAAAATATTTTTCTTGACATAGAAATATAGAAATTCAATTAATCAAGAAAAGTGTTTTGAATAATTTAAATTTAATAAGAAATATTTAGATTTTTAGAGTAATAATTTAATTTATACATAAATTATATACAAATTTTATCTTGATCTTCTATTTTTTTATAGAAGTTTATAAAAAGATTGCGCATTTTAATTAACATAAATTAATATAATTTAGAATTTATTTATTTATAATAAAATTAAATATTATTATAAAATTACTTAATAATAAATTTTTATTATTAAAATTACATACACACACACACACACACACATACATATATACCTTACCCAAAAAAATAGAGAGAGAGAGAGAGAGAGAGAGAGAGAGAGAGATTTTTGAACTTAAATAAATATTTGATATAAATAAGGGTATTTTGATCAATTTTTTTTAAACAATTAAATATTATTATAAATTACTTAATAAAAATTTAATAATTTAATCATAGTAATAATAAATTTTTGAACTTAAATAAATATTTAATATAAATAAGAGTATTTTGAGAAAAAAAATAAGATACAGATTAGATTGTAGCATATATATTTTAGTTTAAAGAAATATTTATATATATATTAAAAATAGAGGTCTATGTAATAAAAATAATATATTGAGAAAGTGAGTGTATTTTACTCTTTTATTTAAAATATTATAATTGTCTCATTTTTACTAATATTGTTTTGTGGGTCTATACTCCTAATATTACATAAAAATTTGGACTTCTAAACTCAAATTTACTTCCTACATAAGTTTGTAAGTTATGTTCACTTATTTTAATTAGTATTTTTTATTTAAAAAAAATCATAAATATATATTCATTTAAGGCTAAATTACAATTTTGATTATAAAAAGATACATATTTTTTTAATTTGATCTTTCAAAATTTTAAATTTTTATTTCAATAATCTAAAAGGTATCTAATTTAAAAAAAAAATCCTCACGTAAACTCGATTACTTATTTAATCTAGTTAAAAGTTTCCTTAGCACACTCTTTTATTCAATATTAAGAATTTACACAAAAAATTCTTATCGGTCACTCTTTCAAATGAAAAATATTTATGTAGTGTATTTAGTTAAATAGTAAATATTTAAGGGCTAATTAAACTTTTACTAAGGTCATATAACTAAATTTGTTAACAGAATTAACGTAAAATTATTTTTTAATATGAGACAATTGTTAGAGAATTGAAATGAAAAAAATTAAATATTAAGGGATTAAATTAAAAGAAATGTAAATAAAAATTCACTCTTAATTTTAATATATAGAATAGTTTTTGGCCGTTATAAATTAAAATATCTAAAAATAATTTTATATATTCAAAAAATTCTTAGACATATTATTAATATATGCATATAAATTATTTTATATTTTCGCTTATATTTTTTTCATTATAATTAATCAACAAAATACAAATTGGTCATATGTTAGTAAAATTAAGATGGAAAACACAATCCACCCAACATCTCTTTCACTTTTGATTAAATAATGCGTGCTATTAAATTTTAATTTGATATAAATAATTAAAATAGTATTTTATTAAATAATTATTTCTCATGAACAATAAAATTATCTAATTCATCACTTTTTTAAAAATTTTAATATTATAGAATAAAATTCTTTAATATACAAAATATATGAAAGTGGGGGAAATAGTCATACATGCTAACAACATGGCAGAAGTTGTCATTGGCAATAGAGCAATTGCATTTAACAGCATTTTCTTCTTCGCTTATATTCCAGTTTCCTGCTCCACTGCATGGATCTACCTGGAAGTCCCAATCCTTCTTCCCAAGTGTGTTGGCAATGTCTTCCAGAGCTTGCACTGAATATATGCATACATGAAGATTATATTATCAATCTCTGATTCAAGTTTTAATTTTAATTAGAGTTAAATAAGTGAATAAAAAGAAGAAGAAAAAATTACATTTTTTTCACTCCAATCTTTACACCGATTGCAAGTTCTTCTCTAATATATTAATTTTTATAATTGATCTCTTAATTTATATATTCAACTACTTTTTTTTACTCTTTAAATTAGATGTTAATTTTAACAGAAAATATATAAAATTATCATAATACTCTTCTCGTAAAGAAAAATACAAAATAAAGTATAGATATTTTGATAATTTTATATAGTTAATTTTTAATTTAATTAAATGACAAGAAAAAAAATATAATAGAAGAAATAGATTCAATTGCAAAAATTAAAAGAGTAATAGAAAAATCGTAATTGAAGCTAAAAATAAGTGAGAAAATGCAATTTCTCTAAAAAAAAAAAAAATTGAACACTTTTTCTCTATTACAAATATCCATCGGAAAACTAACTGCATGAAATTATAGCAGAAGAAAAAACGAAAAAAGAAATGAAGAGTTTCTTATTTGGTGGGGTCATACCTTCAGATTGTGGTAGAGCGGCTCTGACAACTGATGCGAAGGAAAAGGTGAGAAGCAAAATGAGGAGATGATGAGAGGAAGCCATCTTCAATATTCTGGGAAGAGACTAGATTTACTGGAATATGAATATGAGAGAGAGAGAGAACGAAGAGATGAAGAGGATTTATTGTTAACTGGTTGGAGAGATTTGTAGAGGAACTAGCTCACATGCAGATAGAGAGAGATAAAGGAGGTGGGACCTTGGAAGTTCAGTGGAAGAGGACCGCAAACAGGTCCAGCAGAGGCCAAGTCAATGATCGAGCCGCCGAGTTAAGTTTGATTAATTTTTTATTTTGGCTTGAATTACAGTTCCTCCACATTCTGGTAAGAGACTGGAATACAGTTGAGGCCCTTGAGGGAGAACAGAGTGATGAAGAGGATTTGTGGTTGATTGGTTGGAGAGAGAGAGAGAGAGAGAGAGATAAAGGAGTGGGACCTGGCACAGCGCATGAAGACCGTAAACATGAAGTGTAATTTAAACCGTGTACTTTAATATTTTTGTAGTTTCTTATATTATCAATTAATCATTTTAGGATATTTTTAATTTATATTTTAATTACTACTTTGATGACTTGTATATTTCTAATACTAATTTTATAGCAAATTAAATTTGATTACGAATTAATTAAAATTTTAGAAACGTTATTTTAAGGAGAGTTATAACTTATAACTTATATGTTTACAAATTTAAAAATATTTTAAAGGGGGGAAAATGCTTCATAAATTGTACCCAAAAAATAACTTATTTTTTATTTGATTTCAAAAAATATATATTTGAGCCTAGCTCAAATTAAATGCAATTTTTTTTTTAATTTTTAAATTGGGTTGACTTGGACTTGAGTTAGTCAAGTCTGCTAGGATAAGATTTATTTCAAAACATTATGAAATTTCTTCAAGATATAAGTAAAATTAAACAAGCTTCAATAATAAAATTGTACATCATTTTTACTTTCAGACAATTATTTTTATTAAAATAAAAATAAAAATATTACAGTAGTTAAGTAATAGCTAAAAATCATTAAAAAAAAGTTGAATTTCAGTTTAAATATTAATAGAAGAATAAATTAATTTTGAGTAAATTAATAATTTGATTTTTAAAATTAAATACTTATTTATCTTTAACTTGTATAGTACACAGTTTGTTTTTAAGAATTTTTAACTTGTTGCATTTTAATATTTTTATCAAGTATTTAAAAATTAATATATAACGATTTTAATAATTTTAAAAATTAAAAATAAATTAATATACAATAAATTTGATAAATAATTTACCGGTGCGTTCAATCATATTTGATGACTAAGATTAATCTAGAAATAGTATTATTATTTCAATCAATTTATAATTTATTAATCATCTAGTTATTCAAAGATTCAAATTATGACCATAGAAAGATAGTTGATGCTGAAAAAGAGGCTAATTTAATTAATGATTTGAAAGTAAGGAAAGCCTGGAACACTGATTGATGATTACGACCAAGCCTACCGCCGATTTTTATCCCACCAGATTGGTCTGATTGTTGCGTATACGAAAGATCAACGTGTGGTTGGTGAAAATATATTTTTATTTGTAAACTTTTATTATTTAAAAAATATATTTATTTTGTAAAATTACAAATTTGTTCAAATTGTTTTTCAAATTTAATTCACACGAGTGACTATAAATATTATTTTAATTTTGCTTAATAATTATGATAAATTATTTTTTAAAACTATAAAAAATTTATCAATTATTTTTTAAAAGAAAATAATATTTTTTAAAAATTATACTAAACACATTTTTAATTATATTTAGAAAACAAGATAACCAATATAGTTACCATAGAAAGTTTATTCAACTACAAAGATTGATAAAAATTGAGGATGAAGTATTTTATTTATAAAATTTAGATTTGATTTTTGTTATTAGTGATTCTTTTAATAAATAATTTTTTAGTATTATTTTCAATTCTTACTAAATTTTATGGCATGAAGTTGAAATAAAATAATATTTTCTTATCCTAAATTTTTTTCCATAGAAAAATAAAAGTAATATAGTCAATAATTAATAGTTTTTCTCAAAGCAACAAATCTGTTGGCTGTCAATGTAGTTGGTGGGTGGGCGTCATAAATTTAATGCATTTCTACTTATAAGAGTCTAAGACACTTTGGTTGACTGGAATGAAAATGAAACAAGGAATAGAATTTGAATTTTCATAATTTGATTGGATAGAATAATTTTTTTATGAATATTCTATTTTATTAATTATTAAAAAAGTTATTCCTTCAAAAAAAATATTAAAATATAAATTTTATAGTTTGTTTTTTTTATACTTGATTTGAATTTTTTATTTATATTTTGTTATAAAGAATTTATATTATAATAATTTAATATAATTACTAGATTATATATTTTAATCTTTGATGATCTGATATTTTAAATCAATTAAATAAAAAATTATTATATTTTATTATAAAAATAATTAAAATAATGAATTCAAATAGAAAATTTGTTTTTTTATAAAAAAATATAATTTAATTTACATTAAAATAAAAATTTAATTCCTCACAATTAAACTGACACTTTAATAATAAGTTTACATTCTTTTTTCTATCACATACCAAATGAAGTAATAATTTTTTTTTCACTCAAATTTATTTCAATCAATCAAATAAGCACTAGAATTTTTTGTAAATTCTTTTAAAAAAATTTATAATAAAAAATCACTGCATATATATATATAATTTATTCAAAAATTAATTAATATACATACGTAATATTTTAATTGACTTAATATATTAGAACTACCAATTTGCTTTGAATTCTAGTACTGTTAGGGGACAGACAAAGCTTGAAATTTTTTGGCTAAACTAGCAATATTTCTTTCGTCTTTTATGAACTCTAGGACATTTTTGGAAGTTATGAAAGATAAGAAATTTGAAAAGAAAAAAATGAGAGAGAAGATAATGGAGAAAAAAGAATAGTTAAATGATAATTTTTTTGGTCTTTTTTAGATGTCTAAAATTAATAAAATAATAAATTAAAAAGAGCCAAAGAAAATATTTGATTATGATATTTTAAAATTTATTTCTCATTAAAATAATTAATTATTATAATTTTAAGAAATAATACCCCATCATTAATTTTTCTTCAAAATTTTAAAAAATTAATAAGGAAACTTAGAAGTTAAGGGAGGGAGGAGTTTGGAAAGTTTTTAGGTTAGTTGAAAATCCCTAATTCTCTTTCCCTCCTCGTAACAAGCTCCTTTATTTTTCGCACGGTAGGCGTCTCAGGGCACAAAATGGAAAACTGAAGGGGGGAGAGGGTATTATTGAGAATTTTGCAGCGGTTTTTATCAACCGCTGCTAAATAACCATTTTGTCGTTGAATTGTAATCCTCAAGTACACATATACGTACACTTCATCACAATTTTTAAAATTAATGTATCAAAAAACGTTTGTGAGAGAAAATATATTTTATTATTTAAATTTAAAGTATAATTAAAGCCATGCATGGCTTTTGGGCGAAATTAATAGTAAATTATTATTTTTATAATTCACTTTGTTATTTTATTTTAAATTTATTTAAAAAATTAAGATAATAAAATAAATTAAACTTATGAATACTTTTGTACCCAACGTGCACGTATGTTTTAATATTTGAGTAATTAACTATTATGTTTTAAGTAATTCCCATTATTTATTTTTCAAAACCACTAAATATATTTTGACTAACTACTCATTATTTATTTTTAACATGTAGAAATGTTTTTATAAAAAAAATCAATAATATAATATTAAGCTATAAAAAATATTTACGTATCATATTTTTATTATAAAATCTGATAGTAACTATGTTAAAAATTATACTCAATTTTGTCCTTCAATTATTTAAGGATGCTTAGGGTAACCTTTTCAATACAGAATGTCTAACTTGTTTTTCATTAGAGCAGTCACTAAGAAAATAATCAAGAGATAATGACCGAGTCTAGACATTAATGTAATTTGGTATTTTAAATTCAATTCAGGGTATAAAAAAAAATTCTTACATTCTCATCTCCAAATTAAGAGTCAAATAATAGATAGAAATGGTACATTGATTGGGCCCTCTCTTTTCTATTAGCATAGAAGTTTATTATTGTGTTGGAGCTAAAAAAAAGCAATGTTCATCAATAGTACCTTCCATTAATATTTTATCCCAGAAAATCACTGATCCCACATGTTTGTGGCCTAATTTTCTTGGGGAATCTACAAGACTTTTTGGTAGATAAGAGTTACTTTCACAAGTTTTAGAATTTTAAAATAAGTATTTTTCAAGTTTAATAATAATAATAATATTTCTAAATATTTCTTAGAAAAATTCAAAAATTTTAGCTAAAAAATTGTCATACCTTCTTTTATTTAATTTCATAAAATATATTGAAACAGCCTAGTGTTGCACTCAGATTAATAAAGGTGTATTCTTATGGACATAGAAATATTTACACTAAACCTAATCTTCATCCTTATTTCAAAAATAAAAATTCACTCTCAAAAATAAAAATCCGGTAATTTTTTTTTCGCTCTTGTTATTCTAAAACATAAAGCAAGTTAAATTAACTCATGATTTTTATGTCATGTAATTTTCTACGTTGATACTCAAATCAATATAATATACTCAAATGAATAATAGAGAAAAATACAAATTAATTCAATTTTCTGTACACTTTAGAATATAAGATACAATATATTATTTATACTCAGCTCCATGTTTGTGTATATTCATGTATATCTAATTGCGAAGTAAAATAATTTAATATTCAATTCACATTTATTTTGCCTTAAACCTAGGCTACACTACCGTTAGTGATAACGAAAGTTATCACTGTAACAATTTTTCATTTTTAAACATGCATAAATGGTCTAAATATTTTTTCATCCAGGAGTTCTAGCGTTTTTAAAGTAAATGGCCATTATTTAATGGTTAGTGGCGACTCTTTATGTATCTTTTGTTCTTGATAGTAGAACATATAAATGAGATAAATTTAGTCCTTAAATTTACTTTCTTAAATTTACTTTCTTAAAAAACTTACGAACCTTAAATTATTTTCAGTGAGTAAGTTAAGATTTGAAAGAGTTAAAACTATTAAAAATTTAAAAAAAAAAAATAACGAAAGGTTGGTGTAATCTTTTTTTATTTTGTATTTAATTAATTCAGACATATTATTTTAAATTTAGAAGTATATTTAAATTATTTTGAATATCTAGCCGAACATGTATAGTCTCTACCTTACTTTTTACACATGTAGTGTATTGTTCAAATTCCTCTCTCAATTTTTTTGACATTTTTGATAGAAAATGAGATAGTTTTTTTGCGGCTCAAAACCGGGCCATCTTGACCAGTCTGGAGATAGAAGACATTGAATAATAATAGTGTACAAAAAAAAAATTTCACGTGAGTTATAGGGTCTGTTTGTTTTCCTGTTTTAAAAACTGTTTTCTGTTTTCAGTTGTTTTCAGAACAAAAAAACTCGTTTGGTAACTGTTTTCTGTTGTTGTTTCGGAAACAAGTTTTGAAAATAAGTTGTTTTTAAAACAGAAAAATAGAAACAATGAAAACAAGTTATTTTTAAAACAGAAAAACATAAACAAGTCTTCACATCTTGAGCACAAGACCATTAGGAAGGCTACATGAGTTCCAACCACTAAACTATGGGTACTTATTGGTTTAAGATTTATTAAAAGATATAATATTGTTAAAAAATGTTAATGTATAGAATAAATGTTTCTCAATATTTTGGTGCCATGACTAATAATTTTTGAATTATTTTTAATTTTATGTTCATATATTATTTTTGTTGCTTTATATATGTAATTTAAATTAAATACTCTTATGATGCATGAATAAATTTTATGTTTTATTTTTTATGCCATTAAGAATGAGTATATTTTGTGCATAATATTATAGTTTAATTATGCAATTTTTATTTATTTATGAGATGTTTATTTATATACACTAATATATCATTAAGTTTTAATATTATTAGAATGTATGTAATTTAGTATTATTCTCATAAAATTTAATTTTAGACACAAAAAGTTTATATGTCTAGTGATCCTTATAATCTTAATTAATTAGGGATTAACCACATAATATTTAATTAATTAAATTATATATTAAGTTTTATTTAGGATCATATAAGGAATTAGACATAATATTGTGATTAATTATACTTAATATAATAAATTTTATTTCACAGAAATTTGTATTATATTTATATAATTAATTAGGATAAAATGTCAAATTATTTTTATAATTTATCCACAGGAGTTATGAATTGATACATAATCTGATAGTTTTATCATAAATATATTTTGATATAAAATCAAATTATTTTCATAATGTATCCATAAGATATGAAATTAAGTACATAATTTGATAATTCTATCATAAAGTACATATGAATATGCTTGAATTAAAAATTTAGTCTACAGTCAATTTTTATGTCACTAGATTCATAAATATACATGTTTACATTGGTAATACATGAAATTTAGACCAACAAGCCTCAAAATTTTGACATAAATTTTTAGATTTTATACAATTTCTTAATTTACTGATTTTGCTGATATTTGTTTTGATATTTCTGAACTTAAAAAAGATAACTATAAAATATAAAATGAGAAAATAATCCTCCATCTAGGGTGGATGGACATAAACTATGTTATTAGGAAAGACGAATCACCTACAATCACTGACGAGAGCACGCCAGCTGAAATTGCACTATATAAGTGATGGGAGTGATCTAATTAGCTCAGCGTAATATTCATTAAGACAAAAATCACCGCTGGTATATGTGGTTCTGTCGATCAACATGAAATGGTCTGAGATTTGCTGAAAGCTATTGACGAACATTTTAGTCACTTTTGATAAGGCATTGGCAAGTACCCTAATCATGAAGTTTTCTTCTCTCCATCTCACCAGTGTAAGAGTTGTGTGAGAGCGCATAATGTAAATGTGTGACATTTCAACTCAATTTAAGAAGCTCAAGGTTGATATGTTGGAGTCCTTCCTAATGCACTACATTATGAACACCCTTCCATAGGAATACGAGCCTTTCGAGATTTCTTATAATATGCATAAAGACAAATGTTCAATTAATGAATTAATGACCATGTGTGTTCAAGAAAAAGAAAGGCTAGTGATGGAGGTGGGTGAGAGTGCATTGAAGACAATAGTTCGTGGGAAGAACAAACCTGGTAAGTCTCAAGTTAATCAGAAAGAAAAAGGTAAAATACCACCTCAAGTTGATATTAAGAAAGAAGAAAAGCGTTTCTTATGTAAAAAGAAGGGATACATGAAAAAGGAATGCACCAAATTCCAAAAATGACTTGAAAAGAAAGATAAATCAATCTTGTTTGTTTGTTTGTTATGAATCTAATATGTCTAATGTTAATATTAACACCTGGTGAATTGACTCTAAATCAACAATCTATATTGCAAACTCCTTGTAGGTATGCAAAATTTAAAGAAACCAGTAGGAAGTGACAAAGTATCTTATCAGGCAATAAGATAAGCTCACATGTGAAAGCAATAAGAGCTTGCACTTTAACTTTAAGTAGTGGCTATGTTTTAAAGTTAGAAATGATCTTTTATGTACCAAGTTTCTCACGAAACTTGATTTCTGTTTTCAGACTTGTACCATTTAGATATTCCTTTAATTTTAAAGACACATCATTTAGTTTATTACATAATTCAGATTGTATTGAAAATGATATTTTGTCTGATAGTCTTTATCGTCTTAATTTACAAAACAATACTACTTATTGTTCAATGCAAGTTCAGACTAGTTTTAAATGGTGTAATATTAATGAAGATTTCTCTATACTATAGCACCAGAAATTAAGACACATTTCCATAGAGAGAATTAAGAGGTTAGTAAAAGATGGGATACTTAGTACAATAAATTTTACTGACTTTAAAACTTATATAGATTACATTAAGGAAAAGCATACCAACATGTCTAAGAAAGGTGCTGTTAAGAGTTCAAACATATTAGAGATAGTTTATACTGATATATGCTATCCAGACATGGATGCGTATGGTCAAAAATATTTTATCACCTTATAGATGATTACTCACGATATATGTATATTTATTTGCTTCATAATAAAAATAAAGCATTGGATGCTTTTGAAGTCTTTAAGGTTGAAGTTGAGAACCAATGTGAAAAACAAATAAAGATAGTGAGATCAAATAGATGTGAAAAATATTATGGTAGATACACGAAGAATGGACAAATACTTAGTCCCTTTGCTAAGTTTCTTTAAGAGCATGAGATTGTTGCTCAATATACTATGCCTAGTTCTCCAGACCAGAATGGTGTTGCAAAAATAAAAAATTGAACATTATTAAACATAGTGCAGAGTATGCTTAACAACTCCAATCTTTTTAGATCCTTATGGACTGAGGTGCTAAAGATGACTGTGTATATATTAAACCGAGTTTTAACTAAGATTGTCCAAAAGACACATTTTGAATCATTAAAAGGTTGGAAATCGAGTTTGCGACATATTTGCTTTTGGGGATATTCGTCTAAGGTGAGAATATATAACCCATAAGAGAAGAAATTAGACTCGAGGACTATTAGTGGGTATTTCATTGGATATACCGAAAGTTTCAAAAGTTACAAGTTTTATTGTCTATCTCACACAACTAGGATAGTGGAATCAAGAAATGTTAAGTTTCTTAAAAATGACTTGATTAGTAGGAGTGATTAGTTCAGGAACTTAGTTTCTGCACATGATCATATACAATCTCAACCTTCTACTTTAAATGACAAATTGGTTATTATTCATAGCACCCCTCAAGTACAAATGGGTATTGAATAGCTAATTATTGAATTTTCACAAGCTGATCAGTTAGATCAAAATGTTGAGGATTTACCTGTAGTTCCTGTACAAGTTAAACCACAATCTCTTCAAGGGGATGGAGTTACAACATTCAGAAGATCTACTAGAGAAAAAAAGCTATTCTTAGTGATTTTATAGTATATCTAAAAGAGTCTGACTATAATATAGGAGCTGAAAATAATTCTGAAACCTTTTCACAAGCCATGAGTTGTAAAGAGTCAAATTTTTAGTAGGATGCTATGAAAGATAAGATGAATTCCATGAAGAGTAATGGAATCTGAAAACTTGTAGACTTACCTAATAGGGCAAAGGCCATTGACTGTAAATGGGTCTTTAAGACCAAGAAGGATTTATTAGGCAACATCGAGAGATATAAGGTTAGACTCATTATTAAGAAATTTACTTAAAAAGAAGGAGTCGATTATATGGAGACTTTTTCTTCAGTACCTAAGAAAGATTCTATTAGCATTATTTTGGCATTAGTTGCTCATTTTGACCTTAAGTTGTAACAAATGGATGTGTAAAATATATATTTTTAATGGTGATATGGAGGTTGAGGTTTATATGAAACAACTTGAAGGTTTCTCCTTTAGTGATGGTGAGCACTTGGTTTGCAAGTTTAAGAAATCTATATATAGTTTAAAACAAACCTTCCGTCAGTGATATTTTAAATTCAATGGAGTAATTTCTTCATTTAGATTTGTTGAAAATTTCATGGATCAATGTATATACCAAAGGTCAGTGGGAGTAAAATCTATTTTTTTTGTTTTATACGTGGATAATATTTTGTTTGCAACCAATGATAAGAGTTTGCTATATGAGGTGAAACAATTCATCTCTAAAAATTTTAACATGAAGGATATGGATGAGGCATCTTATGTCATTGACATTAAGATTTATAGGGATAGACCTTAAGGTGTTTTAGGTTTGTTACAAGAAACTTATATCAATAAATTTTTAGAGAGATTTTAGATGAAGGATTATTCACCAAGTGTTGCTCTCATTATGAAAGGTGATAGGTTCAATTTGAATCAAAACCCAAAGAACGATCTTGAGAAGGAATCTATGAAGAATATTCTATATACTTCTGCCATTGGAAGCCTTATGTATGTTCAAATTTGCACCAGATCTGACATTGCATTTATTATGGGAATGCTCGGGTGATATCAAAGTAACCCAAAAATGGATCATCAGAGAGCTATGAAGAAAGTCATGAGGTACTTACAAGGAACCAAAGACTACATGCTTATGTATAGACAGATGAAAAATTTGGATGTAATCGGCTATTTAGATTCAGACTTTGCTGACCGTGTTGATTCTCGCAAGTCAACATTAGGATACATTTTTATGCTGTCCGGTGGAACTATTTTTTGGAGAAGTGTTAAGCAGATCTTGACTGCTATTTCTATTATGGAAGCCGAGTTCATCTTCTGTTTTGAGGCTACTTCTCATAGTGTATGGCTTAAGAATTTCATTTCAAAGTTTAAAGTTATAGATTCAATTTTTAAACCATTAAGAATTTTTTGCGATAATTCAACTGCTGCCTTTATGGTTAAGAATAATAAAAATAGAATTCAAAGTAAACATATCGACATTAAGTACTTAGTCATTAAAGAACGTGTAAAAGAAAAGAAAGTGGTTATTGAGCACATTAGCACTGAATTGATAATCGCTGATCCTTTGACTAAGGACATACTACCACTAAAATTCAAGAATCATGTAGAGAAAATAGGACTTGATCCCACTTTATGATTGTATACATATAGGTTATTAATAAAATTCTTATATATTGTGATATTTTTTTATATTCATAGGCACCTTAATTCATTTGAGAAAAAACATATTCTAAATTTGGAGCAAAAATAAACGTATGATTTATTCATTAAGTTTTAGTTACCACATTAAGTATAACACTTAAGAAACTAAATACATTGTAATATATGGTTGATATTACTTGCTTTTAGATTACCTATCACTATGACTCATGTATTTATTTTTTAAGAAATTTATTTGATAATTCATTTAAGTCATTAAGTTAAACGTATTGTAATAACTGTAAAATTTAACGAAAAGGAAATTTAAAATAAAAGAGAGAATTTTGACAATAGAGATAAGAACTGTAGAAAATATGTATATTTATTACATAGATTAAAGAATAAAAAAAATATTAGAAGTTATGTTTTGGCGCGCTATAAGCAAATATATTTTTATTTATGTAGAAATAATTATGAGTTGTTAAAAGTAAGTGGATTTTTAAGTAAAAGAAGTATTGTGTTGCTTAAAATAATTATACCGGCTTCTATTGAATTTTTATGGTATTTTTAGAAATACTCTTTCTTTTAATATGAATAAAGATATTTGTTTAGAAATTTGTTTTATTACGATTTTTATCAAGAAAATTATGATTTAAGAGTTTAACTAAAGGTTTATGAGAAATGAAATTTTTATAAATTTTTGGGATATTTTATGATGAAAAACGGAATTTATATGAATTTTTATAAAAGAAAATCCTATTATAAATTATTTAATAATTATTATTATTTTAAAAAAAAATTTACTGTAGCGCTGCACATATATGTCTCGGTTACCAGAGAAGCAGAGAGGAAAAAAAAAACCGCAGCCCCTATTTTCCATTTTTCCCCTTCGATTTTCAAACCCTCATATCTGGAGTTACAGACCTTCGATTGACGAACCGTCTGGACCATTGGACTCGTGGCAACGAGTACTTCAAAACCCACCGATCAATTTTGCCGAAAATTCGTCGGAAGGTCGCCGGAAAATCGCGTGAATAGTACCTCCAAAGGTAAAACTCCGTCCAATTGTGTTTTAGGCTTCATTTTTACCGAAATTCTTCCCGTAGATAGTCTTAGAATTAGTTTCTATGCTCGAATATAGGGTTTTTAGGTTTCGGCATGAATAGTGTTTTTCGGCGAGTGAATAGTGTTTTTCGGCATGAATAGTGACGTTTAGAATTTATCTAATTTTCATATTATGTCTATATTTTCTAGGTTGTTGAGCCACCACGAGGTGAAATTCTTGTTGTTGGACTTCTAGTACGGTGAGTGGGTTTTTCATACTATAGCGCATGTTTTAAGAATTTGATTTATAACTCTCTCGTATGATTTTAACTAGTTGGAATGTATGTTAAATTGTTTTACCGCTTTGAAAACCAATATGTTCCAACCATGTTAGAAATTGTAAATTTCAATCCTAGTTGAACCTTAGGTATGCAGGGCAAGCATCTAGACTATTAATTCTCCATTTGAGCTAGATTTATAGAAATGCGAACTTAGTCATAGAAATGAACTAAGTTAGCCACGAAGTGATTTGATGCACGATAAGTATCTATGTAACGTCTACGGATGATCTATGTTTAAAAAGGGAAAGTTTATGATTTTAAAGGTCTCCATGGGAATTCATGGATGAGATATATTTTAGAATAGAATTTTATGCATGAAAAGAGCTAGATGGAGAATTATAGCTTTAATGTAAAGTTATTGAAATGTTTTTCCTTTAAACTCTTTGAATATAATATTTCAAATGTTTTCTATTGGAGGGACCCTTTTAGATCACTGTTAGCTAGCCGCAGGTAGTGTTAGCCCTGGTGCACCATGATCATGTTAAAGTTTCGGCCTAGGATATTGTGACGGGCATATGACTGCCTAAGACACAAAATCTAGGGTAGACTTATATCTATGCCTACAGTGATTGCCATACCCATTGCTATGTGCTTGGGGAAATGTATTGTGGACTTATGTCTACGCCTACAGTGATTACCCTACCTTTGCTGTGTGCTTGGGGGAGATGATAGATCTGTTAGGAAGGACCTCCAATAAATTAGTGCATTTTTCTTAAAGATTAAATATTTCTAAAATACCTCATTCATCATTGTTCTTGCATAAGTATCTTCATTTATTACTTACCATGCATAATTGATTTGCTTACAGTTATTGATTTAATCCTGATTTATCATTTGAACTGTTTAGCATTCTTTCAATAAATTATGGTTAAATGTTTAATGTTTTCTATACTTTAATTTCAATTATTTAATTAATTGCAAAATATTCGTGCTTAGTTTGCCCTGTTTCTGTTATAGTATGATTTACCCATTCACTGAGATGTGGTAATCTCACCCCTCTTCTGTTTTCTCCCCACATATAGTCAAAGAAACACTGATCCAGCTACAGCTCCATAGGAGGTTAAATATAGCATTGGTGAGCCCCAGTTTGGGCAAGACTCCGTTGTATTGGTTGTATAGTTTAAGTTTATGTCTAGTGTGTTTCCATGAACTTACAGGCAGGATCCTCGCTTCTTGTGTTGTTTGAAAAATGGTTTTAAGTTTTACAATAATGTTTGTACTATGAGGCCATGGGCCAAGTTGAATCAAGGATGTTGGATTCATGAAATATATATATATATACAGTATTTTCTTATATTGGATGTGGCGTATGTGGCCAGTTATATTTATTATGTACTCTGGATTGTATGCTGGATGTTTGTGCATGCTATGTGTTAGGCTTGCGGCTAGGGGGAAACCCTTATGCCGTGCCGGTCATGTGTTCCATCATTTGGGGCCGTGACAGATATGGTATCAGAGCATTAGGTTTCCCTGTGTTCATGGAGTAACGGACCTTTAGGTAGGATTTTGAGTATGGGTATGAATCCGGACATGCTTATACTCACGGTGCTGCTAAAGGGGTTCGATAGGATGTTGTCTTTTTTGTTTAAGTAAGTCAGTTTATAGTATGCTATGTTGGCATGGTTAAGTGATGGTTGGGCTATCTCTGTTTTGTAGCGAAATGCCACCAAGAACGAGATCAAAGGTTAGGCAACCCGCGGTTCAAGAGCAGATGGCTGAAGAGTCTGCTCAGTCCGCAGTACCCGTGCCTAGAGGCTGAGGTAGAGGTTGTGGTAGAGGCCGAGGTAGAGGTCGTAGCAGAGGCCGACCTAGAGCCAGTGCAAGAGGCAGTGGCAGGGGTGTAAGGGCTGCTGAAGCAGCCGAACATGCTGAGTTGAGCAGTGAGCAAACTGAGACTCCCAGGGCGGAGGAAATGTCTTCTCACCCCCGGGATGATGTGATAGCCCAGATGCTGGCAACCATGCAGGGTATGCAGCGGGCGATAGAAAATCTAGCCGAAAGAAGGGATGGGCAAGATAGAAGGGACCCGCAACAGCCCGAAACAGCTACCTCCGTTCCAGAACCAGTTAGGTCTGTGGAGCGGCATGTGAGACCCGCCGAGAGGGAAGTGGAACTATCTGAGTTCCTAAAGCTGAGACCGCCAACCTTTAAGGGATTGTTGGCTAGTGAAGATCCCCAGGAGTTTATAGAGGACACTAAGAAGATCTATGAGGTTCTTAAGTGTCCAGAGATCCGCTCAGTAGAGTTGGCATCCTTCTAGTTGTCTGGTGTAGCACAGGTATGGTTTAAGACCATGATGCGCGGAAGGGGAGTTACAGCGCCACCTTTGAGATGGCCAGAGTTCAAGGAAGTCTTCATGGAGAGGTTTGTGCCTCAGAGTCTCCGAGATGCCAAGTGTCAAGAATTTGTGGAGTTGAAGCAGACTTCCAGTATGTCAGTCACCGAGTATGACTACCGCTTCACACAGCTGTTGCCGTATGCACCGCACATGGTCTCTACTGAAAGGGACATGATCAAGAAGTTTATCTAGGGGTTGATGCCAGCATTGTTTAAATCAGTAGCACCCCAGATGAAGCAATTTCCTAACTATGCAGAGGCTGTGGACTGTGCAAGAATGATGGAGACTAGGCATTTGGCCGATGTCGAAAGTGCCAAGCTGAGAAAGAGGGATAGGGACGGGAGCTCCAAAGGAGGGCAAAGTTCTCATTCCCAAGGACCCCGATTCCAGGGCCATCAGCGCCCAGCACCACAGAATGTTGGGAACCTCAACCAGAGACCAGATGCGAGTGATAGGCTAGGTCTTAGCCAAGGAAACATCAGGTATCCAGGTCAACCAAGACCAAGATCCATTCAGCAAAACAGGCCACAATGCCCTATTTGTGGCAACCATCACTTTGGTCAGTGCCGCAGGGAGATGGTTGTTTTCTATCATTGCAACCAACCTGGACACATGAAGAGGGAGTGTCCCCAGTTGTATGGCTCAAGCCAAGGGCCAACTCGACCGGCTTTACTACCAACCCCAGTGGTAGCTCAGCCTATAAGGACTATACCAGGCCAAGCAAGTAGCAGAGGTACTGGTAGAGGGATGATAGGACGCTGTCAAAGCCAAGCAGGCCGAGGTCAACCGAGGATTTTTGCTCTTACCAGACAGGATGCACAAGCTTCAAATGCGGTCATAACAGGTACTCTTCCGGTTTGCCTACATGAAGCATATGTTTTGTTTGACCCCGGGTCTACATATTCCTATGTTTCCCCTAGTTTTGCTAAGAGTTTGGGTAAAGATTCGATTAGGATGGATGCCCCTTTCTTTGTAACCACCCCGGTCGGGGATTGTTTGCCAATAGAGCATATATGCAAGTCATGTAAAGTGTCAGTGGGTGATAGGGAGACATCTACTGATTTGATCATCCTAGACATGATGGACTTTGACGTAATTCTAGGAATGGATTGGTTGGCATCATGCTATGCTACCTTGGATTGCTATGAGAAGGCAATCAAGTTCAACTTTCCAAGTGAAGTTCCTTTCCGGTTCCAGTGTGACCAAAGTAAAGCTCCAAGTAACCTGATTTCAGTCTTGGGAGCTCAGAAGATGTTGAAGAAGGGATGCCAGTGATACTTGGCATATATTAGAGATGTGGATGGGAAGGTACCGGATGTAGACAAGATGGCAGTGGTAAGAGAATTCCTAGATGTCTTCCTAGAAGAGTTGCCATGATTGCCTCCTGAACGGGAGATAGAGTTTGGTATCGACCTTATTCCAGAGGCTCGACCAATTTCTATACCGCCTTACAGAATGGCACCCACAGAGCTTAAGGAGCTAAAGAGTCAGTTGCAGGATTTGTTGGATAAGGGCTTCATCAGGCCGAGTACTTCTCCATGGGGTGCTCCAGTTCTTTTTGTGAAGAAGAAAGATGGGTCTTTGCGACTTTGCATTGACTATCGGCAACTGAATAAACTAACGGTGCGCAATAATTACCCTTTGCCCAGGATTGATGATCTGTTCGATCAACTTCAAGGAGCGAAATGTTTCTCCAAGATTGATCTGAGGTCAGGGTATCATCAGTTGAGGATCAGGAAGGAAGATATTTTCAAGACAGCTTTTAGGACCCGTTATGGTCATTATGAGTTTTTGGTTATGTCTTTTGGACTAACTAATGCACCAGCTGCTTTTATGGACTTGATGAACAGGGTGTTCAAGCCATTCTTAGATCAGTTTGTCATTGTGTTCATTGATGACATCTTGGTTTATTCTAAAGACCATGAGGAGCATGAACAGCACCTACGGGTCATTCTGCAGATTTTGAGGGATCAGCAGTTGTATGCCAAGCTCTCTAAGTGTGAGTTCTGGTTGGACAGTGTTATGTTTCTGGGACATGTAGTCACGAAGGACGACATTCAAGTAGACCCCGAGAAGGTAGAGGCAGTACAGCAGTGGCCTCGCCCAGCTAGTGTGACGGAGATCCGAAGTTTCTTGGGTCTAGCAGGGTATTATCGGAGGTTCATCAAGGATTTCTCTAGGATTGCTGCTCCTTTGACCAGATTAACCAGGAAGGGAGTTAAGTTTGAGTGGTCGGATGCATGCGAAAAAAGTTTCCAAACCTTGAAGAAGTGTCTAACCACAACCCCAGTTTTAACTATTCCAACAGGTACTGGAGGATACTCAGTATACTATGATGCCTCAAGGGTGGGCTTGGGTTGTGTGTTAATACAGAATGGTCATGTTGTAGCCTATGCATCTAGGCAGCTCAGGAAGCACGAACAGAACTATCCTACACATGATCTGGAGATGGCGGCAGTGGTCTTTGCCTTGAAGATTTGGAGGCACTATCTCTATGGTGAACCCTGTGAGATTTACACGGACCATAAGAGCCTCAAGTACATCTTTCAACAAAGGGATCTTAACTTGAGACAGAGAAGGTGGATGGAGTTGATGAAGGACTATGACTGTACTATCTTGTACCACCCAGGCAAGGCCAATGTGGTAGCAGATGCTTTGAGCAGAAAGTCAATGGGGAGTCTAGCCCATATCACCCTACTCCGGAGGCCGTTGATAAGAGATATTCATCGGCTAGAAGGTGAAGGAATGCGCTTTGAAGTGAAGGAGCCAGGGATGTTTTTAGCTCACATGCAACTACACTCTCTGCTGGTTGAACAGATTAAGGCAGATCAGGACAAGGATGCTAAGCTGTGTAAGCTCAAGGATGAAGCTAGGAATAATTAGACTTCTGAATTCAGCGTGGATGCTGAAGGAGTGTTAAGACATGGGAAGCGCTTGTGTGTACCCGATGTGGATAGCTTGAGGAAGCAGATTTTGAAGGAGGCACATCAATCAGCCTATACTATCCACCCAGGAACAAATAAGATGTACAGTGACCTCAAGGACTTGTATCGGTGGAATGGGATGAAGAATGATGTAGCAAACTTTGTGGCTCAGTGCTTAGTTTGTCAGCAGGTGAAAGCTGAATACCAGAAACCTGCCGGTTTGCACCAACAGATTGAGATACCGGAGTGGAAGTGGGAAAGGATTACTATGGATTTTGTTACAGGGTTACCAAGGACCCTTAAGGGTTATGACTCAGTATGGGTGATAGTGGATCGAATGACCAAGTCATCCCACTTCTTACCAGTGAAGACTACCTTTAATGCGGCTCAGTATGCAAGCCTGTATCTGAGTGAAATTGTCAGATTGTATGGAGTTCCTGTATCCATCATATCTGATCGAGGTCCACAGTTTATGGCAAGGTTTTGGAAAGCTTTTCAAGAAGCTTTGGGAACGAGGTTGGATCTAAGCACCGCTTTTCATCCCCAAATAGATGGCCAGTCAGAACGTACGATTCAGATTCTGGAGGATATGCTTAGAGCATGTATATTGGATTTTGATGGCAGTTGGGAAGGATACCTGCCATTAGCTGAGTTTGCATACAACAACAGTTATCAAGTCAGTATTCAGATGGCACCTTTTGAAGCTCTTTATGGGAGAAGATTCCGATCTCCCGTTGGATGGTTTGAAGTTGGAGAAGCCAAGCTGCTAGGGCCAGACTTGGTGCAAGATGCCATAGAGAAGGTTAAGCTGATAAGGGAACGGCTTTTAACTGCACAAATTCGTCAGAAGTCTTATGTGGACCATAGGCGTCGGGAGTTGGAATTTTCTCTAGGCGATCATGTGTTCCTCAGAGTTTCACCCATGAAGGGAATCATGCGGTTTGGTAAGAAAGGGAAGTTAAGCCCAAGGTATATTGGACCTTTTGAAGTTCTGGATAGGATAGGAGCAGTGGCATACCGCCTAGCCCTACCACCTGGGTTGAGTGAAGTGCATCCAGTCTTCCATGTCTCGATGTTGAGGAAGTATCTACCCGACCCATCTCATGTGATTCAACTGCAAGAAATCCTTTTGGATGACAAGTTGGCCTACGAAGAGAAACCCGTGGCCATTGTTGATAAACAAGTGAAAAAGTTGAGATATAAGGATATCCCTACAGTGAAGGTGATTTGGCAGAATCATTCCAAAGAGGAAGCTACGTGGGAAGTAGAGGATATCATGAGAGAGAAGTATCCACAGCTGTTCCAAGAGTAGTCATATGTTTTCATGTTGTTAGTTTTTGTAAAATTCGGGGACCGAATTTCTTTAAGGGGGAAAGAATGTAATAACTGTAAAATTTAACGAAAATGAAATTTAAAATAAAAGAGAGAATTTTGACAATAGAGATAAGAACTGTAGAAAATATGTATATTTATTACATAGATTAAAGAATAAAAAAAAATTAGAAGTTATGTTTTGACGCGCTATAAGCAAATATATTTTTATTTATGTAGAAATAATTATGAGTTGTTAAAAGTAAGTGGATTTTTAAGTAAAAGAAGTATTGTGTTGCTTAAAATAATTATACCGGCTTCTATTGAATTTTTATGGTATTTTTAGAAATACTCTTTCTTTTAATATGAATAAAGATATTTGTTTAGAAATTTGTTTTATTACGATTTTTATCAAGAAAATTATGATTTAAGAGTTTAACTAAAGGTTTATGAGAAAGGAAATTTTTATAAATTTTTGGGATATTTTATGATGAAAAACGGAATTTATATGAATTTTTATAAAAGAAAATCCTATTATAAATTATTTAATAATTATTATTATTTATAAAAAAAATTACTGTAGCGCTGCACATATATGTCTCGGTTACCAGAGAAGCAGAGAGGAAAAAAAAAACCGCAGCCCCCATTTTCCATTTTTTCCCTTCGATTTTCAAACCCTCATATCTGCAGCTACGGACCTCCGATTGACGAACCGTCTGGACCATTGGACTCGTGGCAACGAGTACTTCAAAACCCACCGATCAATTTTGCCGGAAAGTCGCCGGAAGGTAGCCGAAAAATCGCGTGAATAGTACCTCCAAAGGTAAAACTCCGTCCAATTGCATTTTAGGCTTTGTTTTTACCGAAATTCTTCCCGTAGATAGTCTTAGAATTAGTTTCTATGCTCGAATATAGGTTTTTTACATGAATAGTATTTTCCAGCGAGTGAATAGTGTTTTCTGGCATGAATAGTGACGTTTAGAATTTATTTAGTTTTCATATTATGTCTATATTTTCTAGGTTGTTGAGCCACCACGAGGTGAAATTCTCGTTGTTGGACTTCTAGTACGGTGAGTGGGTTTTTCATACTATAGCGCATGTTTTAAGAATTTGATTTATAACTCTCTCGTATGATTTTAACTAGTTGGAATGTATGCTAAATTGTTTTACCGCTTTGAAAACCAATATGTTCCAACCATGTTAGAAATTGTAAATTTCAATCCTAGTTGAACCTTAGGTATGCAGGGCAAGCATCTAGACTATTAATTCTCCATTTGAGCTAGATTTATAGAAATGCGAACTTAGTCATAGAAATGAACTAAGTTAGCCACGAAGTGATTTGATGCACGATAAGTATCTATGTAACGTCTACGGACGATCTATGTTTAAAAAGGGAAATTTTATGATTTTAAAGGTCTCCATGGGAATTCATGGATGAGATATATTTTAGAATAGAATTTTATGCATGAAAAGAGCTAGATGGAGAATTATAGCTTTAATGTAAAGTTATTAAAATGTTTTTCCTTTAAACTCGTTGAATAGCATATTTCAAATGTTTTCTATTGGAGGGACCCTTTTAGATCACTGTTAGCTAGCCGCAGGTAGTGTTAGCCCTGGTGCACCATGATCATGTTAAGGTTTCGGCCTAGGATATTGTGACGGACATATGACTGCCTAAGACACAAAATCTAAGGTAGACTTATGTCTATGCCTACAGTGATTGCCATACCCATTGCTATGTGCTTGGGGAAATGTAGGGTGGACTTATGTCTACGCCTACAGTGATTACCCTACCTTTACTGTGTGCTTGGGGGAGATGATAGATCTGTTAGGAAGGACCTCCAATAAATTAGTGCATTTTTCTTAAAGATTAAATATTTCTAAAATACCTCATTCATCATTGTTCTTGCATAAGTATCTTCATTTATTACTTACCATGCATAATTGATTTGCTTACAGTTATTGATTTAATCCTGATTTATCATTTGAACTGTTTAGCATTCTTTCAATAAATTATGGTTAAATGTTTAATGTTTTCTATACTTTAATTTCAATTATTTAATTAATTGCAAAATATTCGTGCTTAGTTTGCCCTGTTTCTGTTATAGTATGATTTACCCATTCACTGAGATGTGGTAATCTCACCCCTCTTCTGTTTTCTCCCCACATATAGTCAAAGAAACACTGATCCAGCTACAGCTCCATAGGAGGCTAAATATAGCATTGGTGAGCCCCAGCTTGGGCAAGACTTCGTTGTATTGGTTGTATAGTTTAAGTTTATGTTTAGTGTGTCTCCATGAACTTACAGGTAGGATCCTCGCTTCTTGTGTTGTTTGAAAAATGGTTTTAAGTTTTACAATAATGTTTGTACTATGAGGCCATGGGCCAAGTTGAATCAAGGATGTTGGATTCATGAAATATATATATATATATACAGTATTTTCTTATATTGGATGTGGCGTATGTGGCCAGTTATATTTATTATGTACTCTGGATTGTGTGCTGGATGTTGTGCATGCTATGTGTTAGGCTTGCGGCTAGGGGGAAACCCTTATGCCGTGCCGGTCATGTGTTCCATCATTTGGGGCCGTGACACGTATAGACTAAGTAGGATAATGTAATAGTTTTTCATTCTTAAACATACATAAATGGTCCAAACATTTTCCATTTAGGCGTCCCAACATTTTTGAAATAAATGGCCATTATTTGATGGTTAGTGGTGACCCTTTGTATATTATTTTTTTTATGGTAGAACATGTAAATGTGATAGTGTTTGTCCCTGAGTTTGCTTCCTTGAAGAACCTATGAACCTTACACCATCTTCAGTGAGGGAGTTAAGACTTGGAAGAGTCAAAACTATTAAAAACTTGAGAAGAAAAGCAATGGCGAGAGGTTGATGTAATCTTTCTTTATTCTGTATTTGATTGATTCAAACATGTTATTTTTAGTTTAGAAACATGTTTAGATTATTTTGAATATTTAACAATCACATATATACCAGTGCATACTATATAGCGCATATCAATATGTTCTTTTTTTAACAACCATTTTTTTTATTATTATTATACAATATTGAGTTCACATACACGTCATTAATCAAAACGTATATACAACATATCAAACACATAGATATTTACATATTGTTTATTTTGATTGACCAATTCCGGAGATACAGGTGCGGGTGGTTGCACCTTTCACCGGGTTCTGAGCCAACTCGACCACAAACATCTTATTCGATTCTGAGATATTCCCAACATAAAGTAACTCGATCCAATGTGCACTAAAAGTCAGAGCCATAGAAAAAAATTGCATAACTAATTTTCTGAATATGACATGGAAATATAGTGAGAATTAAATCCCAGTACGTTCAACAATAAATCATCATCAATATAGCTCATCACGTCATGTTCAGCAATATAAACTACAGTAAATATCTTTGGTCACATGAATGCATTATATCTATGCACATGAGAATAGTACATTAATGACATGTATGACTCGATTAATTATTTTCAAAATATCATATGATGACTATTAATTTATTCTCATATCAAGCTACTTCGGTCAGGGTGAGTATTTTCTACTCTCCGGTACGGATTTTTCTCGCTCCGTCCGACATGACCCACTTTCTCTTTCTTTTTTCATTAACATGATCATAACCGTTGGTAGGGCGTCCCCTACTAGTGCACCACACGGATTGCCATGTAACCGTGCTCATTTCTTTTTTTTTTCACAATAATAGCCAAAAATATGCTTTCAATAACAAGTATATTCATCAAAATATAACTATTACAAAAAATATTGGTAATCATGCCATGAACATAACCATTTCAAATATCACTTTATAAAATATTTTCATGTCAAAATTTCTCACTTTAGATGGTAAGAAGTTCATACAATGGCAATGGCTATGACATATACTAGTTATTTATTATTTTCATATATAATTTTTTTTTAAATATTAATTTTATTTCTTTATTTTCTTGATGCAGATTTTCATCCTATCTAACCTTCTCTTACTAATCGGAGCATAACTCCCTCAATTTAACTCCGATTTAGTTGATCTTGGTGTCAATTTCAAGATAAAACAATTATCTAAAACTATTATGTTGAATAGTTTAGCGAAATATTAAGAAATCAAGGTAATATTACTCCCTAAAAGTACAGGTTATTTCTTCTCGAATAGGTTCTGACCTCTACCTACTAATCTACCAATCTCTCCCTCATAAGAATTCCAAATTAAGTTATTTCAGTGGCTACAAATCTGACACACATATAGAAATAATTTTTATGTTAATCATTTATTTTAATTTCCTACAAAATATTTTCAAAAATTAAAACACAGAAAGTATCCCAAAATATTCTTCCCTGATTAACTAATTTCTGATCACTGCATACTAATCGGACTATACCTACCACATATGGACTCCAAATTGAGTGATTCCAGTGGATAAAAATTCGTAAAACATATATCTATAATTCTTATGTTAACCATTTATTTTAATTCCATACATATAATTTCTAGAAATTAAAACACAGAAGCTATCCTAACATATTATTCCCTAATTAACCATTTTCTGACATTTGCTTACTATTCGGATCATATCTACCTCATATGAACTCCAAATTGAATGATTCTAGCGGGTGAATATCTGTGACACATACATATTTAATTTTTATGTTAACTATTTATTTTAATACCCTATAGATAATTCTCAGAAATTAAAACAAATAAGCTATACTAACATATTCTTCCATGATGAACCATTTTCTGACAACTGCTTACTATTCATACCATATCTATCACATATGGACTCGAAATGGAGTGATTCCAGTGGCTACAAATCTTTGACACATATATCTATAATTTTTATGTTAACCATTTATTTTAATTCCCTACAGATAATTTCCAAAAATTAAAAAACAGAAGCTATCCTAACATATTCTTCCCTGATGAACCATTTTCTGACCTTTGCTTACTATTCAGATCATATCTACCTCATATGGACTCAAAATTGAATGATTCCAGTGGCTAAATATCTGTGATACATATATATTTAATTCTTATGTGAACCATTTATTCTAATTACCTATAGATAATTTTTAGAAATTAAAACACAGAAGCTATCCTAACATATTCTTCCCTGATGAACCATTTTCTGACCACTGCTTACTAATCAGACCATATCTATCACATATGGACTCCAAATTGAGTGATTGTAGTGGCTAAATATATGTGACACATATATCTACATTTTTTATGTTAACTATTTCTTTAAATTCCTTACTGATTCTTCTCAACATTTTAAAAACAGAAGCTTAAAATGTTGCCACATATAGCCATACCTATGTAGAACTGTCTATACCAACCTAAGTATTCAAACATACATCACATGCAAGATCAATATGTAACATGATATAGCAACATCCATGACCAATCATCAAAGTTCTAAAATCAAAATCTCATATAAATATTATAAGTTTCAAAAGTTTTCTTCAAAAAGAAATATTGTTAAACTTACCTGAAGCACTTAGTCTTCTAGATTTCTCCTTCCTCTTTCTTCCTTTCTTCCTCTCCTTTCCTCACTCTACCTTGCTTCTATTTTTCCTCTCCCTCACTTGGATGAAAATTCTAATGTTGTAAGGGTGGGTTTTGCTTAAATAGACCCTCAAATAATTCACATTTCATGATTGTGGGTCTACCTTATCACAATTAGATTACACTTGGTTGAATTTTTGGAAAACAAACAACTTATGTTCTTGTCTTCCTCTTCCTTAGTCAAGATATGCATAGCAAAAGGAGATTTGTATTTTGAAAATTATGATAATATGTTTCTAAGATAAGGGACAATGTCCCTTTGATTTAGGGATTCATTTCTTTTTCTTTTATCTTAATCAATTATGATAGGTTTACCTTTTTAGGTGACAAATTTTCAACCATTGAATCTTCCTTGCTTAAGTAAAATTATTTGTGTAGAATAATGATATTTTGTCATAATGCTATGTATTATTACCCACTTGCTAAAATTATGAGTGTAAGATATAGATGTTTTGTCCTAATTCCATGTATTATTATACCACTTGCTAAAATTATGAGTGTAGGATATTGATGTTTTATCCTAAAACCTTGTATTATCATACCACTTGCTAAATTTTTGTCTTAATGCCAAATCACTTAATCTTGATTACACCATTGTCTCATTACTTTACTTTTATTTTTTATTTTCATTTTTCCTCTTGGGTTTGGGCTAATTCTTGCCTATTTTCTTTACTTTGGTTAAAATTCTACCTTTCATAATGGGCTTAGTCACATTTTCATGATTTTTGGGGCTACCGGTCCAATTTCTATATCTTAGTCCAAGGCTATGTTTTATTTCTTCATTGGGCTATCCTATTGGCTTGCTAAAATTTTATGTGAAGTAAAAAACTCTATATAAAGTGTCCATAGGTGAAAGCCCAATTTATGGGTGGAGATAATAAACTTAGTAACTTTTGCTCTTAAATTAGGAAAAAAATTATCCTAATCCAATCTTCTTGAAATTTTAAGACCTTTACTTACTTTACAAAAATTTATCTTCCTTACATAAGAATTTCACCTTTCTTTAGCATGTTTATTTCTAATATTTCCTCTTAGGTTTTCTTTCTTTACCTATTGCATTAATGTTAGAAAATTTCTATGCATATATGTAAGGTGATGAATTTCTAAGAAAAATAACTAAAAATTATGGGATGTTACATTCTTCCCCCCTTAAGAAATTCGGTTCTCGAATTTCAGCCCATCTTACCACATGTAGGGAATGAAATTAATGCATAATTCAGAGTTACCGACCTTATTACCCAAATAATTAGGGTTATCTTTTCTGTATATCATCTTTACTTTTTAATATGTCTATTCACTTGAGTGATTTTGCCATATAACTTAACCATAAGGATTTCTTTCATTCATAAGTTCTTCACTTTATATCCTCTAGCTTGCATGGATATATATCTATGGGTCGATATTAGAAAACACACACATAAAAGAACATATTCACCTTCATATTGGGTAACTATCTTTTTTTATTCCAAACTTCTATCAAGTCATTTTTGGTTTTCATATATCAACATCATCTCATGAATATCATTATCTTAATCTATCATCTATTTTTATCCTAAAATCCTTTAATTAATATGTTAAATATACATAGCAATAAATCCTCCAAACCTTTTATAACGTTTATGTACCATTGACACATGTCTAATAATTTCAACTTACCTAATCAAAGTAATTCTATACCAGCTTATTAACACCATTAAACTCATTGTCAAAAATTTCAATTATTTCTTCTATCATATCCAAAAGCACCTCATTCTAGCTTATGTCAATCCCATTTAATTCACCCAATCATTTCAAGAAGATTTTTTCCTAACAATTACTCATACATGAATTCTCAATTCCAACATAATTCACATCCTAGATACTAGACTCAATTTAGCATGATATAAACCTTTAACATAAATCTCTTGATCACTTACATTATTTTCGGACATGGTTCTTAGAATATTCTCCATATTTCCAAATTAAGAGTTCAAAGATTAATTTAAATCCTACTTCCCATATTTTATTCCTCAAGAACTTTAACACCACTAATTTTTTTGATTACATTAGTCAAAACACTATAATAGTTGAGTTTCAAATATAATAATAATAATTAATTAATTAATTAATTAAATTTTCTTGTAATATGCGAAAATAATATTGCATTTAATGCGAAATGTTAATGTAGGACAATGCAGTAGAACAGACGAAAAGTATAATAAAGAACAGTGTTACAATAGAAAGTCAAAAGTTTGGACACAACATTAGAGAGAGTTAAAATCGGTGGCCGTAATTCTTGAAAATTTGAAAACAAAAATTTAGCTGTTATATCGGCAAAAATCGGTGGCCGCAAGGTTTGAATATATGTGCCAAAATCTACTATAAATCTGTTGGTATTCGGTGGAAAGATATCACATGGAAAAAGAAACATTTATGAGTTTATAAAAGTATGTGAAAAATCAAAGAATACGTAGTTAACTGGTAAGATGCAGTTGATTGCTTCAAAATAGATGTAATATAGTTAGTTGACTTAATAATACCAATAGTCGACCGGTAAAAATATTAAGAAAATAAATAAATCATTTGATTGTCCTTCTTCAACAACTAACTTGTTTATATTTTCACTTTCTTTTGTTTTTCAATTACGCCTATCACCTACAACTTCTCTATAAGAATCAAGATATCAAGGTTTCATCAAAGACAACAAAGACAAATTTCTGATGATATCTCAACCTTATTCTCTTTATATGCATAATATGAGCGACTATCATAACTACTATACATATACTTGCTTGCCGTCATTTTAGAAAATTTCACCTTCAATTTAGCTGATATTCACCAATCACTTACATAACTGTTCTAATTATTCCCGGCCTATTCGCATAGCTGTCATAAGTATGCCATTCTCCGAGTTCTATAAATGTACACGTTAATATCTTTACTTCCATACCCCAAGTCAAGGTGTGTGCAACTATGGAGGGAATCACATTTCGTCAATTTCGAAATATTTGTGTCTTTTGTGGTTCTAGTCCTAGAAAAGATGGAGAGTATGTGAAAGCTGCACAAAACCTGGGTATGGTACTGGCCAGAAGAAAAATTCATTTAGTCTATGGTGGAGGTAACTGTGGATTAATGGGATGTGTGTCTACAGCTGCCTATGTAAGAAGATGCCAAGTTTTAGGTATTATTCCTACAGTTCTATCTGCATCTAACATCGTAGGAAAGACAATTGGGGAAGAGTTTAGAGTAGCTTCCATGCATGAGCGCATGGATAGAATGATGAGCAATGTTGATGCCTTCATTTCCTTACCAGGTGGTTTTGGTACTTTAAAAGAGATTTTTCAAATAATTTCTTGGGCACAACTGAATATGCATCATAAATCGATAGGTTTGTTAAATATTAATCACTTCTTTGATGGTTTGTTGTCTTTCCTTGATCATATTGTAGAACAAAGGTTCATCTCACACTCAGCACGATGAATTCTCATCTCAGCTTCAAATGCTGAGGAGTTGATTAATGCTTTATAAGCATATATTCATGTACCTGATCCAACTATGGCTCAAATAGAATGGATGGTAGATAACAGCAAGAAGCATAAATTGGATTTGGATCTTCATCTTTAAATGTAGTAAAACGTAGCTATTATTGTACTACTTTTAGTTTCTTAGAGTCTAGTTGGATACCATATTTACCAACCATACTCCCTTAGAGTTGGTAAAACTATCTTTGAATGTTGCTTATGATCCTCTGAACTTTTGAAATATTCTAATATATTATCAATAAAAACAAACTGATCCAGGGATGACTTAATTCCTATTCATTAAATCTATGAATGCAGTTAAAATATTTGTCAATTTAAATGACATCACCAAGAATGCCCATAATAAGTCCTAAAATAAAATTTTCGTACATCCTCTTCTCTTATCCTTAATTAATGTTACTCATATCCCAAATCAATTTGTGAAAAAATATTGAACACCTTATAACTGGTCAAATAGGTAATTTATACGAGGTAATGGGTCACTTTATTTAGCTGTCTATAATCTATGCATAGTCATAGTGATCCATCCTTCTTTTTCATAGATAGAATTGGAGCACTCCGAATAAAAGTACTAGGGCATTTAAATATCTTGTCTAACAAGTCTTATAACTAATTTTTTTTTTAAAAAAATTCAATTGATATCATTCTATATAGAGATATAGATACTAGTTGGGTTCTAAGGAGTAAATCAATATCAAATTCTCGAATTGTCGTGGCAAGGTTGTGTAGAGTTTCCTTCGCATTGTTTGCCAGATTCCTCTTTGGTGGTGCCATTTTCTACTATGACAAAAATAAAGTTATGCTGCTATTGAGGTGATCAAACCCAATAGTTAGTTTCAAAAAATATATTTAACAGCAGTTATAACACCACCTCGGTATATAGATAAGAAACACTAGTAATTTCTTACCTATATGAAATCACTGATCCCCTACACAGCACTACCACAACATACTCCAAATACTATAAGATCAATTCAGATAACCAACCACCCACTGGCCATCTAGGATCGACTTGCTCTGATACCATTTATGTAACAACCGTTTTTTTTCTTTATTATTATACAATATTGAGTTCACATACACGCCACTAAACAAAACGTACATACAACATATTAAACACAGATATTTACATCTTATTTATTTTGATTGACCAATTCCGGAGATACAGGTGCGGGTGGTTGCACCTTCACTGGGTTCTGAGTCAACTCGACCACAAACATCTTATTTGATTCTGAGATCTGCCCAACATAAAGTAATTTGATCCAATGTGCACTAAAAGTCAGAGCTATAGAAAAAAATTGCATAACTAATTTTCTGAACATGACATGGAAATATAGTGAGAATTAAATCCTAGTAAGTTCAACAATAAATCATCATCAATATAGCTTATCACGTCATGTTCAGCTGTATAAACTACAGTAAATATCTTTGGTCATATGAATGCACTATATCTATGCACATGAGAATCGTACATTAATGACATGTATGACTGGATTAATTATTTTCAAAATATCATATGATGACTATCAATTTATTCTCATATCAAGCTACCCCGGTCAGGGTGAGTATTTTCTACTCTCCGGTATAGATTTTTCTCGCTTATCACAATTAGATTACACTTGGTTGATTTTTTGGACTCCAAATTGAGTGATTCTAGTGGCTAAAAATCCGTGAAACATATATCTAAATAGACCCTCAAATAATTCACCTTTCATGATCATGAGTCTACCTTATCACAATTAGATTACACTTGGTTGAATTTTTGAAAAACAAACAACTTATGTTCTTGTCTTCCTCTTCCTTAGTCAAGATATGCATAGCAAAAGGAGATTTGTATTTTGAAAATTATGATAATATGTTTCTAAGATAAGGGACAAGGTCCCTTTGATTTAAGGATTCATTTTTTTTTCTTTTGTCTTAATCAATTATGATAGGTTTACCTTTTTAGGTGGCAAATTTTTAACCTTTGAATCTTCCTTGCTTAACTAAAATTATTTGTGTAGGATAATGATGTTTTATCATAATGCTATGTATTATTATCCACTTGCTACAATTATGTGTGTAGGATATAGATGTTTTGTCCTAATTCCATATATTATCATACCACTTGCTAAAATTATGAGTGTAGGATATTAATGTTTTGTCCTAAAGCCTTGTATTATCATACCACTTGCTAAATTTTTGTCTTAATGTTAAGTCACCTAATTTTGATTACACCATTATCTCATTACTTTACTTTTATTTTTATTTTCATTTTTTCTCTTGGGTTTGGGCTAATTCTTGCCCATTTTCTTTATTTTAGTTAAAATTCTACCTTTCATAATGGGTTTGGTCACATTTTCATGATTTTTGGGCTACCGGTCCAATTTCTATTTCCTAGTTCAAGGCTATGTTTTATTTCTTCATTGGGCTATCCTATTGGCTTGCTAAAATTTTATGTGCAGTAGAAAAACTCTATATGAAGTGTTCATATATGAAAGCCCAATTTAATGGTGGAGATATTAAATTTAGTAACTTTTACTCTTAAATTAGGAAAAAAATTACTCTAATCCAATCTTCTTGAAATTTTAAGACCTTTACTTACTTCATAAAAATTTATCTTCCTTACCTAAGAATTTCACCTTTCTTTAACATGTTTATTTCTAATATTTTCTCTTAGATTTTCTTTCTTTACCTATTCCATTAATGTTAGAACATTTTTATGCATATATGTAAGGTGAAGAATTTCTAAAAAAAATAACTAAAAGTTATGGGATCTACATTTTTAAAAAATTAAATCATGAAGGTTAATATTTTTAGTACTCTTTTAGCTTAAACAGCTATCTTAATATCTTCTGAGGCTTTTCTTCTTAAAATGATAGCAAGGGCTAAAAAATACTTTCAAATTTAGAAGAAAGACATTTGATGCATATTGAAAATTTAACATTAACTATATTAATAGAAATTTAATGGCAAGTAATTTTTTATATCTTAATTTTAAAAATTAAGGGACAAATTTTTACTTTTGAAATAAAGATGGAGAGAAGTGTAATTTAGAGAAATTTTATTGGAGATCAGTGTAATTTACTCTAGTGTATAATACTTAAAATTTTTTTATAAAAAATGTTTATATTACTAATTTTTTATTTAAATTGATATTAATTTATTTTAATAACATTAAGTTTACAAAATAAACAATAAATTAATTTATTCACACAAAAATTGAGCATAGTACATCACAGTAAAAGAGGAAATTCACATTTCATGAAGGCACATATTTTTTTGACATGTTTATATTTTAATTTGCCTAAATTATTTTTATTTTTATGGATTTTTTTGGTGATAATGCTAATTGTTTTACGAAAACTAATGTTATGTGTGTTGGACTATTAATTTAAAGTTGAGTTTATATGTGAATAATTATGTGTGTTGCATACTATCAAATAAGGTTAAACCTACTAAGTTTTGGATAATTTAGAATTTAATGTATTTGATAAGATATAAAATTTTAATGTGTAGAGACTTAAAGAGTAATTTTTATTTTTATAATTGAATAAAATAAAAATATAAAAAAGATAGCATAAAAGTTATTTATATAGTTATTATAGTTCCTAGATCATAAGTATGTTACAATTTTATATGTCTAACATCTTCTCATTAAAAATAGGGCATAGAGAAAACTAAAGGCCTATTTGTTTGACTTGTTTTTTGTCACGGCCCCAAATGATAGAACACATGACCGGCACGACATAAGGGTTTCCCCCTAGCCGCAAGCCTAACACATAGCATGCACAAAAATCCAGCACACAATCCAGAGTACATAATAAATATAACTGGCCACATATGCCACATCCAATATCAGAAAATACTGTATATATGTATATATATATATCTCATGATATCTCATGAATCCAACATTCTGATTCAACTTGGCCCATGGCCTCATAATATTCATGTGATTCAACTTGACTCAAGACCTCATAATACCAACATTATTGTAAAATATAAAACTATTTTTTTCAAAAAACACATAAAAATACGCAAGAAGCGAGGATCCTGCCTGTATGTTCATGGAGATACTCTAGACATAACTAAACTAAATAAACAATACAAAAGAGCCTTTCCCAAACTGGGGCTCACCAACACTATCTTCAGCCTCCTACGAAGCTGTAGCTGGATCAAAGTCTCTTTGACTATCTGTGGGGAGGAAACAAAAGAGGGGTGAGATTACCACATCTCAGTGAATGAGTAAATCATACTATAACTGAAACAGGGCAAACCAAGCACGAGTGTTTTGCAATAGGTTTAATAATTGAAATCCAAATGTAAAGATAACAATAGAAACATTAAGCATTTAACCATAATTTATTGAAAGAATGCTAAACAGTTCAAATGTGTGTTCAAAAGATAAAACATGATTAAATCAATAACCGTAAGCAAATCAATTATGCATGGTAGGTAATACATGAAGATATTTATGCAATAACAATGATGAATGAGCTTGTTTAGAAATATTTAATCTTTAAGAAAAATGCATCAGTTTATTGGAGGTCTTTCCTAACAGATCTATCATCTCCCCCAAGCATACAGCAAGGGTAGGATAATCACTGTAGGCGTAGACATAAGTCAACCCTAAATTTCTCCAAGCACATAGCAATGGGTATGGCAATCACTGTAGGCGAAGACATAAGTCAACCCTAAATCCCTGTGTCTTAGGCAATCATATGCCCGTCACAGTATCCTAGGCCGAAGCCTTAACATGATCATGGTACACCAGGGCTAGCACTACCTGCGGCTAGCTAATAGTGATCTAAAAGGGTCCCTCCAATAGAAAACATTTGAAATATGCTATTCAAAGAGTTTAAAGTAAAACATTTCAATAACATTACAATAAAGCTATAATTCTCCATCTAACTCTTTTCATGCATAAAACTCCGTTCAAAAATATATTTCATCCATGTATTCCCATGAAGACCTTTATCATCATAAACTTTCCCTTTAAACATAGATCGTCCGTAGACGTCGTATAGATGCTCATCATGCATCAAATCATTTTAAACATAGATCGTCCGTAGACGTCGCATAAATGCTCATTATGCATCAAATCATTTCATGGCCAACTTAGTTCATTTCTATGACTAAGTTCGCATTTCTATAAATCTAGGTCAAATGGAGAATTATCAGTCTAGATGTTTGCCCTGCATACCTAGGGTTCAACTAGGATTGAAATTTATAATTTCTAACATGGTTGGAACATATTGGTTTTCAAAGCAGTAAAACAATTTAGCATACATTCCAACTAGTTAAAATCATACGAGAGAGAGAGTTATAAACCGAATTCATAAAACATGCGCTATAGTATGAAAAACCCACTCACAGGTAAGGGCTCCAGATTGGACAGCCCTAAAATCCTAGTTCCTGGTCTGAATTCGGTAAAACAGACCCCAAAATCGATTCCGGAAGGTCCAAAAGCCTTAAATGAGCTTGGTTACTGTTCACCGCCGAAAAACACTATTCACACCGGAAAACACTATTCACCACCGGAAAAATACTATTCACTGTCACAAAAATTTTACCGAATCAACAAAACAATTTCATATTATAATATTTATCTAATTTCTGAATCTATCTACGGAGTCAGATTTCTAATTAGAAGTCCCTAAGTAAGGTTTTTTAGAACTTACCTTTTACCGAGATTTTCTACTTCAGATCTACGGCGATTCAACGGTTGATTTGAAAAACTGATCGGTCAAAACTGAAGTACTCATCGTCCTGAATCCAATAACACTTTCAGTTTTGATATCGAAAGTCAATTGGTACTCCAAATCAAGAGATAAAATTGGATATCACTATTCAGTCACTATTCACTACTATGCATCTTTCCGTTTTTTTTTTTCTCCGCCCCCGGTTTCATTTATCATTCTGCAGGTTTGTTTTTTTTTTTTTTTTAAATAATAATAATTATTAAATAATTAATAATAGAATTTTCTTTTATAAAATTCATAAAAATTTCGTTTTTTACCATAAAATATCTCAAAAATTTTTAAAAATTTTCATTCTTATAAATCTTTAGTTAAACTCTTATATCATAATTTTTCTTAATAAAAATCATAATAAAATAAATTTCAAAACAAATATCTTAATTCATATTAAAAGAAAGAATATTTTTAAAAATATCATAAAAATTCAATAGAGGCCGGTATAATTATTTTAAGTAATACAATACTTCTTTTACTTAAAATTCTACTTACTTTTAGCAAAACATAATCATTTTTAAACAAATAAAAATATATTTGCTTATAGCGCGCCAAAATATAAATTCTCATATATTTTATTTTTGTAACTCTTTAATCCATGTAATAAATATACATATTTTCTACGGTTTTTATCTCTATTGTCAAAATTCTCTCTTTTATTCTAAATTTTCTTTAATTGGAATTTTCGTTAAATTTTACGGTTATTACATTTTTAATTTTTATTTTAATTGAAAACTGAAAATAATCATTAAAAAATGCTTGTTTATTATTTTCTATTTTTATTTTTTGAAAATATTTTTTAAATTTTTAAAAGTTTTAAAAATACCAAAAAGATATTTTCAAAATTTTTAATGCTGTAACATATTGTAACATAAGTAAAATGTACTTCGTTTGCATTTTATAAATTCTTGTTATCTAGGGAATTTTGTTCTTACTAATTTTTTTTTGTTAAGAAAAATTTAGAATGAAGAGAGACTACACTCTTTCAAGATCATAATATATTACAAGTCTCAACAAAAAACTTATAGTGATACTTAAAAATTATCTAATAAAAAATAAATTATTAATAGCAAGAATCAAATCTAAACTTTACAAATAGTACTTATAGTGATAGTTATGTTACATTACTTTTGGTATCGAAAAAATATAAATTGATATTTTAACAATCTTGTTAATAGCTATCTAATTATTTTAATTTTGGCTTGAAACAATTATTGAAAAGTAAAGTCAAACTTTATCACATACAATTTATACTTACTTATGTCCAAAACTAGAAGTTATCAACATAAGCAATAAATGAGAAGTTTTTATCTTTTTGTTATTATTTTCTAATCATCTACTAAGCATAACATCATTATTTTTTTTACTTTATTTGAATGAAGTATTTTGAGGGAGTCTAATTTTAAAAAGTAATTGAAATACTATCACATAAAATATTTTTTAGAAATTTTAAGAAATTCAATCAAGCAATTACAAAAATTTTAAATACATCACCTTAATTTCTCATCAATTTTCCTTCAAATGGGCCAAATCGCCCTGGCCCATCCCAAACCAATCAAAAGTGGCTGGCTCATATGAAATTTTTTTATTAAGGCAATTAAAAAAAATACTATTTAAAAATTATATAAAAAAAAGAATAAATACACAATTTAGTCTCTAAATTTACTATGTCATTATACTTTAATCCCTGAATTTAACTTGTTGTACAGTTTAGTTTTTGAATTTATAAAACGTCAGACAATTTAATCCTTTCGTTATCTCTACATTAACGGCTTGCTGACGTGGCCCGTTAAGTGGTTACGTGGCATGTTAAATGCCAAATAATCATGCCACATCAGCGTTGACTCAGTTTTAAAAAAAGAGTAAATACACAATTTAGTCCCTGAATTTATTAGGTCCTTACAATTTAATCCTTTAACATATTATATTCATATAATTTAGTCCAAATCATGCCACATCAGTGCTGATTTAACTTTTAAAAAGAATAAATATACAATTCAATCCTTGAATTTATTATGTCCATACAATTTAGTACTTTATTTTATTATATCTCTACAATTTAGTCCCTAAATTCATGCCATTACACAATTTAATTTTTGAATTTATTAAACATCAAATAATTTAGTCATTATGTTATTTTTATCTTAATTGTTTATTGATATAACTTGTTAAGTGTTTACATAGTACGTTAAATGTTAACTAATCATCCCACATTAACATTGACTCATCTATAAAATTTTGAAACAAAATTGTTCCCTCAACCTCATACAATGTTGTTTGCTTCAAATTGTTGAACTAAATATTGCATTCATTTTGTGGGGCAAGGAAAATTGTAGAAGCATTCAAATAAAAGGAAAGCGTCTTAAATGTATTTATAATTTAATAAAAAAAAATTTCATACTATCAACTATTTAGCAGTATAGTGACAATGTTTTCTACAAATTAAAGCATGTTTTTTCTTGTCCCCAAAGGAAAAAAATAATAAGCAAAAATATCTATAAGAAAAGAAGTATCTTATTAAAATACACAATAATATTCAAACACAATTATGAGGGATAACTAATAAATATCAACTATAAAATTTTTAACATTAAAATATATAAATTAGAGCAAAAATTATAAGAACTAACACAACATTGAATAATAGTTGATATTTATTTTTAAACATATTATTTCTTTTAATATGTATAAATATCTCAAAATATTTTTAGAAATATTATAGTTGATATCTTTATACATATTAAAAAAAAGAATATTTCTAAAAATAAATATCAACTATTGTTCAGTGTTGTTAGTTCTTATATTTTTTGCTCTAATTTATATATTTTAATATTAAAAATTTTATAGTTGATATTTATTAGTTAGTCCTCATGATTGTATTTGAATATTATTGTGTATTTTAATAAGATACTTTTTTTCTTACAGATCTTTTTTTTTATCATTTTTTTCTATTGAGAACAAGAAAAAACATGCTTTAATTTATAGAAAACATTGTCACTCTACTGCTAAATAGTTGATAGTATGAAATTTTTTTATTGAATTGTAAATACATTTACGACGCTTTCCTTTTATTTGAATGCTTCTACAATTTTCCTTGCCCCGCAAAATGAAAGCAATATTTAGTTCAACAATTTGAAGCAAACAACATTGTATGAGGTTGAGGGAACAATTTTGTTTCAAAATTTTATAAATGAGTCAATGTTAATGTGGCATGATTAGTTAATATTTAAAGTACTATGTAAACACTTAACAAGTTATATCAATAAACAATTAAGATAAAAATAACATAATGATTAAATTATTTGATGTTTGATAAATTCAAAAATTAAATTGTGTAATGACATGAATTTAGGGACTAAATTGTAGAGATATAATAAAGTAAAGGATTAAATTGTATGCACATAATAAATTCAAAGATTGAATTGTATATTTATTCTTTTTTTAAATTAAGTTAGCGCTGATGTGACATGATTTGAACTAAATTGTATGAATATAATAAGTTAAAAGACTAAATTGTAAGAATCTAATAAATTCAAGAATTAAATTGTGTATTTACTCTTTTTTTAAAGTTGAGTCAACGCTGATGTGGCATGATTATTTGGCACTTAACGGGCCACGTCAACAAGCCATTAATGTAGAGATAACGGAAGGACTAAATTGTTTGACGTTTGGTAAATTCGGAGACTAAACTGTGCAACAAGTTAAATTCAGTGATTAAAATATAATGACTTAGTAAATTCAGGGATTAAATTGTGTATTTACTTTAAAAAAATTGCAAGTTCTATTGCCATGATTAATCATCCGAAGAAGACATATAAGCTATTCAAATTCTTTGAATTTTAAATTTCATAAATTTTTTTATAATTTATTATCTAAACAATTATGAATAATCAATTGAATCAAATTAAGTAATTCAACACAGAGAGGAAGCTTCCAATCCCACAAAAGGGTTAACTGAATTGATTCGATTAACTCTTAAAATTGTTTAGCAGAAATTCCATTCAAGAACTAGTAAATTGATAATAATAAAATGTGAAAAACACAGCTAATAATCAGTTCAATGACTAACCCAATTTTTAAAACATTGTGAGAAACAGTTGCAACGGAATAAGAATAAGAAAGCCAAAAAGTGATAAATTATATATTAAAAACTCCATAATTTTACAAACTTCTGTACACAGATAAAAGCCTGCGGCCTTCCCATCAAATTAGCAGGAGTCAAGTCCTTAAGGTTCGAATCCCACCCCTGTCGCTTGAATAAGTTTCCCATTAGGCCCTCCCCTGGACCTAAAAACAAAAAAGTACACCTCTTAATGAAATAGATTGGATTGGATAAAGTACTGGATGGACTAAAAGGGATTATGAATCATAATCAAATTTGCCACCCATGTATGATAAAAACTAGCTAACACATGCAGCTATAGCTTTCAATAGAGATGTTAGAATGTCTGGATAGTGAAAGAAAAATTGGCAATTCACACCAAACCATGGCAAGGGGTCAGATAAATTTATGCCGTTTCTACGGACTACCTAATTTCTTTTCTCCAAGTAAGAAGAATCAAGGTGAACAGGATAGAGATCTGCAGCTGATATAGATGAACCAGTTGAAGGCCCTATGAGACTCTTAGTCTGAGTGTCAGCCTCACTTATCTTATTTTCTTCTATCTCTTGGTAAAACTGTCGCATTGCCTCCAACTTCATCTTATCTGCTACCGCATTTTGATCTGAAATCAGATCTGGAACCACCGTTCTGCCTTCAAGCATGCTTAGCACTAAAGACATGGAGGGCCTCAGTGATGAAGAGGCATTGGTGCATAGGAGAGCCACATTGATCATCACCGTGACCTGTTCTTTGTTAAAATCTGAACCCAACCTTCGATCAACTAGCTCCATTAGATCACCATTCTCTTTCAAGAAATGAGCCTAATAAAAGAAAATACACAAAGCAGTTTAATTCCAATTCAATCAAAGGCGCAAAGAGGTCCATTAGTCTAAAAGTTTTGCACAGGAGGGCACTGGTCAAATTTGCACAACCAGAAACTTGAATTGGAAAGAATAACAAGTTATTGATGTCACTTTGATGCCTTCATGTAGGGAATTGTAACAGCTTGGAGAAAATCCTTTTAAGTGTTAATGTAGTGCTCTTCAAGAGTAGCACCAGATGAAGATTCAAAATAATTTTGAATTTATTTCAAAACAACACATAGAGCCTGGATAGATGTTATAAAGGATAATCAGATTCACATGAAGCTGGAGAGCATGAAAATATAATTACCCAATCAAGAAGATGGAAATAGTCTTCCTTTTGCTGTCGAATGGTGTTACTCCTTCCACTGACAATTTCTAAGGCAACAATTCCAAAACTATAGACATCTGCTTTGTCAGTCAAATAACCATGCATTGCATATTCAGGAGCCATATATCCACTGCATAATTGAAATATAACCATTACAGAAATAATAGAAATCACAGTATACTGCTAAATTGGATTTGATAAAGGTTGTCGATGTGTGATCTTTTCCCAAAAATAATTTTTTTCCAATAAAATTCACATAAAAGAAGGGAACCCACTAGGTCCCAGCTATTCGGGTGCTTATGTGGGTATTGTCCTCTTCATGAAGCTTAGCCAAACCAAAATCAGATATTTTTGCGTTTAGGTCTTTGTCAAGCAACACATTAGTGGCCTTGATGTCCCTGTGGACAATCCTCAGTCTTGATTCTTCATGAAGGAAAGCCAAACCTCTGGCAATACCAACACAGATCTTGTGCCTTGTTGACCAATCCAGATTTAAATGGCACTGTTCTGGGCCTTCATTTGAGTATGTGACAGAAATTTGACAGAAGTACTATTTTAGTTATGTATATATGTTATAACACTGGAAGATTACAAACGAAAACTAGAGTTCATCATGTAAGGCAATAATTTACCAAACAAAGCACGAGCAAGGCTATTGTTTTCCATGTATTCATATACCAGCAGCAACTCATCTCCCTCAACACAACAACCATAGAGTTTAACAAGGCAAGGGTGTCGCAAAGCAGAGATAATGCCTATCTCATTTATAAATTCACGGTTTCCTTGCTTTGATTTAGTGGAAAGCTGCTTGACTGCTATGACCGAGCCATCTGACAGAAAGCCCTGCATTTTGGAATGTTTATATAATTTTGAGAATGATTAAAAAAGAAATGTCAACAAGCACTATCCGCAATTATAATAGAATATTCATGATAATCAAGTAAAGATTTTATGTTTCAAGGATACCTTGTAAACAGGACCAAACCCTCCTTCTCCAATCTTATTGGATATATTGAAGTTATTTGTTGCTGCTTTGATTTGCTTTAAGGTAAATAAACCAGTTTGCAGATCTAAATCCTTTAGCTCTGTAAGTATAAGGAAACAAAGGTTAGAAATATCCTGTACTGAGAAGAATTCACATTAACTCTTTTGGGAGAACAGGCATTATTTTAGTCATCATGGCCTATGAAGAAAAGAAGACGTCATTTTAGCAAGATAATTAATTAGTGCCAAAGATCAGATAACTGGAATAAAAATCCCATTTTTGTGCCTGGCATTTCCTGAACGTTTCAGCTAGAAGGTCAGAGCTCATGATAATGGGTAATTTCTTTGTCATTACCTCTTGCTACCAAACTTTTATTTTCTAGACAGCCACTCCACCAAAGTATACCAGATAACAGGATGACAATAATCACTCCTGCAGCCACAATCGCAACAATAGCCCCTGCAGATATACTTCCATTTTCTATATAATATATTATACATGAGCAACCTGTATCAGATGATGCCATCAAGATGATGGAAGAAGAATGAAAAATTATAGGAAAGAATAACACACCATGATTGACAGATATAGCTGATATTAGAGGACCATATACTGTTTTATATGGGATATCAGTTGTCCCTTTCCCAGCCCAATAGAAACGAATCTCTAATGTCTTTCTAGTCACACGAACAGAGAATTTTTTAATGACTTCCTTACCAACTCCTCCTGCTTCGTTTGCAATATTGAAATCCTTCAGCATTCTCTTTCCCTGCAATATTTCAATCCAATCCGAAATGGCTTCATGATGGTTACTGCTTTCAAGTTTTAAATATAGATTCTGGACATTCTGAAAAAATATTATAGAATTGATTCTATAGCTGTTAAGAGTATTAGGAATTTATATAGGAAAGCCTTATAGATTAAGAAGAGTTTCTTGTAGTACACCAAAAGTAAAAGGCACAAGTGTCTTTGTAAGGTCATAGTATTAGTATAAATAAAGTTGGAGGGTTAAGTTTTATATACACACCATTATTGAGTATTTCTATATAATATATTTTGTTTGGTCCCTTCGTTCTCCAACTTTTTCTCTCCCTATTTTCTCATTAGTAGTTTCAGTCACATGAATATTCTACAACATTATGCATTATTCTATGTATTGTTTATGAGAAATTAACAACTCTCCTAAAGGATATTAACCTGGGTTGACAATCTTCAAAATGGACCTGGTCATTACCTACCTAAAAGCCTTTGTTCTCCATCAAACACCTAGTTGCCAAAGGTAAAAAATAATAAATGAATATAACCACTAATTATGTACCTGAATGTAGACGTCAAATACACGCCTTCCAAGGCTGCTATATGTATTATCATTGGTGAACATTATCTCTGCAAAATGTAGATTCACTGTGTACTGTCCGTTTCCCAGGCAAAATCCATAATAAGTTAGAGAACTGGGAGAAAGACGTGCATCTGTATACAATTCAACATTGGGCATAGAGAGCCTAGATATATTGTGTGCAATGTAGACTGTGGATTCATTATCCAAAAAGTGACCAGTACTGCTGAATGCCCAGTTTGTTCCCCACTTTTTGTATGTTGCCGGTCCAGCTGGATCTGAATCATCCTCATATGTTGTATCTCCAATGGGTTTTTTCTTTCCACCACAATTTATGTGGAGAGAGTAAAAGGCTGGCACAAGAAGAAAGGGTGAGAAACCTTCAAATATTTAAAAAGAATCAAGAAGAAACTAATTCATTCTAACTTTAATGTTTATTCTGTCTTTTTCCTCTTTATCTTTCCTTCTGAGGGTGAAAAAAATGGGGAGGGTAGGGAGGTGCTCAGGTTTGGTTATACAAAACTAGGCAATTGAAATATTTTATTTCTTGTTGCCCATTTTATGAAATGACATGCACATGTTGAGGTAAGAGTGCTAAAGGATTTGCACCGGCTCCATTAGCAAGACAAACATGAATATGATTTGACCAATGTAATTGTCTTCCTTCAAGACTCCTAACTGTGTTAAAATCATCTGCATTAATTCTTCTGTAAGAATGTTAAAGGAGATACTAATGGATCTGAACAAAACAAACGAAAAAACTTGAGCATGGATCCAATCCTCCAATATGAGACAACAGGTCTAGAAACCAGATTCTGTTGGGAGCTCAAGAAAACTTTTTTCATATTTAACTTCTTTTTTCTTTTCTTTTTTCTTTTTGGTGAAACAATGGGGCAGAAAGCCCAAAATAAAAGAGAACTAAGAGAACCCAACTTTCTAATCCAACCCGATTGATTAAAGTGACTTTATGTTGGTCTAGATTGCATAAATGGGTTGATTCAGATGAAACTTTTACTAAAAGTTGGGTACTACAGGTTGGATTGGGTTTTGAAAATTGTTATTTTTTTTCTAAAAAAGCTAATAGACTATATCTTACATATAGCGTTTATATTTTTATTTTATCTTTAAAAATTGTCTCTTATAAATATTTTATTAACTTTTCTACGTTTTGTTCTATTCATTAATTCTCTCCCACTTTTATGTATCTCAATAATTTTTTTTGTCTATCTACATTAATCTCTTGACTTCTGATAGAAGTCAAACTCCAAAAGTAGGTCATGTACTGGGTTATGATGGAAACAAGCCCAAAACATGGCTTGTTTACCTGCACAGTACAATATTAGTAAATAGGAAATTAAGAGGCAATTATTTAGTAGGTAGTTATTTTAACATGTTTTAGAGTAGTTATTCAAGTGTGTGAGTGTATTGTTATTTTCTAGTTGTTTGTGGATATGAGAACTGTTTTCTCATAATGAAGCTTAGGCTTAAGTTGGTTGGATAGGTTTCCAACTAGAGTGTGCCGAATTTTTCTGTACCTAATGTTAAATTTAATCAAATATAGTGTGTTTTCTATTTTTGGCTTCTAGGTCCCTATAATTGGTTTGACTTTTTGAATTCGAGTGGGGATTGTGAATTTAGAAGAAATGCCAAATATGTTAGAAAGGGTGGATATTTTGAAGGAGAGGATGGCTGTGCAAGAGGGTAATATGGCAGAAATGAGAGACACTATACAATTGACTGTGACTGAATTGTAGTAGTATGAATATTTTTTATAAGAGATTAGTAAACAATTGGAAAAAATGATGGAGACAGTACCATCAGAGGAGGCATCTTCTTCAAATGAGAGATCCTCTCAACATGGGATATTAGAACCGAAGGGAGAACAAGTAGAAGAGTATAGGATGTCTGTACAAAGGGTTGAATTACCCATATTTAAAGGTATGGATCCACTGGCTTTGATTACTAGGGCTGAAATTTACTGAGGTTAATAATATAACTAATGAAGACCAAGTGAAATGGGCACATGTGAGTATGGAAGGCCTTATCATTCATTGGTTTAATCTTCTTAAGGAGATTGGAGATAATCTAACGTGGGAAAAACTTAAAAGAGCCCTCATAGCACATCATGGAGGATGAACACATGAGAATCCTTTTGAGGAGTTGGTAGCCTTAAAACAGAATGGCAATGCGCAGGAATATATTGAAACTTTTGAGTTAATATCCTCATAAGTTTTACGTCTTCCTTAGGAGCAATATCTTGGTTATTTTATGAGTGGGTTGTAGTCTGTCATTAGAAGAAGGGTTAGAACATTGAATCCTCAAACTCAAGGGCAAGTCATGCGTGTGACAAGGGATGTTGAGGAAGAATTGAGAGGAGAAACGTAGCCTGAATAGAAAATAGGTGGGAAAGGGTGGTTAATGGGCAGTTTTGATTGTGGCAATGGCAATTTTGGTGGTTATCGGTCCAACTTAGGACCCAATTCTGCCCTAAAAGAATTGAGTTAATCATACCAAGTGGGCCGAACCAATAATGCACCTTGATGGGTTTCTAGTAGAACCTGTGAGGTGAGCAATGCTGGGTATGCACCAAACAGAGGCCGTGCTTCTTCCTTTATGTCTACAGCAAGGAAAGGTAGTGTAGAGAGGCAAGGAAATGCAAGAAAAAATAGAGGTTTCCATCCTCTTACATACCTAGAATTAATGGAGAGAAGGACCAAAGGATTATGTTTTAAGTGTGGTGAAAAACACCACCCACTTCACAATGTGCAGAGAAGCAATTGAGTCTATTAGTGTTAGGGGAAAATGAAACATTACATTCAGAAGAGGAGATAGTGAGTTTGAAGGCAGAAAATTCTAGAGATGAAGAGGAGATGGAGTGTAAAACTATGGGGTTATTAAGTATGAATTCAGAGAGGGAAAAAGAAAATAGAACCATGAACTCAATTTCCTAAACTTAGCCTTGAGAACAAGGCTAAAGTTGCAACAGGTGGTAATGATAGAATCCAAACTCCAGAAGTGGATTATGTGCTGGTTCACAGGGGAAACAAGCCCAAAATATGGCTTGTTTACCTTAACAGTATAGTATTAGTAAATAGGCAATTATTTTAGAATATTTTAAAGTAGTTATCCAAGTGTGTGTGGAGAGAAATATTTGTATAAATTAGTGTGTAAGTGGGGGGAAGTGTATTGTTATTTTCTAATTGTTTGTGGGTTTGGAAGCTGTTTTCTAAAAAAAAGCTAAGAATTGGGCTGGTTGAGTAGTTTTTCAACCAGAGTGTGTTGAATTTTGTTGTACCAGTGTTGAATATAATCAAATATAGTTTCTTTTCTATTTTTGGCTTCTAGGTTCCTATCAACTTCCTCACCTGTGAAGTACCAACTCTGACTCACTTACCCCTTCTTTCTCACTTTTAACTCTCTCAGCTCTTCTTCTTCTTCTCAATTGACTACTGATGCTTTGAGGAAGACTCCCATGGAGTCTTAGGGGATGACTCTCACGAACTCTTACTCTTAGTGTAAAAGGATCTTAAATTTCTATCTTTTATGAATATTTTAGCTATTTCTTTAAATTAAGTTTATCAAATCTCTCTTTAGCACTTCTCCTTCAGTGGCACACCACCTAAAAATCAATATGAATTTATATTGTTTTTCTTTTCTCATCTGTTCTTTTTTTCTTCTTCTTTTTTAACCCATAAAACCCAATTGACTTGATGCAACTAATTGAACCTGTTAATTTTAGGTTATCTAGAAATCAGTTAACAACAATTAATATTTTTTTCACTTAATTGTTGTTCAGTTGGGTTGAGTATGGACTCAAACCCAATCGATGCTCAACCCAACACATGAGGGATTGAGGATCACACTACATCAAAGTTGTTTATTATTAGAATACTTTCCTACCAATAAAAAAATTAAGAAAAATTGAGTGATTTGAGATTTGCTATTATGGAATTATTGAGTTATGTTGTTAGTTACCTTGGTAAGCAACCCAAGTGACATAGGGAGTTGTAAGAATAGAGATTAAAAGAGTTGCATATTGAAAACTTAAGGACTAGACTTATGTTGTTGGATGCCCTGTTGTGTAAAGTGTAAACCAAGTAGTGAGACCAGTTGGGTGAAAGTTGAGGGGACTACTTAAAAGAAGTAGGTTGAAGATTTTAGGAAATTGTGTCATTAGACAATGAGGTTAAGGAGAGTAGCTAAGAGAATGTTGAAGGGGCCACTGATTGAAAGCAGGCTGAAGTTTTTTAAGAGCTATAGTTTGTCTAGAGGATGTCCGTAGAGGAAGTACAAGTTGTGGTGAAGTTCTTGAGTTGTGATGTAGTGTCTAAGTGTCCTAGTATAGATTCTTTTGTTTTAAAATTGGATTTTATTTTTCATGTAACAAGCTAAATCTTGTATAATATTTAGCTTGAGGCGAAGTGTTGAGAGTTATCAGTTCTTTTTTTTTGCCTCACAAGAGTTATTGATTAGTTTAGGAAAAATGTTACAAAAGTTAAGTGAACCTCCAATAGGATTAGGAGTTTGTTATTAACTAAGAGTGTTTGAGTTATCTCTAACGCTTATTAGATATATTTATTTTGAAGATAGGAAAGTTAGTAATCTTTAAATTGCTTTCTAAGTCATCTTTATCATTAGGAGTTTATCGTATTGTTAGACAATATTTTCATATTATTACAAATAAAAGAAAAAACAGAAGGGATGAATGTGGTGTTTGTTTGACTCTAAATTTCAAGAACTCAGATCATTGATGAACTCTAAGTTGCCCACAAAAAATTTCTAGTGACACACTAGAGAATCCCAATAAAACAGAGGGTTCCCCTGACTAGAAGTACCATACCTAGCCTCTTCCATCCATTAATCAACACGAGGTTACAAAGACACCTCTCCCCTGAACTCCCCCCCCCTTTTCTCACTTTTTTCTTACTCTAATGAATGATATCTACCTCTTCCTCTATAGCTATTGTCCTTTGAGAATCCTCAAGATCTCTGTTCTCTCTAGTCATTGTCAATCATTCTATAAAATTGTGTTCATGGTTTCTTATAACTTTCCATTAGAGAGTTATTTATCATTGTTTTTAATTCTTATTTGGTTTTTTTTATTAATTTTATGGAATGTACATGTTTTCATATAAGTAGAAATAAGACAGAATATATAAAATATAATTTTAGACAAAGGTGCACAAATACGAATTCAGAGATAAAACTTGGAGATTATCCTATAAAACAAGTAATAAGTTTTAAATATTTTAAGTCTATTATACAAAATGACGAAGAAGTAAAGGAGAATGTAAATCATAAGATTTAAGCGGGATGGATAGAATAAAGTAAAGTTTCGGGTGTCATTTGTGATAGAAAAATATCACTCAAAATTAAGAAAAAATTCTATCGTACAATTATAAGACCTATAATATTTTATAGTACTAAATATTTGAAGGTTAAAAGACAATATCAGAATAAACTACATGTCACATAGATGAGAATATTGCGTTGGATATGTAGATACACTAAACGATATATTATTAAGAATTATTACATTAGAGAAAAAGTTTGGGTAGTACTTAATTTCGCCTAAGGTGGTTTGGCCATATGTGAAAAAAACCTGTAGAGATCTTATAAGAAAATTAGATTAGATGAAGAGAAGTCTAATAGTTAGAAGTAAAGAGAGGTTAAAAGAAACAATAAGTGAAACTATTAAGAAAGAGTTAACAATTAATAATTTTTTCATTGATCTTATTTATAATAAGTTATTTTAGGATCGTTTGATTTATGAAACCGACCCTACTGAATAGGAAAAGATTTGGTTGTTGTTATTGTTATTGGTGTTTTTTTTTAGTAAAGTGAACAATTTAGATATTTTTAATTGGTTTTGATATTTGATAGGTATTTGACCCAATGTGTAATTGTTTTGTAAATTGATGCTCAATAGATGATTAAAAAGACTAGTTTTTAGGTAAGGAAAATATTTCAACTGGATCAACTATGGTTGAGATGATGACGGGGATCGAAAAGACTTTTTTGTCAAAATATTATAAGCTACAAAACTCCATCCAAATCAAAAGTTACGAGCATTTCAAGGCAAGGAAAAGCCATAAAGACTCAAAGCTTCAAGGGATTGAAAGCTAGGAATTGGAGGCTTGGAAAAGTCCCAATTCTCTATTTTTCTTTTTCTTGTTATTGGTTCATGTTTTCTATCCTTTGCACTTTCTTCTTAGATTTAGTTATGTTTTATAGATTTTCATAGATTTAATGGATCTTTTCATGTAGTTTGATTAGGATACCTTTCTATCATTTGTTTTTTATGTTCATGAGTTGTTTATTAAATTCCATTGTTAATGCTTTTATTTGCTTTGCAACAATTAGATAATTAGGAAATGATTATTTATTCTTGATTAAGATAATTAATTGAATAAATTTTTTAATTGAATAGTGCAAAATTAATCTCTAATATCGTCGATGTAAAAGAGTTAATTTATATGTATGGATAGCAATATACCTGCATACCTTAAGTAGCCTTTGTGAGCATGTGCTTAGTTATGAAGTATTACTCAATCGTTCATTGGGTTTGTCTTTTTGAATAATTAGGTTTATCTTCATCTATCCTCAAAGGAATCTATAAAATAAAGTAGTGGGGTTAACAATTCTAGATGTTAAAATAAATAATAACGAAGGATAAAAGTTAAATGAACTAATAAGTGAATTGATATTTCTACGACATCATTCATAGATAGATAGTCAATAATTGCCTATTAGTTTTTCATACTAACTAGTTAAATGATTGTTTGAATAAAGTTGAGAAGTTGAACTTTCATAGCTAGTTAGGGTTTTATTTATTTCTTAGTAGGACCAATCATTTACTAAAGTCACGATATTGGAGTTGTAATATATGCACTTGTATAATTGTTAAATTAACAAAGAATTTTCCTTTAGTTCTAAGCTCATGAATCTTTTAAGGGAACCACTTTACCTGATATGCAAGGAGATTGGATAACTCTTTTGCACTAATAGGTTTCAAAGGTTCTCTGTTACAGCGTTCTATTTCAAATCTTGTTTTTAGTTTGAGGATATCTTATCCTCCACCTCCTAGGTAGTGTTTGGTATCAGGAATCTTTTCTGATTCTCAGAAAAGTGAGGTGAAAAAAATTTTCTTCTCATATTTGGTATAAGAGATAAAATTTCATTCCTAGAAATGAAATTTGTGAAGAAAACTTGTCACTTTTATTCCCACCCATGAGGGTGGGAATAAAATTTTTTTTGTGAGAATGGAAAAGTTTGAGAGTTGAAATTACAAAAATACCCTCCCCTCTTTTAATCCTGACATCTTTTTCCTTTCGAGTAACGACTAGACCCTAAATTTAAAAACCCTAACTCCTAAACCCTAAAATTTAGAACCCTGAACCTTAAAACACGAACACCAAAACCCTAATCCTAAACCCTAAAACATTAACACTTAAATCCTAAAACAATAGCCCTTTGACCCCTAAACCATAACCAATAAATCCTAAAACTTAAAATTTCCTAAACCCTAAAACACTAGCCCTTAATCCCTAAACTCTAAACCCTTAACCCTAAACCCTAAACTCTAAACTCTAAAGTACTAAATCTTAAACCGTAACCCCTAAACCCTAAATTCTAAGTACTAAATTCCAACCCCTAAACCCTAAACCCTACAACCTAATCTCTAAACTATAAACCCTAAACCCTAAACCCTAAACCTTAAATCCTAAAACCCTAACCCCTAAACCCCAAAACGATAAGTTTTAAACCCTAAATCTTAAATCCTAAATCCTAAAACCCTAACCCCTAAACCCCAAAACGATAAGTTTTAAACCCTAAATCTTAAATCCTAAATCCTAAAACCCTAACCCCTAAACCCCTAAACGATAAGCTTTAAACCTTAACCCCTAAGCCCTAAACCCTAAACCCTACAACTTAACCCCTAAACCCTAGACCCTAACCCCTAAATCATAAACCCTACACCTAATCCCTAAACTATAAATCCTAAATCCTAAAACCTTAGCCCCTGAATCTCAAAACTCTAAACCCTAAATTCTAAAACCTTAAACTCTAAACCCCTTTGAATTTTTTTTTCTTCAAAGGTATTTTTAGAAAAGTAATTATATTCTCAGTAATATTTCACGTGAACCAAACATGAAAATAAAAAATTGATGGTAATACAACAAAATAAATAATTCTCAAAAAAGTGAAATGACAAATAAACATACTTTTTCAATTTTCTCATCTATTTCATTCCTGGGAATGAGATTCCCAAGAATGAAACTCCCAGGAATGAGAATTTTTTGAGAATAAAACATTTCAAGAACTAAACGTCACCCTAGTTGTAATTTCTCCTCTTTCTAATAATATTTCTTCTGTTAAAAAAAATTGAAACTTATATACAAATATAGATCAATAGATAAAGTACTTAGACAGTAAGACCAGAATCAACCTAAAGTCTCTATTGATCTATATGCTCTCTTCTCTATATGTACCATGCATATCCAACTTTGAAGAAAATATTATTGATGGATACTTCCAAACGGAAGGAAGAGAAAACCAAGTACATGTTAAGAAAACTCATACTGTCATGGCATCCTCAGTTATAAATCAAATAATCCAGTTCTCCAAATTTATATCATCTTTTTAAGTTGCATCACAGTAAAATTTCATGGTCCTGTGACAAGCTCTTGCTGTTCAAGTATGCATCCTGTGGCAGGACAATTTTTTCCTTCCCCTTTGTAACTCATCAGAGGAAAGACAAAAAGGTTCAAATGCTAAAGCAACTGTGAGATCTTAAGTCATAACAGTCTGTAGGAAATGCATGATACATCAACTTACTTTTAGGACAGACAGTGCTTCCCACACAAGTAATTGGTCCTCTGAAAGAATAATAGAGGAAGCAGAACAAGTCAGCATAATCACATCATAACCAATATAAGTTTCACAAGAGAAAGGAAATCAACAAGGTTTCTTTTTTTTCTTCTTTTGGCCGGAGGAAATGAACAAGCTTTATAAATTTGAGAAAGAAAGACAACCTAGCACGTATAACGTAAAACTTACGCATTATTCCCCATCAAAGAGCTTGCAAACAAGTTCCTATGGAAAATAAGAGATGGTTAAGCCCCAGACAGCTGCTTAGATTTTCATATAACGAAGAAAAAAGCAAGAACTCTTACACTTTTCCTTGCTGACAATCTTGCTGCCCTGGGTTTTTGTCGGTGAAGTTGTTATATGAGAGATCCCTATGTATGAGTACAACATATGATTTACAATAAAAGAAAATGCAAGAAAGAGATTCTATGAGACACCTTGTGACTATGAAAAAAATCAAAGAATATTTATAATCCAATAGAAAAATATACAATTGAGCTTCATGAGCTGAAAATTTCCAAAATGATTTCCTTGACTAAGAAGGAGGCGAGCTACTCATGAACTACAACCAAGAATATTTGATCCTTCAATAGAATGGTATATTGACCCAAACAATTCATAAACAAAAGGTAACAGGATGAGATTGGGCTAGATAAGAAGAATGCTATTTTTATCTCCCTGTTAAACCATGACACTATAGAAAACAATAATGAGCAAATAATTGAAAGAGGCAGAAGAGATAGTCATCTGAAATAAAAAAACTTATCTCCAAGATGATATTTTACAGTTCGCAGACGAGAGTTCACATTTTACAGGGCTTCCGAAATTCTGTAATTAAAGGACCACTTTAATAGCTTTTATAAATAACTTCTTAGGATTATGACATCCCTTTGCCGACCAATATTCATTGCAGCATAAATTATATGCATATACATTATATTTCATTCATCACCAATAAAAAAATCCCAAGCTTGAACAGAACAGGAGTCAAGCACTATATGAAACAGGATATAAGCAGAAACCAAAAAAGTTTAACCTATATTTCCCATTGTCGCTGACATTCTCTGACCACGCAGGCACAGGTCCAGTGAGAAAGTTTCCAGTTAAATATCTAAGTCAAAAAAATAGCAGACATCACTTCATAGAGCTTATCAATTGTTAAAGACCCAGGAAAATGGTAAGCTACTCATCTTTAACCCAACCCTTGTTTTCCTTTTATGTTTTAATAATAAAAGAATTCAATAAATACAAATTGTCCCCAGGGGTCCTTCAATAACTGCATGGATATTATGGTTTAACTGAGAGATGCTGACAACGATCAATAATATTGTCTAGCGAAGAAATTGCTCTTCTTTATTATATTTTCTTGTATCATTTCCTCTTCCCTTTTTTTGTTGTTTTATTTCAATTTTTCCCTTCACACAGAAGCAGGGGCAACGTCCTTTAATAGAGGAAAATGTCGCTACAAAGAAGTATAACTATGTCCAAACTTTGACAGCATTTATTTTTATTTTTATTTTATTAAAATATTAAAATGAAATTTTTATTTAAATTTAAAATTTAGAATTGACAAATAATATAATTATAATTATAATTATAATATATATATATATATATATATATATATATATATATATATATATATATATATATTTAATAGTTATACTATAATTTAGATAAAATATTATTAATATATAGAAAAATAGTTTCCCCCTTGTGTCAAATTCACATCAAGGTTTGCTTTGACCATTAAGAGTATGTAGTTTCTTTGTTTCTATTGCATTTCAAATGATGGATGTGCACATTTTGAACGAGCAGAACATATTATTCGCAGAAAATGAGAAAAACATATCACATACTGTCATTTGCATGCATACATAAAAAAGGACTGTTGCTCATTAAAAAAAACATGGTGAGAATTCAGTGAGATCAAATCACAAATTAGGCTTTTAACAAGGGAAAAAAATCACAAACTAGGCTTGGAATACAAGAGATTGCTTTCACTCAAAGGATCCACTTTGGATTTTGAAGCTACCGCACTGCAAACCCAAAGTTAGAACTTAATTTTAAATTTTAGATGTGAAGAAGCCAAGATTTTATAATTGACTGATTTAAGTAGACAGATTAGTGATGGGCACCCATAGTGTCAACATCTTATATTCATTTCATTATTTACAATTGGTAAGTAGTTTTTATAGGTTCGTCCCTTATTTCATAAATGCAGCCACCAAATGAAATTATAGTGGACATCTGAGCACCCCAGAAATGTCTGCCCTCACTTTACAGTTTGCAGTAAATATATATATGAAACCATAACAAATTTCTTACATGTATTTCAGTGTTGATAGGCCATTAAAGGTGCTCGGAATTTGTCCTCTTAATTTGTTAAAGCTCAAGTCTCTGAAAGAGAAATTACATCCAGAAGTTTGATGAAGGAAAGAAACATAAAAATATTTGTTTCCTAAATGTGATTGGAAAAAACAAAGAACATTGATGTTATTATATCCATCAAAATAATGACTATAAAATGCAAGAACTTCAAAGATTCTAAGGTAAGAAAAAAAAAACAAGAAAATTTCACTAACAGCAGCAACCAAACAAAATGGAATAGTATAATTCAGCACTTACAAGGTTTTTAAAGTGGACATTTTCCCAAGATTTTCAGGTAGCGTTCCATTAATATTGCAACTCTTCAGTATCCTGTGAAACAATTAAACATCTGAACTTTGCAGCAACAAGGCATCAATATACCTTTTCACCCTTTAAAAATTCCTTATTGAGGCATTGACTTAAAAAGCAAAAAGAAGAAATATATTAATGATTGAAGCATTTAACTCACAATGTTTTCAACTTTGTCCTACCACTAAGTTGCGGAAAAGTTGAATCAAATCCATTCAAGTCACTTATCCTCCTGTATATCATTTTTAAGTATAGTTGAACAGAGTAAGAAAGATAATTTATCTTGAAACTCTAGTCATAATATGAAACACTATACTTACAATTCAGATAAGTTTCCCAGAAAAAAAATGTCAGAAGGAATTGGTCCACTCAAACCACTCCCTTGAATTATTCTGTAAAAATGGGAATACCATTGCTTCAGATAAAAGGGCGAACTGTAATCAACAATAGAAAACAACTAAATACTATTCATTCAAAAAAAATAGAAGTTTTCACACAATATTTCAAGACTTGTCCAGCTCCCAATAAAGTCAGGTATCTTTCCAGAGAATTGATTGTCACCTAGAAGCCTGAATAAATTGATGGTACAAAGAGTTATTATTCATTCAGAACCATAAATAAAAGGATAAATTATGTGTGGCCCAAAATCAATTTGTCCCCTATGGATTAAAGCATGCCATTCAACTTCTTTGTGGTTTGTTATGTTATCATTTTAAAATTCCATAGTTTTTTTCTGTCTAAATTATAATGGAAATAATCACATGAATGCTAAAACAATAAACAATTTCATCATCAAAAGCTTGTTTCGCCTATATCTTTAACAACTTTATAGTGTTTTGAGGTCATTATTGAGATTAAGCTGACTATTTCAATTTTCAAGCATCATCTTAATCCCAGCAATGGTCTGAAAAGACTATGGAATTGTTCAAGGTATACATGAAACATACTTTCAATAAAGAAAAAGTTCATAGTTTTAGCATTCACATAATTAGTTGTCATAATTAGGAGTGAAAATATCACAAGTTGGTTAAGTGGTAACTATACAAACGACAAGGATACACTTTAAACCACACTAAGGCAAATTAGTTTTGGGCAAAAACACAGAAGCGCAACCTATAATATATCCTAAATAAAAATATACTTCAGTGTAATAAAAGGAAAATAAAAATAGGAAGCTTACACTTCCTTCAATGCAGTAAGCCTTGCAAATGTCAGAGGTAGTTCTCCAGTGAAGTTATTGGAGGTAAGATGCCTAAAGCAACCAGAAATTATGAATATGAGGCATATGAAACAAATGATTAATCAATAAGCATTATCAACAAACAGCTAAAAGAGGGGGGAAAAAAGGAGATGGTATAATGATAGACTCCCCCAGGATGTGCAAGGAAGAAATATGAGGCTGGGTTTTGGACAGCAGGGACACGTAGAGGCTGTATTAGGAGATTCTAGAAGAAGTTTGTTAAGAAAACGAGAATAAAAAGGGGATGAGGGCAGAGGGAGAGATAGGTAGGATCCTGTATATTCTTGTGGGAGGTTCTAACCCCTACTGTTCCTATTTTCTTCTACAATTTCAGAATGGAAAAATAAGTTTCCATCATATAATGGCAAATCAAATAAAGGGCTTACACTTACAGTCTTTCAATGTTGCTAAGATTCCCAAGAGCTGAAGGAAGCTTTCCAGAAAATTGATTGAACTCGAGGACCCTATCATTTCAAGTTAAAGTTCCTCAAAAACTACTCGTACAATTGAACGGGGGACAAATTCTTCAATGGTGTGGATAACCAGAAACTCACAAACTTTTGAGAGTGCTGATGTTTCCTAGCTCCTCTGGGATTGGACCCGTAAGTCGGTTTCCAGGAAGAGAACTAACACAAGACACATATTATATTTTCACGTTTCATGAAATTATGAACAGATATTAAGTATACAAATAAAATCAACATAAAAAATAAAACCGAAATGTTAGAATCATATTTTATAGTCAGAAAATGAAGAAAGATGAAAAGAGTACATGTTGACAAGATTCATCATGGAGCCCCATTGTGGAGGGATTGTACCGCTAAGGTAGTTGCGGGAGAGGTCACTGTACCAAAGAGAAAGACACAAAGAACTGAAGAAGTTACTGCAGATACAGGCAAATTAATAGGTTGATGAATGCAAGTTTGCTGTTTGTGAATGTGGGTGCAAGTTCTTGAGCTACTTACATTTCTTGGAGATAAGGAAACCTGACGAGTTCCGGTGGGAGTTCGCCACCGAGATCTTGATCATCCATAATTCTGTACGTTTGTTCGCCATGAAATATTGAATGATTAGAAAGTTATTGAGAAAATATGGTGTACTTTCGAGCAATTTTTTCCTTTTTAAAAAAAAACTATTTCTGCAATATAAAATTAATTTTATTTAAAATATTAAAATTATATCTTCTTTATTAATATTAATATTAATATTATATAAAGTTGAACTCAAATTTACATATCATTTAACTTATGTATACTCTTATTTTAATTAGTAGATTTTATTTAAAAATAAATAAATATATATTCAATTAAAAATCTGACAATTTTTTACGGTTAAATTGCAATTTTGATTATTAGAAAATATATTAAATAAAATTATTTAATATACAAAATATAATACAAATTACAAATAAAATCTGCCAAAGAATTTCCCCAAAACTAGTCATACTCTGCTCGAAACACGCAGGAAAAGAATCATACATGCTAACAACATGGCACTTGCCGTCATTGGCAACAGCGCAATCGCATTTAACTGCTGCGCTGCATGGATCTTCCGGGAAGTCCCCGTTCCTCCAATCCTTCTTCCCAAGTGTGTTAGCTATGTCTTTCAGAGCTTGCACTGAATAAATAAACATGAAGAATATTATATAATCAAGCTATAATTGAAATTAACACATTCAGTGGTATTCGAATCAGCTATAGAACTGAGACCAAATAAACTAATTAAAAAAGGAAAAAAATTACACTTTTTTTCGATTTTTACATTCAATTGTAATTTTTTTATAATTTATTAACTTTTATAATTTAATCTCTTAATTTATCAATTTCAATATTTTTTTCTCTACTGTTTAGAGCAAATATCCCGTTTGTTTAAAGAGTAAGAGATAAAATATAATAAAATAAATATATTAGAGACTCAATTGAAATTATCGAATACCCGTTTGTTTAAAGAGAAAGAGATAAAGTGTAATAAAATAAATATATTAGAAAATCAATTGAAATTATCAATAAGTTGAGAGGAAAACTGCAATTGAAGCTAAAATTCAGTGAAAAAAATGCAACTTCTTCCCAAAAAAGAAAAAAAAAAAAAAGAACACTTGTTCTCTATTACAAGTATTTATCGGAAAACTAGCTGCATGAAATCACAGCAAAGGAAAAAACAAAAAAAGACAAAAAAAAAATGAAGAGTTTCTTAATTATTTGGGGTAATTAAGATATATCTATCTATATATACGTACCCTCGTCTGGTCGTAGATCATGGGATCTGACAATTGATGCGAAGAAAAAGGTGAGGAGCAAAATGAGGAGATGATGAGGGGAAGTTATCTTCATGCTGGCAAGAGGTTGGAATACAGTTGAGGCCCTTGAGGTTGAGGGAGAACAGAGTGATGAAGAGGATTTGTGGTTAACTGATTTGAGAGGGAAAGATATAAGTGAGGCAACTTGGTACAGTGCAGGAAGACCTTAAACAGGTCAAGCAGAGGCCACGTCACTGAGCTGCCATTGTCTCAATCAATTTAAACTGTGTACTTGAATATTTTTGTAGTTTCTTATATTATCAATTAATCATTTTATGATGTTCTTAATTTACATTTTAACTACTTTGATAATTTGTATATTTATAATAATAATTTTATAGCATATTTGATCATGAGTTAAATAAAGTGTTAAAGTTACCACTTTGAAGAGAATTATAATTTATGCATTTTAAAATTTTGAAGTTATTGACCCGTGTTCTACTCTTTTTAAGTGTGAAATTTTTTTTTGTAAATTCTATAAAAAAAAATACTTATTTTTTATGGTCATGATTTAAATTTTCTTTTAAAATTGGGCTCGAGTTGGAGCGAGTCAAGTCATCAGGTTTATTTCCAAGCATTATGAAATTTTTTAAAATATAAATAAAATTAAACAAGCTTCAATAATAAAATTGTACATCATTATAAATTTCAGGCCATTATTTTTATTAAAATTAAAATATTACAGTAATTAAGTAATAGCTAAAATCATTTTTAAAAATGTTGAATGTCAGTTTAAATATTGATAAAGAAATAAATTAATTTTGAGTAAACAAATAATTTAATTTTTGAAATTATACACTTATTTATTTTTAGATTTTGAATTTTTATAGTATACAAATTAGTTTTTAAAAATTTTAAATTTGTTGGATGTTAATCTTTTTATCAAATATCTAAAAATTAATATGTAACGATTTTAATAATTTTAAAAAATTTTAAAAAATTAATATATAATAAATTTCATTAATAATTAACTCGTTTATTCAATCATATTTGATGACTAAGACTAATTCATAAATAATATTATTATTTCAATCAATTTATAATTTGTTACTAATCTAATTATTCAAAGAGGCAAATTATGACCATAGAAAGATAATAGAAGTTGAAAAGGAGGATAACTTTAATTAATGATTTGAAAGTAGGACACCATGGGATGGTGATCGATGATTATGGCCGAGGTTGCCTCCGATTTTTATCCCACTTGGTCTGATTGCTGCGTATAAGAACGATTAACGTGTGTGTGTTTGATTGGTGAAAATATATTTTTATTTTTAAATTTTTATTATTAAAAAAATATATTTATTTTTTAAAATTAAAAATTTATTTATATTTATTTTTAAATTTAATTGATATAATTTACTATAAATATTATTTGATTTTTTAGTTTGATTTTTTTATAATTATTATACTATTTTAATTTTATTTAATAATTATGATAGACTCTTTTTTAAAATTACAAAAAATTTAGTGATTATTTTTTGAAAATACTGAAACCATGTTTTCTATTTTCATCTTATTTTAAGAATTATTTTCAAAAAATATTTTCTTCTAAACTATACCAAACACTTTTTTTTTTTGTATAGGTAAAGTTTAGTTGAATTGAATTTCGAAGACTCACCAGGATCAAGACAGGCCTCCCAATTTAAATAGTGCTTACAAATATACTTACAGATTGTCTAATAACAAAATCTTTATATTAATAGCGGAATTTGAACTTTTATCTTTATAAGATATGAGCCGGGACATTTTAAATTATGATCTCTATTTTTAATGAAAAAAATAGGTATATCAAAAAAACTCTAATATTCACCATGAAAAGTTTATTCAATTAACAAAAATTGAGGTCAAGGTATTTTATTTATAAAATTGATATTTGATTTTTATTATTGGTATTTTTTAATAAATAATTTGTAGGTATTATTTTAAAGTTTTACTAAAAATTATGGCATAAATTTGAAATAAAATAATATTTGTTTATCTTAAAATTTTCTCATAAAAAATAAAAGTAATATAGTCGATAGTTAATAGTTTTTCTCAAGACAATAAATCTGTTGGATTGTCAATGTAGTTGGTGGGTGGGTGTTAGAAACATTTACAGGGATACAAGAGCATATTGGACCTTATGGAGAGAAAGCAAGCGACTGAGATCATTTAATACGACGGTATGGACACGACACCAAAGCAAACTCATGAAAATACCTCTTATATCAATAATAATAATAAAAAAATAAACACTGTAACTCTATTGCATTGTAAAAAAACTGTACTATGGACCCTTTCTTTTAAGTGGATTATTTTGGGTAAAGAATTAATATTTATTCTAATTCTTTTGGTAAGAATGGAAGAATTAACTTATCTTTTTTCTTCTATCACTTAGGAAATATGCAAGATAAAAGTCTCGTGCACGGTTCTGAATAAAATTTAAAACTAAAATTATAAATTAGAAAAAATTCAATTCCAATTCTAATTATATTATTATTTATTATTATATTTAATTATAATAATTAATAAATCTAAAAATTCATTTTCCATTTTTCCTAAAACGACTCTTTGTTTGACCAATTTTATACTTCCCTCCAATGAATATTCTTTTTATATTGTTTTGAATTTGGATTCTTTTTTTATATTTTGTTTTGTTCATTCAATTAAACATTAAATATCAGTGGCCATAATTTGAATAAAATTTTTTTTGGTTGGGTTGAAAAAATTATCAGAAAAGGATCGCTTAACCATAGTACGAGAAAGAAAAATTAAGTATTTCTTATCATAGCCTTTTTTTTTTTTTGTAATAGAGGTATTTACTGGTTCATCGAAAAAATTTGTTGGTCTAGCATAAACGATTAGAGGATTTAAATATCAGCAATGCATGCAGTTCATCTAGCGATAAACTTCATCCAAATTATAGAGTTATGACACAATCAAACCTAAACGAACATAATGACACCGAGGTCTTATTATAGCACGTGTTATTGAATTAGATTTTTTACTTTTAGTACCAATAATTAAGAATTGTTTTCCCCTACTTGCTACATCAAAAACTAAATCACAAGCTTTTGATAAAAAAAATAGCAGTTCCAGTAAAATTTGTAATATAAATACCTTTACGCTTGGCAGATATAAAAGGTGCCATTATAGGATTCGCCAAAATAAACTCCTGCTTCCATGATCGATCTCTTCCAAAGTTATGTTCCAAATTATATATATATATATATATATATATATATAATTTATTCAAAAATTAATTAATATACATATGTGATATTTTAATTGACTTAATTTATTAGAACTACCAAAGGTGCCATTATAGGATTCCATTTCCTAGTACCATGGCCAAAATAAACTCTTGCTTCCATCATCTCTTCCAAAATTATGTTTCCAATTTTTTTTTATATATATATATATATATATATAAAACTTATTTCAAAATTAATTAATATACGTACGTGATATTTAATTGACTTAATTTATTAGAACTACCAATTTGCTTTGAATTCCAGTACTGTTAGGGGACAGATAAGGCTTGAAATTTTTGACTAAACTTGTAATATTCCTTTCCTTTTTAACGAACTATAGGATTTTTTGGAAGTTAAGAAAAAAAAAGATAAGAAAATTTTAAAAAAATGAGAGAGAAGATAATGAAGAAAAAAAACAGTTAAATGATACTTTTTTATTTTATTCAGAAGTTTAAAATTAATAAAATAATAAAATAAAAAGAGCCAATAAAAGAAAATATTTAATTATGATATTTTTAAAATTTATTTCTCATTAAAATAATTAATTATATATATATATATATATATATATATATATATTTATGAATATATAAATTTAAGAAATAATACCCCATCATTAATTTTTCTTCAAAATTTCAGAAAAAATAAGGAAACTTAAAATTTAAGGGAGGCAGGAGTTTGGAAAGTTTTTAGAAATTATTTTAAAATCTATAATTCTCTCTCCCTCTCCTCATAACAAGCTCCTAAATAAAGGAAAGATTTTAATGAAATCCATAATTTATTTTCATTTTTCTCTATAATCTCCCATCTAAACATATCCAAAACGTTAAGATTTTTTGTTTATAAAGATGCTGCCAAATTTCGATTAAATCTTTTTATAAAAATTTGGGATTAATTTTTTTATTTAATTAATAAATAATCATTCATATGACGATATAATTAATTATATTTTATTTTTTAATTTAACTATTATTTATATGAATACTAATCTCTTCAAATGTTGTGCTAGGGTGTTTTTTAATAAAAACAAATAGTTGGGAGCTTTATAAATGAACATTAATTATTTATGACAATTAGATAAAATAAATATTAATATTAAAACCTCATTAATAAAATTTTTCTCAATATTATAATATTGGGCTCTCTCTATCTCTATCTCTGTCTCTCTCTCCCTATCTCTTTTGTGGTTTGTAGTTTGTACATGCATTGACCGAAAAAACTTTAAATCCATCATCGTGAGCCATCTTTTTTTATTAATATATATATATATATATATATATATATATATATATATATATATATATATATATATATATATATAATAATAATAATAATAATAATAATAATAAAAAGGTTATATATAAAAAATATTAATAAAAAAAGAGTATTTTACTCTTATTTTTAAAGATTATTTGTGTATATTTTTATAATAAAAGAGAGAATTTTGTAAGAAAATTATTAATTAGAAAATAAAAGGATAATTTACTTTATGTTTTATACATTTTACTATATGATCCTACTTATAAATTATAAGATCATTAATTTTATGTGTGTCATGGATACTCTTATTATACAACCTTTTTTTAAACTTGAAATAACAAAAAAAAATCATAATTACTTTTTATACCAACAACCAAAAACTTCATTCTTTATTAAAATTAATTAATTAACAATGATCAAAAGTTGAAAATATAATTATATGTAATCAAAATATAAGTGATATTATCGGATTCAAACTATTCTTTCAAAATAAAATATAATTTAATTTTTAAAACACACAAAGACATTTTAAAATCAACATTTTAGAAGACAAATATGTTGTTGTCCTTTGTGATTATGCCAAGAGAAGAAATAAGAAGAATACGAGTGGAGCAAATATGGCAAAGCACTATCTAGTCCCTTTATCACATAACTGAAAGAAGGAACTACACATTTTATTTTAATAATTATAGAATTATAGATAGTTTTAATAATATGATGCTTGTCAATTTGGTTCCAGCTTCTTTTTCAAGTCCAATGACCAAATTTGGAAAATGCTTAGCCAGAGTGAGATGTGCAGTGGCCTCCACTTGCAAATTGCAGAGGAGATTGTTCTTTTATAAGACTGAATATGACTTTATTCTTATTCTTTTTTAATTTATCATAATTGTTTTTTAAAAAATAAGGGTATTAATTATAGATATTGAATTGTGTTACCAATCTGTCACATTAATGAATTGTTTGAACTGGTCAAGTGACGTTATTTTCACGATTTTTATTTGTTAAAGTTTATCTATCATGTTGTGATATTATTTTCACGATTTTTATTCGTTGAAGTTTATTTATCATGTTCTGATTTTTCAATATTTTTTCACTACGAAGCTGTTCTGCCTTTTTGTAGTTTTTTTTTCCTAAAATTCTAAATTTGATCACTGAATTTAAGTAAGAATGGTTGATTTTCTTGAATGAGATTTATTTTAGCTCTCCATTTTAGAGAAAAACGGGGTTAAAATTCTTCTACTTCTTATTGCTTTATTTTTTTTTCAAATATTTTTAAACCTTGTGCACGCCCTACATCCAAAAAACCACAAAAGTAATATGATTAGACAAAGAAAACTTAAATTATGGCAAAACATACGTCTTTCGGTTTTTATGCTATTTTATCTTAATTAGCTTCTTGCTACTTATAAATTCTTGTTAGGATTGTGTCTTACACGTGGATTATTTTACTATGCAACTTCTTGTATGTAGGTAACGTTATATATAACCCAACAATCCATTTAAATTAAATTCAACCGAATCCATTTAAAAAAATTGCATTCATAAAATAAGTTTAAATTGACAAATTTAAACATATTATATTATATTAAAAAATCAAGTTAGCATTTATCCAACTCAATCGACTTAATATAAGTCAAATATTTCGGTTAACTGAAAATTTCAACCAATTATAAATATTAATTTTTCAATCAAAATATTATTTAATCGATTAAATAACCTATTATCCCAAGTTTCAATCATAACAATTGAAAGAAAAGTTCATTTATAATTATAATAAAAATTAAAGTAAATTACATTAATTTCTCTATGTTTATCTCTTTGGTTATTTTAAAAATAACAATCCATCTCTTTAATTTTAATATAATCTAAGTCAATTGTTGGCCAAATAAATCAAATTAAGTCGTTTTAACAATATTACTGACATTAATATTATCTGTATTCAATATTATTTTATTAAACCCTTTTGACAAACTCACTTTAAAATTAATTCAAAAAATTGTAGTCTAAATTAGATAAATCAAATTAAGTAACTCTTTACAATAAATCTATTCATTTTTAAACTATTTTTTCCGTACCATCATAATCTAAATTTTTCTAAATCAAAGTGCAAATATTCTTTTTGTATTGCTAGATTTGATATGTTTATGAATATTGTTCAATGATGTTGGGTTTTGATTTGAATAGATTTCTTTTTTTTTTTTAAAAAAAAACTCTTCTTAACTACTCTACTCAATTTTAAACTATATTTTCCTCGTCAGGGATGCTCTTTCTAATCCTTGTCTCTGACTTCTACCTTCTCATCTCCATCTTTATTCTCCCTCACAAAAAAAAAAAAAAAAATTCCTGTCTTCAATTTTATGGGATACGAAGCCCCACAAAAGTCACTATACTTTTAAATTTTTATAATACTTAATTAAAATTTTATAAAAATTAAATAATTCGATAAATAATAAAACAATGTAATCTTAAATTCATATAATACACATATCTAAAAATTTATTTGTAAAGTAATTAAATAAATCAAAAGTATTCTAACTTTTTTTCATTTAGGAAAGCTCTGCAAGATGGAAAATATAATTCTATATTCATATTTTAAATTAAGGGTGCGCATAATTGATAATCCGTTCAAATTTAATCAAACCATTGAAAAGAAATTGTATTGGTCATATTTATTTTGATTAATGAATTTAAATAGATTGTATTTTATTAAAAAATTGAATTTGCAGGTATGACTCGAGATCAACTTAAATAAACTTAATTGAACTCAACTCGATTTGATCGACAAAAAAAATGAGCTTTTGACTTTTGATACATTTTTTTTCCTCTTCTTACAATTACAAGACCTTTTAATTCAACCAACTTAACAAAACTTGATATAGCCCATATTTTTTAAATAATTTGAAATATCTATTAATAATAAATATTAATTTTTTAATATGAATGTTGTTTGTTTAAATTGAGTTTATGCTTTAACTTGACCAATGTCCACTTCTATTTTAAACTAAAAAAACTTTTCCCCATTTTCATCTTTACAGAAGACAAATTTCTTTTAATTGTAAAGCAGATATATAAACTTAAAATTTTGTATTAATTACCTATATCTCTGGTCTAATAGCTTATTACACTAAGTTAGCATTTTTCTTAACAAATTATTATTTTCTACTTACTAATGTATTTATTATATGATTTTTTTATTATTTTAAATATATACACATATTTTCTTTAAAATTAAAAATATAGAATAAAAGAATTCCTCTCTCCCTTAACTAATGCACTTATTACACTACCCTCATTTTTATTATAAGAAATATATAAGCAAATATTTTTTAAAAATAAAAAATATGGTACAATTTAATATAAATGTTTCAAAAATATTTTCTAAAAGATAAAAAGTAATAAAATAAAATAACACCTTTGCAAAAAAAAATTTACATTTCATTGTCCTCTAATACTAATTATTTCTTCTCAAAATAAATAATAGTGAAGTGGGTTGGATTATCAAAATATCAATTTTATTAGTTTAAAACCTTGGTTGAAAATTGAGAAGTAAAATAAAAAATTGAGATAGTGATGTTTTATTTATTATTTGTTTCTCTTTTATAAAAAGTATTTAAGATATTTAGGTTAACCTACAGTGTATATATATATACACTGTAGGTTAACCTAAATATCTTAAATATTATATATATATATATATATATATATATATATATATATATATATATATTAAGGAAGATTTATTTATATTTTCATAATATATGGAAGGGTTATGTAATAAAGGCATTAATTAAGTAAGAGAAGAGTATTTTACTCTTACTCAAAGGAGGTTTGTTTATATTTTCTTAATAAAAAGAAAGATAATATCATAAAAATATTAATTAAGTGAGAGAAAAATATTTTACACTTATTTTTAAGAGAAATTTGTATATATTTTTATAATAGAGAGGAGGGTTGTGTAATAAAAGTATTAGTTAGGTGAGAGGAGAGTAATTTATTTATTTTTTAAATCATCATATGAGTATTTTCCCATTAATATGAGATTAATTTTATTTAAAATATTAATGTTATCTTTCTTCTTAAATATTTTTTTCTAGATTTGAATTTCTGACATTACGGAGACCCTTCAACTATTGCACATGAGTTTAAACTTATTACCACTTAAATTACAAAATTTTGTTGAGTATAACACTAAGTCTTTTTTGGTAACACATAAATTATATGTACGCTATATCTTTGACAACACATAAAATTTACTTTCTTGTTAATAAATTTATATATTTTTTTCTTTGACAACACGTAAGCTTTATATATATATATATATATATATATATATATATATAGGTTTTCCCATGTATACATAATATACAGACTAAATTTATAAATATCAAAGTAACTGCAGAAGTAGAGATTCTGTCTATAGCGTATAGAGCATACTCTAAAATATAAATACAGTATTATCCAAATACTGTGAGCTCTAGAAGCAAAGTAGGCCACCCAAAGAATATGTCGTCTAGCTGATAACCTATTTGAAGGAGAAAGACCAGACTTTGTATTTTTATCTAAAAAAACATAAAAATATCGTGTAGTGAATTTGATAACCCAATAAGCAGATAATACTTACTATAATCCTCTAGGTCGGCATATGGATGTACTTGTATGATAAAATATTCCTTTCCTCCAAAATAAAATACAAATAAGAAGTACGTACATAAGTGACCCATATTTTCAATATTCTCAATTTAAAAGATAATCAGAGGTTAAAGCTAAATCCAGTGCAACATGATCATAAAAGAAATATAGTTATACATCAAAATATTTTTTAATTTTTTTTTTCAAGATACACACTTCAAAGTTTAGGAGGATTTTATATCAGAACCACTATATCAGAGTTCGAGATCCTTTCGTACTTTGCCGATGTGGGATTTGCCTAAACTCAACATCCAAGCTGAGATTTGCCCCACTGCCGAGCAAGAGGACACGTGAAGGGACTCTGATATGAGTATTTTTCAAGTACACAATAAGGGATGGACAATCACAATCACACGACATTCTGCCTCTTTTATAGAATTCATATCACGTATGCTGGCCGACACACACATGGCTAGCAACACTTCTGCTAGCTGAGGTCTCAAGGTGTACTAGGGCTAGTATCATCTGTTACTAGCAAACAATATTTTTAACAAGATCTCTCCACAGAAAATACATGTATAAAATAATGTGCTATTCGAGTAAAAATACTCTCCATGTTCAATTCCTTTTTCCACAAATTTTCATAAAATTCCATATGGGTTCTCAATTCTAAATACCCCTGAATCATTCTTCTCAAATAGTGAAATGTGTATATGCAACATATATTTTAGGGGTTCCAATTTCAAGAAATTTGAACATGTACAATTTCTATCATAGCCATAACATGCCATATTTGAGAGAATAATATCCAATAAGTAAATATGATCATTCATCAAACTTTCAAAAGTTGAATATATAGTAATAACATTATATGTTGCACTAATATCACAATCAAAATATAAGAAAAGTGTAAAATAGGTCATAGCAAGCATTATCTATTCACTAAGGGTTCCAAGTGGGACAGCGCAAAATGTACGTTTTCAAGTCAAAATTGATGAAATAGACCTCAAAAACAAGTTCGAAGGGTTCAAAAACCTTTAAAATAATTTCAGAATCACAAAATTTGACTTCCGAGAGCTCGGTCAACACAGATCAATGGCAAAGGATTGCTGATACATGCGCTGCACACGCCACCTGTATGGGCTATGGTGGACTTTACGCTCCCTGAGAGAGGAAGCGCATGGCAGTGAGGCTTCTCCAGAAGTTATCTGAGTTCAAAATTTGAGATCCCAAAGTTTTTTCACATCTTGAATCCATCTATGGTGTTAGTTTTTTATTTTGAGAACTCTAAATAAGAGTTTTGGAACTCATCTTTTTATGAGATTTTTTCCTTCATTTTTCAACAAATTTCCAGCCAATTTTCCAAAATCCAATCATATGGATTTGTAGATATCTTCATTTTAAGTCCGATGGTGGTGGTGGTATCAAAATCCAAAATTTGGAAGTGACAAAATCTTACAGAGAAGTTTTGAGATTTTCTAGTGAGAGAAAGTGGATTTTGAAGAGGGTATGTAATCTTGTTCCCCATGCCTCTCTTCTACAGATTGCATAATAATATCAGGGGGACCATTCTACAAAAAATTAATTTTTGGGGGAGGTCTTTGCAAATTTTTATTATTTACATTTTGACCGCTAAACTTTTAAAAAATTACATTTTAGCCCTAAAACTTAAATCCTCATATTATCTTTATAATTATTCAACCGATGTGATAAATAAACATATTTCTAATGGTACTTGTCTCCATTTATCATAATCCTCTCTTACATTCATAATTTTTCTTTAATTTAAAGCTATTACATATATATATATATATATATATATATATATATATATATATATATATATATGTAAATACGTTTGATTTTAAAATTTTATTATCTTTTTAATATTATGTCACATATACTCTTATCATAAAATCCTTTTCTTGAACTTGAAATAGCCACACAAAAAAATAAATCATAATTACCTTTTATACCAGCAAGCAAAATCTTCATTATCCATTAGAACTAATTAATTAACAATCAAAAGTTGAAAATATAATTGTATGTGATCAAAATATAAGTGATATTACTCACAAGGTTGGATACGAGATGTATTTCTAAAAGGAAAAAAATAAGTACGATTAGTGGAACAAATACTTATTGCAAGGGTCTCAATGTTACAAGAGTTCGAGAATTACAATGGTAGTAACTTAGAGATATTTTGAAAACATATACATATAATTGATACTTGTAATCACTATAAGTCATTGCCTATTACTAGGGGTGTAAGCAAACCGAGGAACCCGAACAAACCCGCCTAAACCCATCCAAAACATGCCATATTGGGTGAAATATATCGGATTTTCGGATTATAACGGATTAAAAAAATAAAAAAAATCGGGTAAAGTCGGTCGGGTCGGGTTTTGGGAAAAAAAGAAAAACCGACCCGACCAACTATATAAAATACAAATATTCTGAAAGCAAGCCATCTTCTTTCTCTTTCTCACATTTAATATATACTTACCGTCATTATTACTTTTTTTTTCCCCACCCACCTATCATAATTACAATTTGTCTTTTTCCCACCATCACATCTCTTCACCATCACACTTTCACACGGCATTCCATTTCCTCCTATTTCCCCTTCACTCTCCACCATCCTTTCTCTCTTCTTTCACGCCATTATACCTCTTCTTTTGTCCATTCACTTACCGCCATGGCACCATCTCTCTTCTCTCATGACTTACAATTTCTCACCTTCCCATTCCTGGCTCCTTGTCGGCAACGATCTCATAAGCTAGATTCAAAATCTGGCCGAAGCTCATACCCACAATACAAGGAATCAAGCATTCTCTTAGAAGTTTTGGAATTCGCAAGGTGAAGGTGAAAACTTCATCAGGACGCTTTGATCTTCGGATCTGGAATCCATAGCATATTTGCAACAAAATTTCTTTTCTTATTTGTATGGTAGTTCTTTCTTTCAATATTTCAATCTTCACATTTAAATTAAGGTTTAGCTTCTGTTATTCTCATCAATCTTCTCTCTTCATAGTAGAAAAATTTGATATTTGGTTTCTTCTGGTTTCTTTGTATCTAGATCCGTGACCCGCACATCTGACCGACCCGACCTTAAACCGAATGAATCCGATTTTTTCGGATGACTTGAAAAGTTGGTCGGATACGGATGGTCATTTCTTCACCCGAACAAAGTTCGGTCAGATTGATTTTTAGATCAAACCCGACCGAACCTGACCCGTTTACACCCCTACCTATTACAGCTTGAGTTTTCAGTGGCGATAAAACATAATTTTTAGTGACAACATTAGCTATGTCACTGCTGAATATATAAAAAGTTGACACCAAAAGAGAAACAGTCACCACTCAATTTAACATTTGGTGGCAATGCCAACAGGTCATCGCTTAAAAGATTTTTAGTGGTGACTTTAAAAAGTCACCACTAAATACTTGAACCTCTTAATTCTTATAGGGCTTATATATATATATATATATATATATATATATTAGTGGTGACTAGTCTCAATCGCCATTCATAATTACATTTAGTGGCGACTAAAGTGGCCACCGATACACACTATTAGTGGGGACTTTAGTCGCCACCAAAAATGTAAGTGTGAATAAGTGGTGATAAAAGTATCGCTGAAAGTGTTTTTTTTAAATAAGCATTTATACTGTTTTTTGTAATTAAAACTTGACAGTATGAAAAGATATAAAAAGAAATGTATAAAATAATAAAATGTTATACATTAACATAATTTTAAATCTGATAAATATTTGCGACTAATATTATGTCAGCAAATAAAAAATATTATACATAATAATAAAATGACAAAAAATAATCAAGTCAGTGGTTCTCTTATAAATATTGATGCTATAAAGTTTTAGTTTAGTACTACCTAAGAACTACCTAGGAGGCTTATCGGAATTTGTCTCTATTGATATACAAAGAGATTGAATGAACAAATTATTTATAATATTATAAAAGCCTGAAGGTGGATTCAGTAGGACCAATAAGTCTAGAGCTATATCTAATTATGCAGAATGACAAGCAAAAGAAAAATATATTTCTAGTGACACATGAGAAACAATCTTTGATTTCAAAATACAAGGAAAATTATAAATAAACACAGATCAAAAGTCAAGTAATTGATATTTATCAACCCTAATTATTCCAAAGAAAACATTGAAAATAAAACCTTAGAGTTCAAAATATATCAAAACAAAATAAGAGCATGTACCTTAAAAGTTATTTGAAAATAAAATAACTTAGAGCAAAACTAAAGTAGTTATAATAATAAAAAGGGATTAAATTTGAACATTTAACATAAAAAAAATACTTTTTAATTAAGTGTAACAAAGATAAGAAAACTTGGCTTTCTTGATGCTTTAATACATAGAGAAGGATGCATGTGCTATCATTTATTTTGGTGATAGTTGAATTATATAAAATACATAGACGTGGGATGGCAACTACTACAGTAAGGTTACAAATCAAAAGAACTGATACAACAATCAACCATTACATAAATAAATGAAGGTTACAACAAATGGTGCCGATTCATGTAAATTGGTAGATAAAACCAACCAAGCTAATGTAATATCCCATAATTTTTAAATAATAATATTTACTACAAACAGATATATTTTTATTGTAAATGATTATGTTTTACTAAAAATAAATATGCTTTTAATTAAAATAATTTTTGTTTTGGTTAAAATAATTATATTTGGCTTTAAATAATTTTTTTTATTTTTATAAATTTATTCTTTTAATATACATGAAGATATTTTATATTGTGATTTTTTTTATTAAAATTTTATCAAGAAAAGTCATGATTTGATATTGTAACTAAAGTTTTGCAAGGATATAAATTTTTAGAAATTTTTGGGATATTTTAGGAAAAAAATAATATTTATATGTATATAATCAAAGAATAAATTTTAAATATTTAATTATTAAATAATAATAAGTAAAAAAAAGAAAGAAAAAAGGGAGGGGGAAGACACAATTGAGATGAAGCGTGAGGAGTCTACAAAATTCCGTAACCGATGAATAGTATAAATAGTAACCTCCATGTTTTCTCTCTAGATCTGGAGTGTCTACAAGCCTCTAATCTCAAAACTAAGAGTACCACTGGATTTATGATGAAGAGTACTACGTTATTGGCCGAATAATTTTTCAAATTAGCGGCTGAATCACCGCAGATCGAAAGTAGAAAATCTTAGAAAAAGATAAACTCTGAAACTTCTATTTAGATACTAGGGGTGTTTGCGGTGCGGTTTGGTTCGATTTTGGAGGCTAAACCAAACCGAACCGCCCATACAAAATTTTAAAAAAATTGAACCTAATTGGTTTGTCTAAATTTAGAAAACCGAACCAAACTGAACCGCTTAAAAGTAGTTTGGTTTGGTTCGGTTTTTCGGTTTTATAAGCCCATTTCAATAATTTTTTTGGTCCATTTCATTTTTTTGGCCTATTTTTATTTTTTTTTTTGCCCATTTCACATTCTGGACCTCAAGAAATCGAGCTGGGCCTCACATGGACCAGAGAAAATTTAGAACATAGACAATATGGCGGTCGGTTCGGTTGGGAATTTTTTCCAACCAAAAACCGAACCGAACCGCTCAGCTCACTCTAAAAAAAACCAATCCAAACCGCTCAAGATCGGTTTTATTCGGTTTTTTGATGGTTCGGTTTGGTTCGGTCAGTTTTGTTCGGTTTTGTTTGGTTTTGTACACCCTTATTAGATACCTCAAATTGAAAATCTGACACCGTAGATAGATTCAGGAGTTAGATAAATCTTAGGATATAAATATTTTTCGGCCATCTTATAACTTTTTATTTGTCGTGAACAGTAAATCTGGCTAGTATAAATAGTAATTTCCTATAGTAAATAGTAAATTCGATTGTGAATAGTACCCATCAGTTGACCAACATTGACCAAATTTTTGGAGTCATTTCTTAGGTTTTTACATCTTCTGTACTCGTTTTTGAGGTCTATTTGATTAAATTCGGATTGAAAAAGTATATTTTAGGGCTGATCAACCTGGAGCCTTACCTTGTGAGTAGATAATTGTTTCTATGACTTACCCTATACTCTTCTTAAACTTTAAATATATAATTGAATCTGTTTACAAATTATTTATACTTTTATATGTCTCTGAAATGGATTAAATTATCTGAATTATTTACAATCTGGTATATAGTTCAAGAAGAGTATGGTTTTAAAAATAGATTTTTGAACTCATTGAATATGTTATTTTAAATGTATTTCTCATCATATAGTAAATGAAATATATTGTGTATGTGGAATTGATATGTAAAGCTATAAGATTGCCTTAGAAAATGGCACGTATATGTGATTACCCTGATTGGGAAGTTTCTGACAGAGGAATTGTACTGAGACTGAAAATTCTGAATTTATACTAAACTCTATGTTTTGAACAATATGGCATATGTGTAAATAATTATTTTTGTGGAAAAATCCTATTGAAAACACTGTTTGCTAATATCAAGGAATGTTAGCCCTAGTGCACCTTGACACTTCAGCTAGCAGGGGTGGTGCTAGCCACGTGTGACGGCCAACACACATGAGTTATGTGTTATTTGAGGAGAGCGGGATGCCTCCTATATATATATATGTGTTACTGATGATATGTGATTTTTCCTCCCTTACTGTGTGTTTGGGAAATACCCATATTAGAGTCCCTTCGTGTGTCCTCTTGAACAGTGGTGGGGCAAACCTTAGCTGGGATGCTGAGTTTAGGCAAATCTTACACTGACAAAGTATGGAAGGGATTGAACTCTAATATAGTGGTTCTGATATGGGATCCTCCTAATGTTTTTATGAGAAATATTTTGATGTATAACAGTATTTGATTAATGATCATACCGTATTGCATATGATTTCGGATATATGAATGTAATTTGAATTGAGAATATTTGAATACGGGTCTCATATGGATGTACTTCTGAACTGTAAATCTCTATGTGATAAATTTTAATATATGAGTACATTCATATGTTGACCTAAGAAGTCATAGAAGACATTATCTGCTGACTGAGTTGTCAAACTCACTACATGATATTTACCTTTTTTTTCATATAAGGATATAGAGTTTGGTCCTGTAGATAGGTGATCAGCTAGGTTGCTTACTCTCTGGGTGAGCCTACATTGCTTCCAAGGCTCACGTTATTTGAATTGTACCGTATTGGTAATTTAGAGTATGCTCTATATGACATAGGCAGAATCCTTGCTTTTGCTGTTATTATGATATTTATAGATTTGGTCTGTATATGGTATATGCATGAGAGAACCGATATGTAACTGTATCCATGATAAATAATTGAATTATGCATATTTATGGAAAATATCTGTTTATGGTATATATGTTTCACGTGCCCTTAAAGTAGGAGGGTGACAAGTTGGTATCAGAACATTAGGTTTTCCTATGGCTATCAAAGTAAAGAATTCTTTAATAAGACCTTTAGTATGGATATGAGTTAAACATAGGGTAAAATTCATTTTGCCACCTTGATCTATGGGTGCAATTGCAATTTCCCCCCTATCCTTTTAATTTGGGCAATGTCCCCCGTTATCTTCTTTCTCTTTGCATGTTACCCCCCAATTTAATATCCATTGTTAGATCTATCTCTTATAATTTGTCAATGACTAAAATATCATTGACAAATAAATCCCCCTGCATCTGATCTTCGAGGTCCTGCAGTTGCGTGAAGCCCCCCACCCCGTGCTCCCTGCTCTTTGAGTTTCTCCATCTGCGTGAAGCTTATTTCCCTGCGTGAAGTCCCCACCAGCTGTGCTATGAGAAAGGCTGTGACAAGCAAGAGACTGGGGCGTTCAATGAAAGACCAGCTCCTTGATCGAGTAACAAAGATGAGAGCTTGACTTACAATACTCACTTGAAGGTAAACAGCTGTTGTTAGCTCTTCCTGGCTGCCCCTGATAGATCTCACCCCAAATGTGTCCTGTCATTATCATAGTGCTTTTGGTTAAGTTAGGCCTGAGATAGGGAAGCCATGTTAAAGATGTAGAGCTTTATTCTTACTGAGAAGAAATCAGATGTATGAGCAGCCCAGAAGAAGACAACAGTCATAACAGCCAGGTAGGAGCCAAGCACTATGCCAGTGGCAAAAATCTCATTGAGCTTCCAGGAATCTGGAGTAGGAGATGGCTTCACCCTGTCCTTGGAAATGGTCATGATAGTCCCATCGTTTAGTAAGGCAACGATCAAAACCATGAAAGGTGAGAAATCAAATTTCCAGATAAGAGCAAGCAGTATGAACCCTAGCACAATTCTGATTGCTATAGAAACAGCATAGATGGTGTAGTTCTTCATTCTCTAGAAAATGGCTCTGCTTGTCAACACTACACTCACAATCACACTTAAACCAGGTTCTGTCAAGACTATGTCAGACGCACTTCGAGCTGCATCGGTTGCGTCAGCCACTGCAATTCCAATATCTGTCCTTTTCAGTGCAGGAGCATCGTTCACCCCATCTCCTGTCATCCCTCATATGTGCTTTCTATCTTGGAGTCTCTTCACAATCTCGTATTTGTGCTCTGCACTTCATATCAGTTAGTAATTGGCTAAGTTACTTTTCACAATCTCATATAGTAAATGTGTATAAATTTTTAATTTTTACAGGGAAAGACCCCAGCAAAGCCATCAGCCTTCTCAATAAGCTCATCAATTGGAAGCGTAGCAACAGACTGATCCTTGTGCTCCCCAAGGAGGGAAGAAGAAGGGTACATGTTAACTCCCATGCCAAGCCTGCAAACGGGAAGGAGTTCAGGGATGCACGGGGTGGGGATGCATGGAGTTCCACTCAATGATAGTTCCACCCTATCATCCACTCCACGCATCCCTGCTAGCCTTCTCAAAATATGCTTTTTCCTCCAACCCATTTCACACATGGGCCTTCTGGTTCCCACATTGCCATAGAAGAAATGCAAGCAAAGGATTCCATAATACTGGGATTCTATCCTACAAACAGCCTTGGACTCTGTTTTGTAGGTTAGCTATTAGTGTGTTTAATCTTGTATTGTGCTTACCCATTTTTCGTAAAGTAAATATATTATACATGCCTTATCAAAACCTACTTGAATTGTGATGTTTATGTTAATTTTTTTTTCTTCATAATTAGGATTACCTTAACTTCCCCTGTTTCTTGATAGTCTGATGCTTGCCAATTATTTAGCTTGATATTATTTTAGGCTCTGGATAAGTGTCAACTCCCAGATGTAGTTAGAAGCAAGAAACTTCGTGTTAAAATGGGTGGTATAGTCAGTGAGAACGGGAAAAATTGCAGTATGGGTGACAGATAGTCTGACATAAAAAATAGTTTTATTATATCACGGCACGTTGAACGCTATACGCCTTTAATTATTGCTCCTTCCTGTTCAGATTTCGTTGATCCACAAAATCCACTCAAAACACTTTGACTTAGAATCCCAAGGCTGATCTATCATTGAGCTTCACGCAGATGGAAGAGCTCGAAGATCAGGGAGCACGGGGTGGGGGGCTTCACGCAGCTGCAGGACCTCAAAGATCATATGCAGGAGCTCGAAGAGCAGGGAGTAGGGAGTAGGACTTCACGGGGGATTTATTTGTCAAGGATATTTTAGTCATTGATAAATTATAAGAGATAGATCCAACGGTGGATATTAAATTGGGGGGTAACATGTAAAGAGAAAAAAAATCAGGGGGGACATTGCCCAAATTAAAAGGATAGGGGGAAATTGCAATTGTACCCATAGATCAGGGTGGCAAAATGCATTTTACCCTTAAACATATTTATACTTCAGGTGCTGCTGAGGGATTCTATAGGATATCAATTTTCTTTCTATTCTAAGTTTGCTAAATTTCCTAGCATAAGGTTTATTGAATATTGTGAGGTTTTAAAAAGAAAAGTATCTATGGGTCATTTACTGACTAAAATTGAAAGGGATAGGCGTGCCAGAGAATTTAAAGAATTAAGACAAATGCTAAATATGATCGTTTTTAAAAATGATATCCGTTTTACCCGGTTGTCTAGATATGGTAGACTTTGATGTGATATTGGGAATGGATTGGTTGGCATCATGTTATACCAGTTTAGAATGTCATCTTAAGGTGATTAAATTCAATATTCCTTAAGAATCTTTTTTCTTGATACAGGGAGACCGTAGTGAGGTACCCAAAAATCTAATTTCTACTTTAGCAGCCCATAAGTTATTATAAAAAGGTGCCAAGGATATTTGGCAGTGGTCAAAGATATAAATATGAAATACACTAATGTAGATCAAGTTCTAGTGGTTAGAGAATTTCGTGATGGGTTTCTTGAGGAATTGTCAGGATTATCTGAAACGTAAAATAGAATTTGGTATTGATTTACTTCCTGGAACCCAACTAGTATCTATATCCCTGTATAGAATGATATCGACTGAACTTAAAGAACTAAAAAAATTAGTTACAAGACTTGTTAGACAAAGAATTTATACATCCTAGTACTCTTCTTGAGGAGCTCTAGTCCTATTTGTGAAAAAGTGTAATAACCGTAAATTTAACGAGAAAGTTGAACTAAAGAAATATAGAATAAAAGAGATAATTTTGGAAAATGGAGATTTTAATTAAGGAAAATGTGGAATTAAAGAGAGGATTTCGAAAATGGAGTTAAGACTGGTGAAAATAAATTATTATTTACAAGGATTAGAGAATTATAAAAGTAATGTTATAAATTTACGTTTCGGGGTAAAAATGCAATTTCTTAAAAGTTTCGGGGCTAACATGTAAATAAGAAAAATTTACAAGGACCTCCCACTAAAAGTGAAATTTTGTATAAAGGTCCCCTGAGATATTTTAAGGGCCTCAACCACTCCGGAAGCGGTCATTTGCAGATTTTTCCATCTCTCTTCAGAAAAATTCTTCTCGAAAACCCTCTAACTTCTCTCTAAGATTTCTTCGCCTACGGACCTCAGATTTCGACACCACCACCACCAACGGACTCAGGACGAAGAGTTCTTCAAATCCATCCGATTGGTTTCTGGAGAAGTGGCCGGAAACTGGCCGGAAAATTGAAGGGAAAAACGGTCAAAAAGGTAACCCCCGAAACTCCTACTTTGAGTTCTCAAACGCAAAAACTAACACCGTAGATCGATCCAGAAGGCACCGAAACCTTTGGATCTCAAATTTTAGGCCGATCCACCACCGCACGCGCCCCCACGCGCCGAAACTCCCTCGGAGAGTGAAGCCCACGCGCAGATCCTCGGGCGGCGCGTGTAGCGCGTGCAGCCGGACCTCCTCGCATTGACCTGCGTTGACCGAGCTCCCGGAGGCCAAATTCGCAAATCCGGAGTCGTTTTCAAGGTTTTCGGACGTTCCAGACTCGATTTTGGGGTTTATTTCACTGAATTCGGATCAGAAAATAGGATTTTAAGGGTGTCCAACTTTGTGCTTCAAAGTGGTGAGTAGATGATTCTTTCTATGGCTTGGTTTTACTCTTCTTGAACTTTACATTGATAAATGAGTATGATTACATGTTATTTATACTTCCATATGTTCTTGAAATGGTTTGGAAATGTCTGAAATATTTGATATATGATATGTAGTTCAAGAAGAGTTTGATTTTGCAATAAGTTTTGAAACACATTAAGCATGTGATTTTTACACGTATTTCGCATGACATGGCAAAGAAAATATGTTATACATGTGACATTGATTTTACAGTGATATGTTTGCCTTGGATATGGGCATGTATACATGTTTCTCCTGAATGGGAAGTTTTGACATATGAGTATTTTGAGACTGAAGTCTGTATTATATTGAGAATTTATACTGGATTATATGGCATATGTGCATATGGTATTTTCTGTGGAGGAATCCTATTAGAAACACTGTCTGCTAACAGCAGGTGATGTTAGCCTTGGTGCGCACCTTGATTGCCTCAGCTAGCAGGGGAGGTGGTGCTAGCCTCGTGTGAGGGCCAACACACGGGAGATTATATGTGAAGGAGAGCGGAATGCCTCCTATATATGGGCGAGATGCCAGTTATATGAGATGCTATTTTGCCTTCCCTTGCTGTGTGCTTGGGAAAGACCCATACAGAGTCCCTTCGCGTGTCCTCTTGAATGGTAGTAGGGCAAACCTCAGCGGGATGCTGAGTTTAGGCAAATCCTATACCACCAAAGTACGGAAGGGGTCAAACTTTGGTATGGTGGTTCTGATATGGGATCCTCCGAATATTTTAACAGAAATGTTTTGATGCATAGCATAATTTGATTAATGATTTTACAGTATTGAATATGATTTTGAACTTGATATGAGCATTGTTTATACAGTATCGCATACAGTTTGAAAGACCTGATTATGATTTTTGAACAGAGAATATTTGAAAATGCGGGTCCCATAAGAATGTACTTCTAAACGGTATATTTTGATATGATAAGTTTTACTATATGAGTACATCCTTATGTTGACCTGAGAAGTCATAGGAGGTGTTATCTGCTCACTGAGTTGTAAAACTCACTACACGTGGTTGACATATTTTTCAGATAAAGACCCAGATTTTGGTCCCGCAGCTACTTGACCGACTAGGTGTCGTGCCTCAGTGGTGAGCCTAACTTGTTTCTAGGCTCTCAGTGTATTATATTGTAATATATTTGTACTCTAGTGTTGCTCTGAAAGTCACAGGCAGGATCCTTGTTTCCGCTGAAAACTTGATGTATATAGATTTGGCATGTATAATTATTGGTTTTGTAAACTTGTGAACGTTGAATAATATTTGAATATGTGTTATCGTGAGATCATTTGCACATGTGTAATGAAAAGTTTTTCGGATAGTAACGGTATTCGCGTTCGTAAAGTACGGACGTGACAAGTTGGTATCAGAGGATTAGGTTTCCTTGTGACAATCAGAGCAAAAGAATTCTTTAGTAGGACCTTTAGTATCGATATGAGCCGGACATATTTATACTTCAGGTACTGCTGAGGGATTCTATAGGATATTCATTTCCTTTCTATTCCAAGTGTCCTTAAATTCCTTGAGTAAAGTGTGAATATATATTATAGTATCCTAAAGAGGTGTTTTATTCTGTATAGTTAATGATGCCGCCAAGAACTAGAGCGGTCACTAGAGAAGAAGCTGTAGATCGTGCACCCTCTACAGAAGAGTCTGCACAATCTACAATACCAGTACAAAGAGGCCGTGGTAGAGGCCGATCTAGAGGAAGAGGTAGAGGTAGAGGACGTGCACGGAGTCTGATGTAACAACCTCTTTTTTTTTCCTTTATTATTATATAATATTTAGTTCACATACATGTCATTAATCAAAACAGACGTATAACATATCAAACACATAGATATTTACATCTTGTTTATTTTGGTTGACCAATTCCGGAGATACAGGTGCGGGTGGTTGCACGTTCACCGGGATCTGAGCCAACTCGACCACAAACATCTTATTTGATTCTAAAATCTGCCCAACATAAAGTAACTCGATCCAATGTGCACTAAAAGCCAGAGCCTTAGAAACAAAAGCTGCATAAATAATTTTCTGAACATGATATGGAAATATAGTGAGAATTAAATCCCAGTATGTTCAATAATAAATTATCATCAGTAAATCTCATCACGTCATGTTCAGCTGTATAAACTACAGAAAATATCTTTGGTCACATGAATGCATTATATCTATGCACATAAGAATCATACTGTAATGATATGTATGATATGATTAACTATTTTCAAAATATCATATGATGGCCATCAACTTATTCTCATTTCAAACTACCCTGGTCAGGGTGAGTATCCTCTACTCTCCGGTACGGGCTTTTCTCGCTCTGTCCGACATGGCCCACTTTCTCTTTCTTTTCTCATTATTATGATCATAACCGTTGGTAGGGCGTCCCCTACTAGTGCACCACACGGATTGTCATGTGACCGTGCTTATTTCTTTTCTTTTCACAATGATAGCCAAAAATATGCTTTCAATAACAAGTATGTTCATCAAAATATAACTATTACCATAAATCATTGGTAATCATGCCATGAACATAACCATTTCAAATATCACTTTATAAAATATTTTCATGTCAAAATTTCATACTTAAGATGGTAAGAAGTTCATACAATGGCAATGGTTATGGCTATACTAGTTATTTATTATTTTTATTTATAAGATTCATCTTCTTTCTTAAATATTAATTTTATTTCTTTATTTTCTTGATGCAGGTTTTCATCCTATCTAACCTTCTCTTACTAATCAGAGCATAACTCCCTCAATTTAACTCTGATGTAGGTGATCTTGGTGTCCATTTCAAGATAAAACAATTATCTAAAACTATTATGTTGAACATTGTAGCGAAAAATTGAGAAACGAAGGTGATTTTACTCCCTCAAAGTACATGATAGTTCCTCTGGGATAGGTTCTGACCTTTACTGACTAATTAGACCATATCTCCCAAATTGAAACTCCAAATTGTGTTATTCCAGTTGGTAAAAATCCATGAGCCATATATCTATAATTGTTATGTTGGCGCGCTATTTTAATTCCCTACAGAATATTCCCAAAAATTCAAAAACTAAAGCATTAATAACATACTCTTCCCTGAATAAACATTTTCTGACCTCTGCTTACTAATCGGATCATATCTACCTCATATGAACTCCAAATTGCATAATTCCAGTGGGTATATTTCCATGAGACATAGATATATAACTTTCATGTTAACCATTTATTTTAATTCCATACAGATAATTCCTAGAAATTAAAATACAAAAGCTGTCCTAACATAATCTTCCCTGATGAACCATTTTCTGACCTTAGCTTACTAATCGGACCATATCTACCACATGTGGACTCCAAATTGAATGATTCCAGTGTCTAAAAATCCATGACACACATATCTTTAATTCTTATGTTAACCATTTATTTTAATTCCCTACCAATAATTCCCAGAAATTAAATTACCGAAGCTATCCTAACATATTCTTCCCTGATGATTCATTTTCTGCCCTTTGACTACTAATCAGACCATAGCTACCTCATATGGACTCCAAATGGAATGATTCCAGTGGGTAAACATCCGTGACACATATATCTTTAATTCTTATGTTAACCATTTATTTTAATTCCTTATAGATTGTTCCCAGAAATTAAAATACCGAAACTTAAAATTCTGTCAACCATAGCCATACCCATGCAGAACTATCTACACCAACCTAAGTATTCAAACATACATCACATGCAAGATCAATATGTAACATGATATAGCAACATCCATGACCAATCATCAAAGTTCTAAGATCAAAATCTCATATAAATATTATGAGTTTCAAAGGTTTTCTTCAAAAAGAAATATTATTAAACTTACCTGGAGCACTTAGTCCCCTAGACTTCTCCTTCCTCTTTCTTCCTTTCTTCCTCTCCTTTCCTCACACTACCTTGCTTCTATTTTTGCTCTCCCTCACTTGGACGAAATTCTAAGGGTGGGTTTTCTTATATAGACCACCAAATAATTCACCTTTCATGATCATGGGTCTACCTTATCACAATTAGGATACACTTTGTTGAATTTTTGGAAAACAAACAACTTATGTTCTTGTCTTCCTCTTCCTTAGTCAAGATATGCATAGAAAAAGGAGATTTGTATTTTGAAAATTATGATGATATGTTCTCAAGATATGGGGCAAGATCCCTTTGATTTAGGGATTCATTTCCTTTTTCTTTTGTCTTAATCAAGTATGATAGATTTGCCTTTTTAAGTGGCAAATTTCTAGCCCTTGAATTTTCCTTACTTAACTAAAATTATTTGTGTAGGATAATTATGTTTTGTCATAATGCTATGTATTATTACCCACTTGCTAAAGTTATGAATGTAGGATATAGATGTTTTTGTCCTTAAGCCTTGTATTATTATGCCACTTGCCAAAATGATGAATGTAGAATCACACCACTTGCTAAATTTTTGTCTTAATGCCATGTCACTTAATCTTGATTACACCAATATTTCATCACTTTAATTTTATTTTTATTTTTATTTTTCCTCTTGGGTTTGGGCTCATTCTTGCCCATTTTCCTTACTTTGGTTAAAATTCTTCCTTTCATAATGGGCTTGGTCACATTTCCATGATTTTTGGGCTACCGGTCCAATTTCTATATCCTAGTCCAAGTCTATGTTTTATTTCTTCCTTGGGCTATCCTATTGGCTTGCTAAAAATTCATGTGAAGTAGAACAACTCTATATGAAGTGTCTATAGGTTAAAGCCCAATTACGGGTGGAGATACTAAACTTAGTAACTTTTGCTCTTAAATTAAGAAAAATTACTCTAATCTGATCTTCTTGAAATTTTAAGACCTTTACTTACTTCACAAAAATTTATCTTTCTTTACCTAAGAATTTCACCTTTCTTTAACATGTTTATTTCTAATTTTTCCTCTTAGGTTTTCTTTCTTTACCTATTCCATTAATATTAGAACATTTCTATGCATATATGTAAGGTGAAGAATTTCTAAGGAAAATATCTAAAAATTACGGGATGTTACATCTGAGAACCCCAAGACAAGGTGAACAGACTCCTGTACCTGATAGAGTTCCTGAGGAAAGAGTAGAAACCCCTCAGGAGCCACCTGATAGAAACGCTGATATGATTGCTGGTATCCATAGAAGTTTAGAAACATTGGCTGGATTTATAGTGGAACAGGGTAGAAGGGAAGGCCAGCCAGCAGAACATCCTCCTAAGGTGCAAGAACTGGGAAGAACAGCTGACCAAGAGGATAAGCTGAGAGGGATTGAGGTGTCATTACCGCAATTCCTTAAGTTAAAACCTCTGACTTTTTCTGGGTCAGATGTTCAGGAAGACCCACAGATCTTTATTGATGCTGTGGAACGAATTTTTAGAGCTTTGGGATGCTCTAGTAGAAGATCCGTGGAGTTGGTGTCTTTTCAACTATCTGATGTAGCCCAAGTTTGGTTTGAGACATTTGTACAAGGACGGGCAGTTGTTTTACCACCAATGGAGTGGAACGAATTTAAGGAAGCATTTATGAATCGCTTTCTACCAACAAGTGAAAGAGACAAGAGGGCCAGAGAGTTTGAAGAATTGAAACAAACACCAAACATGTCAGTTTCTGAATATGACATTCGTTTTACCCGGTTGTCCAGATATGCACCATACCTGGTCCCAACTGAAAAGGATAGAATTAAGAGGTTTGTTTTGGGATTGATTCGCCCATTGTTTAAGTCAGTGGGTCCTCAGATGGATCATTTTTCAACTTATTCAGCAGTTGTGAATTGTGCTAGAATGATGGAAACACGAGAGAAAGCTGACATAGAAAGTCTTAAGAGAAGGAAAAGAGATCGAGATAGTAATGCCCAGACTAGATCTAATCCTACTGTCAGTGGGCCAAGATTTCAAAATCCACAGCGTTTTAATCAAACAGGAGCTGGTAGTTCTAACCAGCCATCAGTTAACATTAACAAGCAGAGAATGTTCCAAAGAGATGTGAGACCCCCGAGTCAGCAAGACTCAAGATCAATTCCACTATGTCCACATTGTGGTAGGTCCCATACTGGACAGTGTCGCAGAGAAACTGGTGCATGTTTTAAGTGTGGACAAATGGGTCATCTGATGAGGAATTGTCCACAACTGCGAAGTTTTAGTCAAGCATCAGTGCAACCAGCTTTACCCCCTGCATTTGTGCCAGCACGACCTAGTAGAGCAGCCTCAGTCCAAGCAAGTAGTGGTGGTCCTGGTAGAGGATCAGGAAATCGAGGGCGAGAACCAGCTCGAGTTTTTGCCTTGACACGACAGGATGCTCAGGCCTCAAATGCAGTTATGACAGGTACATTATCAGTATGTTCCCATAAAGCATATGTTCTGTTCGATCCTGGTTCTACTCATTCTTATATATCACCATGCTTTGCTAAGAACTTGGATAGAGATCCTGCTAGTTTGCATTGTTCTTTCATGGTTGCTACTCCAATGGGAGAACTTCTAGTAGTAAATGATGTGTATAAATCATGCGAGATTTCGATAGAAGGCAAGGAGACTCTTATAGATTTGATAGTTCTAAATATGATAGACTTTGATGTGATTTTGGGAATGGATTGGTTGGCATCATGCCATGCCATTCTAGACTGTCATCATAAGGTGATTAAGTTTAATGTACCTGGAGAATCTTCATTTATGATAGAAGGAGATTGTAGTAAGAAGTCTAGTAATTTAATTTCAGCCTTAACAGCTCATAAACTGTTACGAAGAGGATGTCAGGGATATATAGCAATAGTCAAGGATGTTGATATAAAGTATACAAGTTTAGAGCAGGTTCCAGTAGTTAAAGAATTTCCTGATGTGTTTCCTGAAGAGTTGTCAGGATTACCACCAGACCGAGAGATTGAGTTTAGTATTGACCTTCTCCCTGAAACACAACCAATATCCATACCTCCTTATCGGATGGCACCTACAGAACTTAAGGAATTAAAGGAACAATTACAAGATTTATTAGATAAAGGTTTTATTCGACCCAGTACATCTCCCTGGGGTGCTCCTGTTCTTTTTGTGAAGAAAAAGGATGGATCTTTACGTCTATGTATTGACTATAGGCAGTTGAACAAAGTAACTATACGAAATAAATATCCTCTACCCAGAATAGATGATCTGTTTGACCAGTTACAAGGTGCTCAATGTTTTTCAAAAATTGATCTGAGATCCGGATATCATCAATTGAAAATAAAGAAGGAAGATATTTCAAAAACTGCCTTTAGGACTCGGTATGGGCACTACGAGTTCTTAGTAATGCCATTTGGTTTAACGAATGCCCCAGCTGCATTTATGGACTTAATGAATAGGGTATTTAAACCTTTCCTGGACCAGTTTATTATTGTATTTATCGATGATATTCTGGTATATTCAAAGAGTTCAGAGGAGCATGAGCGACATTTAAGGATAGCTTTGCAAACCCTAAGAGAACACCAATTGTATGCTAAGTTTTCAAAGTGTGAATTTTGGCTTAGTAATGTTACATTCCTAGGGCATGTGGTTACCAAAGATGGTATTCATGTTGATCTCAAAAAGATAGAAGCAGTACAGCAATGGCCACGCCCCACGATAGTTACAGAGATTCGTAGCTTTCTTGGGTTAGCAGGCTATTATCGTAGATTTGTTAAAGATTTTTCAAAGATAGCTGCTCCTTTGACCAGGTTGACTAGGAAAGGAATAAAATTTGAGTGGTCTGATGCTTGTGAAAAGAGTTTTCAGAAATTAAAGGAGTGCTTAACTACAGCCCCAATCCTTACCATTCCTACGGATACAGGAGATTACGTAGTATACTGTGATGCATCTAGAGTGGGCTTAGGCTGTGTGTTAATGCAAAATGGAAGAGTAGTTGCTTATGCATCTAGACAGTTGAAGAAGCATGAACAGAATTATCCCACCCATGATTTAGAGATAGCAGCTGTAGTATTTGCTCTAAAGATTTGGAGACATTACCTGTATGGAAGAACTTGTGAGATTTATACAGATCACAAGAGCCTCAAGTATATTTTTCAACAGAAGGATCTTAATTTGAGGCAAAGAAGATGGATGGAGCTACTGAAAGACTATGACTGTACGATTTTGTATCATCCAGGTAAAGCAAATGTAGTAGCTGATGCTCTAAGTAGAAAGTCAATGGGAAGTTTGGCTCATATAGCAGAGGTGCGACGACCATTGTTAGAAGACATCCATAAGTTAGAAAGTAAGGGGATGAAGTTTGAGATAAAAGAACCAGGAATATTATTGGCTCATGTGCAGCTCCAATATTCCTTAGTTGAGCAAATCAAAGCCGATCAAGACAAGGATGCTAATTTGCTCAAGATTAAAAGTGAAATGAAGGAGAGTAAGGATTCTGAATTCTCAGTGGATACTGAAGGGGTATTAAGATACGGTAGACGATTATGTGTCCCAAATGTTCATGATTTGAGGAAACAAGTTTTGGAGGAAGCACATCGATCTACATATACCATACACCCAGGAATGACAAAGATGTACCATGACATAAAGGAATTGTATTGGTGGGATGGTATGAAGAGGGATATTGTGGAATATGTTTCCCATTGTTTGACATGCCAGCAGGTAAAAGCTGAACACCAACAACCTGCAGGGTTACATCAGCGAATAGATATACCAGAATGGAAGTGGGAGAGAATTACTATGGATTTTATCACTGGATTACCAAGAACTCCCAAGGGAAATGATTCTATCTGGGTCATTATAGACCACATGACGAAGTCAGCACACTTTCTGCCTGTGAAAACAACTTACAATGTAGCTCAGTATGCAAGGCTTTATTTAAATGAAATAGTTAGGCTACATGGAGTTCCTATATCGATTATCTCGGATCGAGGGCCGCAGTTCACGGCACGATTTTGGAAAGCTTTTCAAGAAGCATTAGGAACGAGATTGGACTTGAGCACAGCTTTCCATCCCCAAACTGATGGTCAGTCTGAGCGTACGATTCGGATTTTAGAAGACATGCTCCGAGCTTGCATTTTTGATTTTGGTGGAAGTTGGGATATGTACCTGTCTTTGGCTGAATTTGCATATAATAATAGTTACCAGACTAGTATACAGATGGCCCCATTTGAAGCTTTGTATGGTAGAGGTGCAGATCCCTCATTGGATGGTTCGAAGTGGGCGAGGCTAAACTTATAGGGCCAGATCTTATACAAGAAGCATTGAATAAGGTAAAGCTGATTAGAGAAAGGCTGTAAGTAGCTCAGAGTAGACAAAAGGCGTATGTTGACAACAGACGACGGGAGTTAGAATTTTTAGAGGGTGATCAAGTGTTCCTGAAAGTCTCACCCATGAAAAGAGTGATGAGATTTGGAAAGAAAGGGAAGTTAAGCCCTCGGTATATAGGCCCTTTTGAAATATTGGATAGAATAGGTGCAGTGGCATATCGCATAGCTCTGCCACCAGAACTAAATGTTCATCCAGTATTTCATGTGTCTATGTTACGGAAATACTTACCGGATCCTACTCATGTCATTCAACCCCAGGAAATTCAATTGGATAAGGATATAACTTATGAGGAAAAGCCGATATCTATAGCTGATCGACAAGTGAAAAAGTTGCGGTCACGAGATATTTCTATGGTTAAGGTGATATGGCAAAATCACTCGTCTGAGGAAGCTACATGGGAAAGAGAAGATGACATTCGCGCCAGATATCCGCATTTATTTGAACAATGAGGTTAGTATTTATCTGCTACTATGGTGATGAAATTCGGGGACCGAATTTCTTTAAGGGGGGAAGAATGTAATAACCGTAAATTTAACGAGAAAGTTGAACTAAAGAAATAGAGAATAAAAGAGATAATTTTGGAAAATGGAGATTTTAATTAAGGAAAATGTGGAATTAAAGAGAGGATTTCGAAAATGGAGTTAAGACTGGTGAAAATAAATTATTATTTACAAGGATTAGAGAATTATAAAAGTAATGTTATAAATTTACGTTTCGGGGTAAAAATGCAATTTCTTAAAAGTTTCGGGGTTAACATGTAAATAAGAAAAATTTACAAGGACCTCCCGCTAAAAGTGAAATTTTGTATAAAGGTCCCCCGAGATATTTTAAGGGCCTCAACCACTCTGGAAGCGGTCATTTGCAGATTTTTCCATCTCTCTTCAGAAAAATTCTTCCCGAAAACCCTCTAACTTCTCTCTAAGATTTCTTCGCCTACGGACCTCGGATTTCGACACCACCACCACCAACGGACTCAGGATGAAGAGTTCTTCAAATCCATCCGATTGGTTTTTGGAGAAGTGGCCGGAAACTGGCCGGAAAATTGAAGGGAAAAACGGTCAAAAAGGTAACCCCCGAAACTCCTACTTTGAGTTCTCAAACGCAAAAACTAACACCGTAGATCGATCCAGAAGGCACCGAAACCTTTGGATCTCAAATTTTAGGCCGATCCACCACCACACGCGCCCCTACGCGCCGAAACTCCCTCGGAGAGTGAAGCCCACGCGCAGATCCTCGGGCGGCGCGTGTAGCGCGTGCAGCCGGACCTCCTCGCATTGACCTGCGTTGACCGAGCTCCCGGAGGCCAAATTCGCAAATCCGGAGTCATTTTCAAGGTTTTCGGACGTTCCAGACTCGATTTTGGGGTTTATTTCACTGAATTCGGATCAGAAAATAGGATTTTAAGGGTGTCCAACTTTGTGCTTCAAAGTGGTGAGTAGATGATTCTTTCTATGGCTTGGTTTTACTCTTCTTGAACTTTACATTGATAAATGAGTATGATTACATGTTATTTATACTTCCATATGTTCTTGAAATGGTTTGGAAATGTCTGAAATATTTGATATATGATATGTAGTTCAAGAAGAGTTTGATTTTGCAATAAGTTTTGAAACACATTAAGCATGTGATTTTTACACGTATTTCGCATGACATGGCAAAGAAAATATGTTATACATGTGACATTGATTTTACAGTGATATGTTTGCCTTGGATATGGGCATGTATACATGTTTCCCCTGAATGGGAAGTTTTGACATATGAGTATTTTGAGACTGAAGTCTGTATTATATTGAGAATTTATACTGGATTATATGGCATATGTGCATATGGTATTTTCTGTGGAGGAATCCTATTAGAAACACTGTCTGCTAACAGCAGGTGATGTTAGCCTTGGTGCGCACCTTGATTGCCTCAGCTAGCAGGGGAGGTGGTGCTAGCCTCGTGTGAGGGCCAACACACGGGAGATTATATGTGAAAGAGAGCGGAATGCCTCCTATATATGGGCGAGATGCCAGTTATATGAGATGCTATTTTGCCTTCCCTTGCTGTGTGCTTGGGAAAGACCCATACAGAGTCCCTTCGCGTGTCCTCTTGAATGGTAGTAGGGCAAACCTCAGCGGGATGCTGAGTTTAGGCAAATCCTATACCACCAAAGTACGGAAGGGGTCAAACTTTGGTATGGTGGTTCTGATATGGGATCCTCCGAATATTTTAACAGAAATGTTTTGATGCATAGCATAATTTGATTAATGATTTTACAGTATTGAATATGATTTTGAACTTGATATGAGCATTGTTTATACAGTATCGCATACAGTTTGAAAGACCTGATTATGATTTTTGAACAGAGAATATTTGAAAATGCGGGTCCCATAAGAATGTACTTCTGAACGGTATATTTTGATATGATAAGTTTTACTATATGAGTACATCCTTATGTTGACCTGAGAAGTCATAGGAGGTGTTATCTGCTCACTGAGTTGTAAAACTCACTACACGTGGTTGACATATTTTTCAGATAAAGACCCAGATTTTGGTCCCGCAGCTACTTGACCGACTAGGTGTCGTGCCTCAGTGGTGAGCCTAACTTGTTTCTAGGCTCTCAGTGTATTATATTGTAATATATTTGTACTCTAGTGTTGCTCTGAAAGTCACAGGCAGGATCCTTGTTTCCGCTGAAAACTTGATGTATATAGATTTGGCATGTATAATTATTGGTTTTGTAAACTTGTGAACGTTGAATAATATTTGAATATGTGTTATCGTGAGATCATTTTCACATGTGTAATGAAAAGTTTTTCGGATAGTAACGGTATTCGCGTTCGTAAAGTACGGACGTGACAAAAAGAAGGATGAATTACTGCAGTTATGTATAAATTACAGACAATTGAATAAGGTAACAGTGTGGAATAAATACCTATTTCCTCGTTTAAATAATTTGTTCGATCAATTATAGTGTGCTCAATATTTTAAAAAAATGATTTGAGATCTATATATTATCAATTAAGGATAAAGGAAGAGGATATTCTGAAAACTGCTTTCAGGACTCGTTATGGAAATTATGAGATCTTGGAGATGTCATTTGGTTTGACAAATGCCCTAGCTGCATTCATGAACTTTATGAATAGAATACTTAAGCCATTCTTGGATTAACTTATTATTGTATTTATTGATGATATACCAATACATTCTAAGTTTAAAGGATCATAAGCAACATTTGCGAATAGTTTTGTAAACTCTAAGGGAGTATGGTTGGCAATGATGGTATCCAAGTAGACCCTAAGAAAGTAAAAGTGATACAGCAATAGTTACGTACTACTACAGTTACAAATGAAGATCCAAGTTCAATTTGTGCTTTCCGCGGTTATCTGTCGTCCAATCTGTTCGAGTCATAGTTAGATCAGGTACATGAACAAATACTTGTAAAGCATCAATTAACTACACAACATTTGAAGCCAAGATGAGGATTAGTCGTGCTGAGTGTGAGATAAACCTTTGTTCCATAGCCTGATCAAGAAAAGACAATAGACCATCAAAGAAGTGGTTAACATTTAACAAACCTATTGGTTTATGATGGATATTCAGTTGTGCCCAGGAGACTATTTGAAAAATCTCCTCTAAAGTATCAAAACCACTTGGTAAGGCAATGCAGGCATCAGCATTACTCATTATTCTAGCCATGCGTTCATGCATAGAGGTTACCCTAAATTCTTTTCCAACTATTTTTCCTAGGATGTTTGATACAGTTAGAGCTATAGGAATAATGCTTAAAACCTAGCATCCTCATATATGTGCAGTTATAGACATACACCTCATTAACCCACGGTTACCTCCACTGTAGACTAAATGAATTTTTCTCCTGGTCAGCACCATACTTGGATTTTGTGTTGTTTTAACATACTCTCCATCTTTTCTAAGACTGGAACCACAAAAGACACAAATATTTCGAAATTGACGGAATGCGATTTTCTTTATAACTGCACTCACCCTAAATTTGAGTATGAAGGTAAAGATACTAATGTAAGTATTTATAGAACTTAAAGAAGCATATATTTATACTAGCTATGCGAATAGGCTGGGCATTATTAGAACAAGTATGTAAGTAATTGGTGGATATTAGCTAAATTAAAGGTGAATCTAAAAAATGAGGCACACATGTATATGTACAGTAGTTATGACTGTGACCCATATTAAGCATATAAAGAGAATAAGATTAAGGTATACATTTTTTTTTCCTTTTCCTTGTTGTCCTTGATGAAGCATTGATGTCTTGATTCTTGTACGAAAAATTGTAAGTGATAGGCGTCATTAAAAAAAGAGAGTGAAAAATGAAACCAGTTAGTTGTTGAAGAAGGACAATCAAAAGATTTATCTTGTTTTTTTCAATGTTCTTACTAGTCAACTATCAGTATTGTTAAGTTGACTAACTATTTTGAGAATTTTTAATTTGCACTGGTTATTTTACAGTTGATTGATTACATCTGTTTTGAAGTAACCAACTGCATCCTACCAGTTAACTATGTGCTTTTTGTTCTTCACAAACTTTTATAAGCTCATAAATGCTTCTTTTCTATATGTTATTCTTCCACCGAATAACAGTAGTTTTAAATTAGATTTTTGCACATATATTCAAAATTTGCGGCCACCGATTTTAATTTTTTTTAATGCTTTGTTCAAACTTCTGACTTCCTATTTTGGCACCGTGCTCTATCATGTATTCCGTATTTTCTGCTGCACCATCCTACATTAATATTTGGCATTAAATACAAGATTCTTTTTCCTTATTACAAGGAGGATTAATTTATTTTATTTGAAAATTAGCTATTATGGTGTTCAAGTGGTTAATAGGTTAAAGTATGGAGATTTCGAAAGGATTTATCTAACAAATAACGTACTAAAAAAAATCTTTATATCAAGTATATATAATTGTATAAGTTGGCTGACCATGTGCAAATTAGAAAAATAATAATAATAATAATAATAATGAGTTTACAGTATATACTGATTAAGTATTAAGGTATAAAGAATACTTAAGTTTATTTAATGTGGTTAAGTAGGAAAATGAGAATATTTTGAGAACCATGTTCGAAAATAATGTAAAGCGATCAAGATACTTGTGTTAAGGTTTATATCATGCTAAGTTGAGTCTAGTATTTAGGATGTGAATTATGTTGAGATTGAAAATGTAAGTGTGAATAATTGTTGAGAAAGGAGATTTCAGAAGAAGCCATAAATTGTGAATATGGATAACCTAAGGCAATAAGGATATAGTAACAAATGAAAGAATTGTACTAGTATAATGGTAAAAAGAAGATACAAGTGAAATATTTTTTGTTGTTTGGTATATCAGCAAGTAAGAATTGAATATATTGTTTCAAGAGAGCTAATTAGGAAGCTTTAGGATCTTAGCTAGGTTATAGTATATCTGATAGTAAATCTAAATGATGTGTTTATGCATTAGAAGTTATGCTTAAGATATCTTTATATAATTTTGGTGAAAATTTGGAGAAAATCATTTATCTTTAGTTGAACTTGCCCCTATCAGTAATTATTAGGCCAACATACAAATGACACCATTTGAGGTTTTATATGAAACATTGCATATCTCCTAATAGGTAGGTGAGTTGAGTAAAGTTAAGCTTTTGGAATCTAAATTGAAAAGCATGCTTCAAGAATATGTCTTCGAGTTTGGTGGGAGATTCCTTAGCAGAATTTGCCTATAATAAAATGATATTGGATGACTTAAAGCCTTATGTAAGAGGTGTTACAAAATTTCTGTTAAATGACTCAATGGAGTCAGACTTATTGTAAGATACGGTTGATAAAGTGAAATTGATTAGAAAAAGAATACAAGCAACTCAATACAGGCCAAAAGTCTATAAGGACCATGAATGTTGAGCACTACAAATTGTCAGATGGTGGTCAAATATTCTTGAAGGACTCACCCATGAGAAAGGTAATGAGATCTAGAAAGAAGGAAAAAGTTAAGATTTAATATATAGGCTCTTGGAATTTTGAACAAAGTAGGCATAGTAGTATATTGCCTAACCTTGCCATCAAGATTAAGTGATATTGATACAATCTTTCTTGCATCAAAGTTAAGGAAGTATCTATGAGATTCTTCTCATGTTATCGGGTTTCAAGAACTTGGTTTAATTATGAGGAAAAACCAATGATTATTGTTGATTGATAAGTGAAGAACTTATGCCTGAGAGAAATCTCTATGATTAAGTTTATATGGCAAAACCACTCAAGTGAGGAAGCCACCTGGAAAGTAGAAAATGACATGCAGATGAAATATCCCCAATTATTTGAGTAATAAGTTCGGTAACTTCGAATTATGTCTTGACTTCATTCCCTACATATGGTAGGATGGGTTCAAATTCGGGGACCAAATTTCTTAAGGGAAGAAGAATGTAATATCTCGTAATTTTAAAATAATAATGTTTGCTACAAAAAATATTTTTTTATTGTAAATGATTATGTTTTACTAAAAGCAAATACGCTTTTAATTAAAATGATTTTTGTTTTACTTAAAATAATTATATTTGGCTTTAAATAATTTTTTTTATAAATTTTTTTCTTTTAATATACATGAAGATATTTTATATTGTGATTTGTTTTATTAAAATTTTATCAAGAAAAGTCATGATTTGATATTGCAACTAAAGTTTTGTAAGGACATAAATTTTTAGAAATTTTTGGGATATTTTAGGATGAAAAATAATATTTATATGTATATAATCAAAGAATAAATTTTAATTATTTAATTATTAAATAATAATAAGTAAAAAGAAAGAAAGAAAAAGGGGTAGGGGGAAGACGCAACCGAGATGAAGTGTGAGGAGTCTGCAAAATTTCGTAACCGATGAATAGTATGAATAGTAACCTCCATATTTTTTCTCTAGATCTAGAGTTTCTACAGTCCTCTGATCTCAAAATTAAGGGTACTACTGGATTCAGGACGAAGAGTACTACATTATTGGCTGAATAATTTTTTAAATCAGCCGTTGAATCGTCGCAAATCGAAAGTATAAAATTTTAGAAAAAGGTAAACTCTAAAACTCCTATTTAGATACATCAAATTGAAAATCTGATATCGTAGATAGGTTTAGGAGTTAGATAAAATTTAGGATAGAAAATTTTTCGGTCATT